>CM069906.1:117602821-117768429 GCA_036172215.1 Camellia granthamiana
CAGCAAGTTCTAAGTCATGGGTTGGGTAGTTCTTTTCATGAGGTCTTAGTTGTCGGGAAGCATAAGCAATTACTCTCCCATTCTGTATTAAAACACATCCCAAACCCTTATGAGAAGCATCACTAAATACAGTATAACCATCCGTACCTGTAGGCAAGGTAAGAATTGGTGCAGTCACGAGTCTAGTTTTCAACTCCTGGAATGCTGATTCTCTTTGGTCTGTCCAGTCAAATGATGTCCCCTTTCTGAGTTAACTGAGTCAATGGTAGGGCAATTTTGGAGAAATCTTTGACAAATCTTCTGTAATATCCAGCCAATCCCAAAAAGCTTCGGACTTCAGTCACATTTGTTGGTCTAGGCCAGTTCACTACAGCTTCAATTTTCTGCGGATCAACAGAAATTCCATCTTTGCTAACCACATGCCCCAAAAACATTACATGATCAAGCCAAAATTCACATTTAGACAGTTTAGCATACAGTTTCTGTTCTCTTAAGGTTTGCAGGGCAAGTCTCAGATGATGTTCATGTTCCTCTACAGTCTTAGAATAAATCAATATGTCGTCAATAAATACCACAATGAAATCATCAAGGTACGGTTTGAAGATTCTATTCATAAGGTCCATAATGCAGCTGGGGCATTCGTAACTCCGAACGGCATAACTAAAAATTCATAGTGGCCATACCTCGTTCTAAAAGCAGTTTTATCGATGTCTTCTGGTTTAACTTTCAGTTGATGGTATCCCGATCTGAGATCAATCTTGGAAAACACTTGTGCACCCTGTACTGGTCAAATAAGTCGTCAATACGCGGCAATGGGTATTTGTTCTTTACAGTTACCTTGTTCAATTCACGGTAATCAATGCATAGTCTCAGTGAGCCATCTTTCTTCTTTACAAACAAAACAGGTGCACCCCACGGTGAAGTACTGGGTCTGATAAACTTCTTGTCTAGCAGTTCCTGCAATTGTACTTTCAATTCCTTCAGTTCAGTTGGAGCCATTCTGTAAGGAGCTTTAGACACTGGCTGTGTTCCTGGAATCACATCAACAGTAAATTCGATCTCCCTGTCAATCAAATCCCCTGGCAGATCATCTGGAAATAGATCTGGGAATTCTCTGACTATAGGAATACAGTCCACATTAGTTTTAACACAATCATCAGTAGATACAGTCAGTACGGAACACAGATATCCTTTACATCCTTTTCTAATCAGTTTGACAGCTTTTACAGAAGAAATCAAATACGGAGGAGGTACTACTCCACTTCCATTAAACACAAATTCAGGTAAACCCGGTGGACGAAAAACAACTTGTTTGGTCACACAATCGATAGTAGCATGATATTTTTGTAACCAATCCATCCCCAATATTACATCAAAATGATCTATGTTCAACGGCAGTAAATCAATAAACAGATGCATATCCCCAACAATAATTTCACAAGCAGGATACATATATGCACATGTCATAGATCCTCCAACAGGTGATGATACAGCTAGCAGATAATTCATGGGTTCTAGGGGTCTATTCAATTTTCGTGAAAAAGCATGCGACACATAAGAATGTGTAGACCCCGAATCAATCAGTACATATGCATTTTGTGTACAAATAGAGAGGATACCTGACACAACGGTCTCAGTATTTTGCACGTCTCCCGGTACTAGGGCAAATACTCGGCCCTGCCTCATAGGCTCTTTCCCGGTAGCTTTGGGGTTAGGCTTTGGTGCTACATTTGATGCTGCGGCGCTCGGTGTAGCTTTACTACTAGCTGGTGGAGCAGAAGGGCAGTCTTTAATTCTGTGGCCCACCTTGCCACATCTGAAACAAGCTCCTGAAATCTGGTAGCAAACCCCTTTGTGCTTATTGCCACATACGGAGCAGGGTGGGGTAAACCCACTCCCTTGGCTGGGGCTAGTTGTTGACCCTGTGTTCTGTTTCTTGTTTGCAGAGTTATGTTTGCCTTTCTTGAATTTGAAACCCTGTCTTTTACTGCGCCATTCAGTTGTTGGTGGTTCGGTTTGTTTCAGTGCTTCAATATTTGATTCAGCCATCAAGGCTCGATCAAGAACACCCACATAAGTTGGCAGTTTCAACATATTAACTCTATCAAGGATAGGAACATTCAGGCCGCCTTCAAACTTCCTGGCCTTTTTGTAATCGGTGTCCACCATATGCGGTGCATATCTGGCAAGCTCGGTGAACTTCTTCTCATATTCGGCAACAGACGTTGTGCCCTGTTTCAGTTGTTCAAATTCAGTTACCTTTCTATCCCTGACACATTGAGGAAAATATTTTTCAAAGAAGGACTCCTTGAACTGAGCCCAAGTCACCACAGTGTTGGTGTCACGGATCAACATCCACCACCTTCTAGCTTCTTCCTGCAATGTAAAGGTGGCTAACAATACCTTATGTGCTTCTGAGCACGGAAAAACTTCAAACAATTTTTCAGTCTCCAAAACCCAAGCTTCAGCCTTTAGCGGTTCTAAGCCTCCCTGAAAGGACGGCGGTTTCATCTTGCTGAATTTATGAGTCAGTGCAATAATGTCCATCTCATTAACGTTCACATTCTGTACATTCTGTTCCGGGTGAACCGGAGGAGGAGGAGGAGGAGGTGGGGGCTGTTGGTTCTGTTGTTGATCAAGTCTTTCAATTACTAGTCCCATCATTTGTTCAAGTCTGGCCATTCTGGCCTCAGAGGATGATGATTCAGTTTCATTTGCGTTATCCATTTCACTATAAACAGTTATAACAGTTCCAGTCGTAAGCAGTTGTATACGTTAACAGTTTATCACATTAGCAGTTGTATAATTAAACAGTTTAACATTTAGCATATAATCAGTCAGTCATAAGCACGCACTTTTCAAGTTCATGAGATGCCCTAATCGCTTTTCTAGGACACTCTATAGCTCATTTGGACACGTGTGTGCGGTATAACTCGTGGTTAAGTATCGCTCTGATACCACTCCGTCAAGACCCAAACCCGACCCTATGGGTTTAGCACCGTAACCGGCCAGTAATCCGAGATTACCGAAGGCCTGCTGAACAGTAATACAGTTAAACAGAGTACAGGGCCTAGCGGAAGCCAATACAGTAAGTAACTAGTGTCCATTGAGCTGTGAAAATCTGTATGCCAAAAACATTTTTCATGCATTCATACAGTTCAGAACAGTACAGTCTATACAATCATTTACAAACATTCAGTACGGGGACCTAATCCCTCGATAACAATACAGAAAAACAGTAGACAGTCTATACAGTAATACAAAACGGTCAAGAGACCGGTAGGGAACACAAAAACACCCCAAGCCATAGCATGGCGTCTCGGAACCTCGCAGTGAGGCACATAGGCTGGCTTGACAAAACTGGGGGACTAACCCACGCTCCTAGCTCCGGTCTGGCTGCTGAGAACCTACATATATATATAAACAGTGAGCTAAAGCCCAGTGAATAACATAATGCGTAAAGAGGTTATGAATGAATGTCCTTACAGTAATGAAAACAGTTCATTAAACAGCATTTCAGTCTTTCAGTATTTCAGTCAATCAGTCATATGTGGTACATCCATTAGCCTATAAACAGTAGGTCCAAAAGGACCGGGCCTCAACAGACCCAACAGTAGTGATGGCCATCAATCAATAAACAGTATGGTTCCACAAGGAAACCGACAGAGCTCTGTAACAATAACAGTAAGCAATAAGTGCTAAGGATGCCACAGTACAGTTCACAATACAGGACATACATTCATTCAATAACAATATCAGTTCAGTAAACAGTTCTGTTCAGTATTCAAAAGATAACCATTTTGAACATATCTTTACACAATCTGTTACTCACAGAGATTGGGCTACAGTATGCTAGAGCACGTCCCCGAGTGCCAACCCTAAACAGTTAACAAATGAACACACTCTAAGTTTAACAGTTGGGGAAGTACCATAATTAACTTCCTATTATGCCTCGGTGTGTTCTACATCTATATCCTCATTAAGATGTCTTAAACTAGGCCTAAGAATGCCTAGGATGGGATGAGGATGCAAAGATGCGCATGGAACACAATTGCAGAATTTTCAGTGAAACAGAGTCCCGCTCGAGCGCAGGTTTCCCCGCTCGAGCGGACAAGCAAACAAAGGTCCCCGCTCGAGCGGCAACATCCCCGCTCGAGCGGACCAAAAAGTACTGGATAGGTGAAATCTCCGCTCGACGCCCGCTCGAGCGTGTCACCCAGTCCTCCGCTCGAGCGCCCAATACTCCGCTCGAGCGGACTGATGCACAGTGCAAGATGCTGGGAGCTCGATTTCTCCGCTCGAGCGCTACTTCGTCCGCTCGAGCGGACAACAGAAATCTGGAAATCCCAGATTTGAGTCCCAAGCTCAAAACCAAGTTCAAAAGCAACATTTTCGATCCTCTTGGGCTATTTTCTGGAAAAACTCTTTTAAACACATAGAATAACATGTTTCAAAACTCAATTTAAGAAATCAAAGCCCAAGGGTGCTTAATTCAAACCCAATTTCAAACCCATTTTCAAGAACAATATGTAAACATGCAATGCATGAGTTTTAAACCAAATTCAAGCTTCAATCCTTGCTCTAAAGAGCTCAACAGTTGGAAAACAAAATGAAAACATGGATATGCATGGACAATCTACCATGAATTCAACTTCAAAATGCACCAATTCAAGCATGCATGCAACAATGGAGTTCCAATTCAACATTTATGAGCAAATTCATGACTTAACTCAAAATTGAAACATGAATTATGCAAGAATTAGCTCTAATTCAACAACAAGAAGATGAATGTCCTACCTTAGTCTTGTATTCAAGATTTAAGAGTCCAATTTGACAATTCTCTAACAATTTCTTCAATATCCAAGCAATCCAACAAGAAGAATGCACTCTCTCCCTCTCTCTCTCTCTAAATTCGGCTATAGCAAGCAAATGGCTGAGGAGATGTTTCCATTCAAGTGTATAAGGCTCAAATAATAAGATTAAACAAAGGTCCATTAGGTGGCAAAGTTGTAATTAAGCCCACCTCTTCAATTAATCAATATTTAATTTAATTTAATCATTCCTAATCTATTTTCAGATAAATATACCATAAAATCAGATAAATTCTACTGATCATGAAACACTAAACGGTTTTCAGTTCGGCCGCCGATAAGGCCTCCAATTAGCAGTTTAAACATATAAATTCAAACAGATAATCAATCAATCAACAGATAGAAATACAATATAATAGATATACTTATTCAATTTCAGTTTCGATTTCAATCAGTTCATTCAGTACTTCAGTTAATCCAATTATCAGTCATTATCAGTTCAGTTTAGCAGTAATCAGTACGTAATTCAGTGGTTAATCGGTAATCAGTACGAGGGTTGTTACAAACACACCCTTTGAATGGACTGACAAGCAAGAACGTTGCTTCCAGGAGTTGAAAAACAGGCTTGTGACAGCTCCTATACTGGCACTACCCACAAGAACTAATGGGTTCGTAATTTATAGCGATACCTCATACAATGGTTTGGGTTGTGTTCTTATGCAGAATGGAAAAGTCATTGCATATGCCTCGCAACAACTAAAGACTCATGAGAAAAACTACCCAACTCACTATCTAGAATTGGTTGCAGTAATCTTTGCCTGTCATTATCTCTACGGTGCAACCTGTGAGATTTACACATATTACAAGAGTCTTAAATATCTATTCACGCAGAAGGAACTGAATATGCGGCAACATCGATGGCTAGAATTGATGAAGGACTACGATGTAGAGATCTATCATCATCTCAGCAAAGCTAACTTGATAGCAGACGCATTGAGTCGAAAGACTACCAGAAATTTGGCATGTATCCTCGTTCCCCGCAAGATCAATAGATTGCTCGCCAACGTAATCGGGGAACCCACATTGATTGAAGAAATTAAAGCATGCCAATGTGAAAACAAACTTTTGAAGAAAAAGTACGAGGAGCAGAAAACTACTCCTAATCTTGACTTCACTATAAGCAATAGGATGCTAAAATTTTGAAATCGAATTTGTGTACCCGACATACCAGAGCTCAAGAAGAAGATAATGGTGGAGGCTCATACCTCGAGGTTTGCAGTCCACCCTGGCAACACCAAGATGTATCATAATCTAAGGGAACACTAGTAGTGGACATGAATGAAAAGAGACATAGCAAGCCACGTCTCCAAATGCTTGCAATGTCAACGTGTTAAAGCAGAACTTCAGAGACTTGTAGGAACGCTGCAACCACTCCCTATTCCTGAATGGAAATGAGAGCACATTACTATGGATTTCGTGGTCGGGTTACCACAGTCAGTTTCAAAGAATGATGCGATATGGGTTATAGTAGACCGATTAACGAAGTCAACGCATTTCTTACCAATCAGAATCACATACTCCCTTACTAAGTTTGCCACTCTATACATCAAAGAAATCATTTGAATGGTACCCCAGTTTCAATCGTATCTAACAGAGACCCCCCGTTTCGTATCTCACTTCTGAAACAAATTGCAAGAAGCTTTGGGAATAACATTGAAGTTTAACACTGTTTATCATCCGCAAACTGATGGGCAATCCGAAAGAACAATCCAAACCTTGGAAGACATGCTACGGATGTGCGTGTTGGACATCAGGGGTAATTGGAATAAGCGCCTACCTTTAGTGGAATTCGCCTATAACAATAATTACCAAGCAAGCATTGGTATGGCACCGTACGAAGCATTGTATAGAAGGAGATGTCGGTCACCTCTGTGTTGGGCAGAAGTCAGAGACAGGAAACTATTAGGCCTTGAAATTGTGCAAATAACGAGGGATAAGATTCAACTCATCCAACAACGAATTTGCACAGCTCAAAGTTGCCAGAAAAGCTATGCAAATATACGAAGACGAGATTTGGAATTTCAGGTAGGAGAGCACGTTTTCTTAAAGGTTTCACCAACAAGGGGAGTCATTCAATTTGGAAAATGAGGAAAGTTGAATCCACGTTACGTCGGACCATTTGAAATACTGAAGAGAATTGGCCCTGTAGCATACCGTCTTGCTCTTCTACCAAAATTGTCCAATGTTCATAATGTATTCCACATTTCGATGCTTCAACAATATAGTCGAGATCCAAAACATGTTGTCAATTATGAGAGCCTCAAAGTTCAAGAAAATCTCTCTTATGAAGAACAACCAGTGGAGATTCTCGATCGTCATGATCAAATTCTCCGAAACAAGACTATACCTCTTATCAAGGTTTTGTGGCGAAACCATCATGTCGAAGAAGCTACGTGGGAAACTGAAAACCAAACACGAGTCAAATACCCACACCTCTTCGAAAACCAAGGTACGTCAAGTTTGAGGACAAACTTCTATTTAGGAGGGGAGAAATATGACACCGTAATTGTTTAATTAATTTAATAAATAAATAAATAAATAAAATGTAATCTAATTAAGATGGTTTAATTATGTTAGAATTTGGACCCAAAGATAAAATATGTATATATATAATAACTATTTAAACTTATCCATTTGAAGGATAAGTTTCATATCTGAGGGATAAGTTTCCTTCTAGAGCATCATGATGGCTGTAGCTTAGAGAGGCAACGTGTCAACCTAGAACTTGTGAGCAAGTATGGAGGCTTAGTATAAAGGGGAGAGGTGCTGTGCATAGGAGAACAAGGAAAAAAAACACAAAGCAAACGTAACCACAGGGAGAGAGTCAGCTCGCGGTGAACGGGAGTACAATTAGGAATTACTATTTAAGTGAGTTATATTATACCTTGAGCTACCATAATATGTTTTATATATGTCTTGAGTTACCATAATATATTTTACGAATGTTTTGAGTTACCACAAATTTATTTTATATAATTTATGCTTTATGGTTAAGTTAATGTTTTAATTACGTGGATTATTTTCTGAACTCTATTTGCTTAACTTGAAACCCATAGATATATTTGTTTAAATTTTAAAAAATATTTGAAAATGATTTTATAAACATTTGTTTTGAATAAGTATCACCATAGAGGTCCCATGCCTTGGGGACTTAAATAATTACTGGCCCTCTGAATTGTCACTTTAGTGACCCTCTAACAGTCCCATGCCTTGGAGGAGTTAAATAACCTTTGGCCCTCTGATTAGTCACTTCGTGACCCTCTGTTTATCATGGATCCATTGACCCTCTGTTCTATTTTGTACCGTGGTTATAATTATTTTGTTTATATGATTTTGTGTTATATGTCTGTTATTAAAAATAATTTATTTGAACCAAACTATTTATCGTTTAGCCTAAATAATTATCCATTGTGATTTTATACCCTCATGCTCTTAGTATAATATTTTTCACTCTGCCATGTGCTTATAGCTATTAAAACTCCTTTCTGGTGAAGAAATTTAAAGAATGATGGTTTTACCCTGTGGATCAATACCTCAAATTTGATATGGATATCATGTTTTTTTTTTTTTTTTTTTGCAATCATTATCTGACTAATGTTACATCATTACATAAATAATAATTTCTATGTACGCTTCAGATATTTATCTACATCTTTTATTTTAATCCGCTGCATTATTTAATTTAATTACTTGGAATTTATCTAAGAAATTTTAGAATTAGCTAGCTGTGAATCTAGCTTTGGTCACTGGGATGGGTCGTGACATTTGATTAAGACTAAGATATTTTTTTACATAGAGACCAAAATACCCTCTTTGTATTTTCCTTAATTTCACCCGTTAATTTCCCTGCTATTATTTTTATTTATTTTATTATAGTTATAATTATTTTTTAATTTGCAACAGTGATCGTATAATTCTGAATAAAGTATTTTATTTATTTGGTTATTATTTTTTGAAAACAATTGAAATGCATTTTTATTTTTATTTTTTGTTGTAATATTATAATATCAATGGATTGTATTTTTTTTTTTTTTTATAGTTCTAATATTATAGCATTAATAGATGAATATCTAATTGTAAATGAAATTCATCCATCCATTTCAAATAATTGTTTCAACTTAAGAGCTTTCTTTATTAGTAATTTGTTTATTTTACTTATAATGAAATATTAATGTTTATTTATTATTTATTCAAGAGGGTACTACCATTTTATTTTATTTTATTTTTTATATTTTTATAAATAAGTGAATTTTGATATTCCAAAAGTATGGGTGTTTTTGTTGATGTAATAAAATATCTAGTTTTTGAACAGGGTAATTCTACATACACCACAAATCTACCTCATATTACATCCATTTTCTATTTACACCTATTTAAAAATTCAAAAAATCTATTATCTTTTTACACACTCTATAATTCCACATTTACCCTTATCCCTAACCTCTTTCTTCTCTTTACACTCAACCTTCAAACCCTAATTCCTCCACCACCATCTCCATTTCTACCTTCGACCACCGCTTGCAACCTCCGACCACTACTCCCACAATCGCCTCATCGCCACGACTATCACCTTCGCGGCCCCTCCGATCAACGTGACAACTACTGTCTATGCAGCCCTCTTACTACTATATTCACTTTATCATCGCCACCGTGACCCCTAGCCATAGCCATTGTCGAGACCTCTAGCCACAACCGTTGTCATGATTCCTAGCCATAGCTGCCATCGTGACCCCACCCATAGCCATGATCCCATCCTTAGTTCTTGTTGGCTACGCAATCTCCTTTTGTCAGCAAGATCTTTTCCCCAGGCGCAATCACTATCCCCATGACCCTCCTTTTAAACCTCATCTACTGTGATCCTTCTCGCTTCCATGACCATGTCTTCTTTGCTTCGAATTGAACACCCACGTTCCAGATCATAGGAAAAAAAAATTTTATGCCGCCCTACTGAGAGAAATAAAGGTTTCAGATCTAGGGTTTGGAGGAGGAAGAGAAGAAGAGAAGGTAGCTGTGGTAGTTGGAAGGGATGAAAGGGTCAGTGCGGCATAAGTGGGTGGTGAAGACGGGCGACAATAGTGGTGGTCAGGTGAAGGAAGTTGAAAAGATAGTGGGTGAAATGATAAATTAGGGTTTGTAGTTGTTAAAGTTTGAGAGTTTTTAAAATAATTTTAGTTAGGTTAAAATTGCAATAAATTTTTTTAGAGTAATGAACTAGAATGATTGTGTAAATAGAATTACCCTTTCGAAAAGCACTATATAATTATTTTTAGGGCAAATTACATCGGTGATCTCTATATTTTATCCATTGTGTCATTTTGGTCCATACACTTTCAATTGGATCAATTTTAACCCTTAATTTTAGATTTTGTTTCAATTTGGTCCAATTAATAATATCGTTAGTGTTTTTAAGGAAAATTATTACTAAATTAGTTGAGGTTAACTAACTAAGTTGATTAAGTTTATAATTTTTCTCTTAAAAATATGGCACGTGACATTTATGTTTGTATTTTCTATAAAACAAATGTTGATATTTGTAATCAATTGGACTAAATTAAGACAAAATCGTAATTAAATTCAGGATCAAAATCGAGGTAATTGAAAGTACATGGACTAAAATGACATAAGGGGTAAAGTACAAGGACTACTGTCATAATTTGCCTTTATTTTTAGAGGACTGCTATTAGTACCTACCTTTTATTTTGGCTCCCTTAGTTCTTTGAACCACCACTTAACTAAATGAGTCCCCTCCACTTTCTCTTTAAACCCCCACCTTAATTCCAATAATACCCCTCTTTTTTTGTACCCCCAATTTCGTTTTTCTAGCAACTTTTCTACCACCAAGCCTTCGTTACCGACACCACCTCTTCCACCATAGTATCGCAACCCTTTCCCTAACCTACACTCTCTCTTCACAATTGCTACCTCATCCTTTCTTCATTTTTTCTCTCTCATTGTCACCATCGCCATCCTTCTTCTTCTACTTCTCTGCCACCATAACCCCATTATTCAGTACAACACCTTTTGGTCGTGAGCCCCTATTCCAGCCTCTTTTCTTCTTTTTCTTCCTCTTCCTCTTCCTCCCAAAACCCTAGACCTAAAATTTTAGATCTTTTAGATCTAGGGTTTTTTAGGTTTAGGGTTTTGGAACAAGAAAGAAGAAGAAGAAAAGTGAGGAGAGCGGTGATGAACAGCGAATATGGAATGTTAGACATCAAAAGTTGGTGGCAGAGGTAACCCAGCAGCGACAAAGCCATGGGTTTTTTTGCCGTTTTAGATTGTGACGTAGCTTCTGATCGCGAGTTCTGGACGATGCTATAGCAACGAAAGGCGGCATGATAGAGGTTAGAGAGTTATCAGAAGTAGCTAAAAGGTCCCAGACATAATTATAGAAATATATGGAATTAGGATTAGGGTTGGGGAATGAGTGCTGCTATTAGCACCTCATCAATTATTTTGGACCCCCCATTTTTTAGCTTTTCTTTATTACAATAATAACCTCAAATGAAATTACTAAAAGGGACATCAATAATTTTGAGACACTCTGTCTCACAATTAAGCCCACACACCCACTACATCATGAGTTAAGGTTTATGAGAGCATCCATCTCCATTATCACCCATCCATGTTCTCCAAATCCTACCTTCAAAACCTAGCCACCCTCATGGTTTGGGAAGTGGCTCATTGGGCTTTTTTGGCTCAATGAGCCACAAAAGACAAAATAGCAATTTTGAGCCACAAAAGACAAAAAATCACATCCAACCCATAATCATTACACTCTTCTCTCACAAAAAAGTCAAAAAAGCCAAAAAATCAAAAAGTCCTTCCCAAATCAAGCTTTTGAGCCCAGGCTCATATAGCCAAAAGAGCCAAAAAGCCAAAGAGCCAACCCACTTCCCAAACGGAGGCTTAGCGGCAATATTTCGATGGTAATGATGGCAACCATTTAATTACCTACACTTCTTTGGCAATGATAATGAGTGAAAGTTTTTCCAGCAATCACAACTTTATGAGATGAGAGGAGTACAATAATAAAAACTCAGAGGATATTGACCTTGTAAAGGTAAGTTTCTTGAAAAAAATTGACAATATTAAATTAAAAATATTCATAATTTTTTTAGGAATGAACTCATGAACATATGAACAAAATTTGAGAACATAGGCCTGAACATTGTTCATTTGTTCGGGATCAGATAACCGAAACTCGTTGAGATTGTAGAATCCATAAAAGGAGAATTTTGAGTCAACAACAAAAAATTTACGTTTATTTTCTTAGATCATAAACAAGTATGTAGAGATGAAATAACAATTACTTTCATGGGTTTTGTTAGGATTTTGGAGAGAGGCGCATTTCGGGTGTAGGGATATGGCGCTATGCATTCAATTGAATATGTGAAATATTTTCACAAAGATAATTTTGATATTATCTGGAGAGAGAATAAATTTTTAGAGTTTTTAAATTTATTAGTAGGTGTCCAAAGAAATGAAAGGTCTAAAATAATTAATGGAATTTTAATAACAGCCCTCTTTAAAAATTTAGAATTAGAGAGTTAAGAATAAGGATATAAATAAAATTTTATATTTGAATAAAATTAGAATTGAAAAAAATAAA
The DNA here is from genome assembly GCA_036172215.1 of Camellia granthamiana. Taxonomy (NCBI): domain Eukaryota; kingdom Viridiplantae; phylum Streptophyta; class Magnoliopsida; order Ericales; family Theaceae; genus Camellia; species Camellia granthamiana. The sequence continues at coordinate 117,615,302 of CM069906.1, forward strand.
ATAAAAGAGCGGAATCCTTAGAAAATAATTAAGTGCTAATACTGGCCCTTAATTTTTACTTGTGTTTTACATTTCCCAAAGCTGACATGATTAATTTCACTAATTATGTGCCCACCCATACAAGTTTTATTACTTTCCTAATTAGTAAATTAGTAAATTATTAAATTCACTAATTAGTAAATTACTTTCCTTGCGACAATTCAATAATGGCACAAGAATCCAAGAATCCAAGACATGGAAAACAGACGAGGCAGATCTCGGGACAATGGGCGTTTCTATGCTCTTCCCAAGCATGGGTCATATTTCAAATTTTAGGGGGTGGCCTTCGCTAAATAATTACCCAATTCTCACCCCCCAAAAATATATATATGCTTCTCCATCTCAATTTATTTATCTACCATGGGGAATTGAACTTATTAAAGGAAAACAAACAAATACATCTTTTAAAATTTATTTAAAATATGAATTGTCTCGTATGATTTAAAAAATTATAAATACTTTTTTGTCATAATTTTTTATTTAAAATTTTTAACTGATCACCTATATAATAATAAAATTATTTAAATTATTAATTGAAATAAAATTTTAATATTATTAAAAATTATTAATTAACTTAATGATTTATTAATAAAATGTTCTATTTGTAATGAAATTAAAAACCTTATAGGACATAATGTAATTTCTAGAACCATATGAGATAATTTATAATTTAAATAAATCTCAAGGAGTGTGTTTGTAATTTACCCTAATTTAAAGTTTAAATAATATCTTTTAATTTCAAATTTTAAAATATATTTATATTTATGTATAATGAATAATTTTAAAAATCTAAAAAATTTCAATCCACAAAATAGGAAGTGAATAAATATTTTAAAACAGACCAAAATGAAAAAGTAGCAAAACAAAATGGGGCAGAAACAACATCATTTTTTAAGGGCACTAACAAAAAGTTATATATATATACATATTGTTGTAATATTTGTTAATTCATAATTTTCCTACCTAAAATACCAAATTTATAAACAAACAAAAAAACAAAAAAAAACAACAACAACTAAAAACCCTACAAAAGTACACCCGATTTCAACTTCTACAGAAGCAGTTCTTACTTTCCCTTTTCCAGACACTGATTTATCCCCATACATCTGGTTTCAAACAGAATCATTTAGCAGAGCCTAAATCAACAATTTTAAATTATAAATATATTTAAAATAATATCTATATTATTAGCATATATGTATGTGGAAGATATAGATGGAAAAATTGAGGCTCAGATCTGTGTTTGGATCAGAGAAGAGAAAGTACTCCCACCATGGCTGCAACAAAAGTTGCTCACTGAGAGAGCCTTCAGTGTTGCCCCGCCATTGAAATAGGCAAAAATTCTCAGTGCCTGACATTTGAATGAACGCAAAAGAGAAATATTATCATCACAGCCTCTTTATATCTATCTCTATATAGCTATCTATCTATATCAGCAGCAGCAGCAACTGCAGCAGCATTAAAAGAAAAAGGAAAATGAAATGAAAATGGAATTGGAAAAAGGAAAAGAAAGAGAGGAATGGTCACCAACCAAACCCTTAATCCACAAACTCACACACCCATATATACATACAAAAAGGGTTGTTGTCAATTTTGTTTTTGAAATCATTGGCATCTAGAGAGGGGCAACCACCCTTTAGAAACATCCCATCTCTCTTCAGCCTCATTCATTCTCTCTGAGTTCAATTCTGAGACTTCTTGACTCAAAAGGGCCTCCATTTATGGTGGTCCTCCCTTCAGTTGTCAATTTTGTCCCTCTTTTGGTGGGTGAGCAGCAAGTGTACCTGGCAGGGGCTGAGGGTGTTTTGGTCATCTAAGCTACAATTCATCATTCTATGTTTTGCTATCGCCAAACATGCCTTCAAGGTACATTTCTCTTTTTTATTTTCTTTTCGGCCAAACAGCCTGGAAATCTGTCTCTCCCTTTACATCTACCCTCAAAGTAAAAGTAAATTACGCTAGTGATGGTAACATTATAACATACATCCATTTTAATATAATTAGATGGTGACATACATTTATCTACTTTGTTTTTTTTTTTTGTTTTTTGTTTTTTTTTATCCACGTGACTAATCAATTATTGATAAAATAGTGTCATATGTATTAAAATTGAAAGAGAATTCAATGTAATTATGTTAAAATTGTAAGCCTGCTGGTATTTTTTTCAAATTTCATGAGAGATTAATGTAATTTATCATTTTCAAATAATAAAAATGATAAATTATATTGAGTACAATAAACTCTATAAATTTTGTGTAATAGGGAGCATTATATTCTTGGGAAAGTAAGTCATGATTAATTGTGAAATCATGTTAAACAACATTAATGGATAGGGAATCTATGTCGAAGTCAATAACTTGAAAATGACTAAAATCAGGATAATTTGTGTGTAGGATTTGATTTGGTTGCCTTCGGGTTGAATGTGATAGTAAGTCTATCGAATGACGAGCAAGATATTGAGGGGTTTGCACCAGAGTATGATATGGTATAGCAGGCGGTTGTGAGGATGCATGAGTTGAGTATGGACAGATCTAGATCGTTGGAAATGAATAACAACAGATCCATCTGGATTTTGGAGTATAGAATTTGGATTTGTTTTAGGTTGAGGGGTGAGGGCTGGTGTGACGTCCCGAATTAATTATAATGATCCAAACCAAGACAACTAATACGAGGTAACATAAATGAAATGATAAGTTTCCATTAATCAGAGTTAATATACAAAAGGTGACACATGCGATACACATTCATAAATAATTTATCCTGAATCTACAGCATGTGTTACAAGTAGAAAAATGAATGAAAACTAAACAGATATTCAAATACCTTAGAGGCTTACATCTTTCCAAGTCACTGCTTGGTTACAACAAAAGTGAGTCTAACTCAACACAATTAAAGCACTTGGCTATACAAAATATATACAACAAAAGAGAAGCTCTTGCTCCAAAACCCTTCAAGCTACTGTCTTGGCGGAGGCATATCACCGGCACCTGAAAATGATTTTCCCAAATAGGGTGAGCCAAAACCCAGTAGAAGCAATCTCACACAATATATGAATCTTAACAAAGATATAAGTAAGATATGCATATCCAATGCCCATGATTAAAATTATTTACAACTCTTTCCAAAACCATGCTATGTCGTGCTTCATATCTCAATTCATTAATCATGTCCATTTCATCCCATCAACCAAACTAAGGATACAACTTAAAGAGTCTCTAATCAATATAGTTATCATACAAACACATCTATTTGCCATTTTGCGAAAATTTCGTCCGCGGGAATTGGCACTCATGTATATGCACGATTTTTGGGGCTTTTACCCTGAACACACAGGCCAACTTAATTTACTGGAATCCATCCCCTTTCTTATCCCAAACATGGAGTACATCCCATTTCTCCTCCCAAATATCATATATATACAATATATTAAAACACAGTCATATTCATTAACAACCGATAAGAGATTTGTTTCAATTCACCTAATCCTTATGCAATTTCTATAACAATTATAACTATTCTCCACCAATAGCCCAAAGCAAATATTTCTAAACAGATAAACAATCTCCAAAACAAATAAATTACCCAAATTTTCATAAGTGAGAGGTAATACATATCCAACTATACCATTTATATAAACATTCATCCAATTTCATATTCCCAATACTAATTTCATTTGTTTATACAAAATAACTATTTGATACATTTTAGGGCAAAACTCCATTTCTTCCCAAAATCCATCCCGAGTATCAAAAATCAACAAATTTATCACAACACAATCTCACATCTACTCCCATAACCATTTTAATACATATATTTGAAAACTCCTATTTTGATTTTAAACCAAAACCCTAGGTTTGTTCAAAATCATCCCAAGTCCCAATATTCTTTACATATCAACAAATAACTAAGTTAAAACTCATGGAATAGTGTAGAAAGTCCCTACCTCAAAGTGAGAAGACGAGCAAAGCGAGAGGGAAACTTCAAAGACGCCGAAACCGAGCTTTGTTCAGATCAAAATGGAGCTATTGAGATGCTCTACCTTTTTCCCAAAGACACTAGGGTAGAGAAACCAACGGATCTTGGTGAAAATGTAGAGAGAGAGAGAGAGAGAGAGAGAGAGAGAAGCTCTAGATCTAGGGTTTTTGAAATGTTTAGAGAGAGTGTGAGATGAAAAAGTGATGTAAAAAATGATTTTTACGAACTGATATACACTTAGTCCGCTCGAGCGCAAGAAGTGACACTCAAGCGCAGAATGCACACTCCCAATAGTTTTGTAGACAATAGACCAACGCTCGAGCGCAGAAAGAATTGCTTGAGCGTATAATACACTCTCTCAGTAGTTTTGTAGACCTGTAAAAGTACTGAGAGTTCACAAAGCCCGTTCGAGCGCAAGAAGTGTCGTTCGAGCGGAGGAGTAATATTATGGGCAACAAAAGGTTGGAAACCAAGTAACCAACTTATCCCAAACACAACCACAACAATCCAATAGCTAAAGCTTAAGGGAATACAAAGGAAGCAAGGTATGAATAACAATACGAAGCCATGAAACCCGAATCCAGAATACAACAAGGGTCGGGTCAAAACCAGAATCGCTATAGCTAGGATTGCATTAGGAATAACCCATATATTGTTATCATTATCTGCATCGGCTTGCAAAACTTCTTGCCAAGTGATGACTTTAGGAATCATAACCTCAGAATTTTCTTGATGAGCTTGGAATAAAAAGATTTATTGTTTGGGATTTGGAGCTATATATTTGAATCCAGGACATGAAGTAGTCATTGCTTTAAGATAAACACGGTAACAAACCATAATATTAAAAGAAGGAGAATCCATCTTATAACATTTGGTTTGGATATTAAGAGTAAGAGTTTTGAGGATAGTAGGATCAATTAAATAGACTTCGAAATTTGGAAAATATTCAAAGTAAATAGGTCCATAGGCAAGACTAGATTTAATAACACCTAGTAATGAATCATCATAATCATGGTGTCACATATCTTGGAAGGTACATATTACAGATTTGTTAAGATGTAGGTGTGTCATGGGTTTGACACCAACCTAGACAAGACCAAGATGTAAAAACGTAAATCTTCTCTGAAATTTTAGAATTGTGTCACGATCCAATAATTGAAAAGTTTGATTGTCTTAGGTGACAGGAATTATTTGTTCAACTGTATTGATTTTGTAAGTTTGTTTAAGTTCAAATTTTTTTTATCATATAAGTAGTCAGTATCTTTGGTAGGTAACTTCCAATTTTTGAGATGCTCTTCAATTTTTTCTATTTCTAAAACACTTTGATTTATAATGACAGATTTCGTAGAGGAACCTTCACCAGAAATCAAATTAGAGAATGATTTCAATATTCTTGCCATAATAACTGTAGCTGTCAACAGGTGGTTCTGCCTAATTACAAATGGTCAATGACGGCCTCTTGCCTAACGACCTAACGGCTTACAAACTTTTGCGACTTGGGTGCCACACCAGTTACAAGGAAAGAAATTAAATCAACTCTAAACCAACTTGGCTCTGATACCAAAAGGAAACCCAGGGTATTATAATCTTAGTGATAGATTAGATACAGATTAAAGATTGGGTATTATAATCTTAGTGATAGATTAGATATAGATTAAAGATTGTAATTGTTTTCTAAGTTCTTTTAAATTAGTTTGTTCATCATTAATTTTCTTTTTAATTGTAGCAATGCGTTGACAATAATTGATAATTGATTGGCCAGATGCAAGAGATAAGAGTAATCGTAGATTAGCTAATTCGTCTTGTATCAATAATACATAAAATACTATCAATAATTTCAAGACGCTTTCAAGACGCAAATTAGAAATTAAAAGCATAACAAACAATATTTATATTTGAAATGAGAAACTAGAATACAAAATAAAAGAAAATTTACAATGGGTCACAATTGTCGAAGCAGATTGGATACATCATCCACTAAGTATATTCACAGTTGTAAGAACACTCAAACTTAAGCACACTCAATACATCATCCATGTAAACGATAGTGAATGTTGCATAAGGATTGAGAATATTGTTCATAATATTTTGAAATTCCGAATGAGCATTTTATAGGCCAAATGGCATTACATTCCATTCATAATGGTCAAAGGGAACAATGAAGGCAATTTTGTAGTGATACTTTTCGGAGATTTGGACTTACTAAAACCCAGATTTCATATCAAATTTTGAAAATATTTTGGCTTCGTATAGACGGTTTAATAAATCTTTTTATTTGGGATCGGATACCGGATCCATTGTAACACTTTATTAAGTGGTTTGTAATTAATAACTAAGCGGGGCGTTCCTCATTCTAATTTAGTATTTTTATTGACATAAAAAGCAGAGCAAGACCATGGAGACTTACCAGGACAGATTAATTTTTTTTTATTGAGAAGGTCATTGATTTCTTATTTACAGTGTTCCATTAATTTTTTGTCCATTTGAATAGGTCTAGCGTTAGTAGGAATTTGTCTCTCATTGAAATCTTTTTCGTATGGTAGATCAACCTTTGCGATGCCAAAATGCATGAGGCAATTTAGAACATAAATCTTTTTCAAATAAACATTGGATTTTTTGAATAATAGATTGAACATGGGGTTGTTGTAGTTCTTGGTCAACAACTTTGTAAGAAATCTCTTTTTGAAGTAAAAAAATTTGTTTTTGTTTATAAATAAGATTTGTTTTTGAAGTGTTGATTTCATGTTTCTGGGGAGGAAATAAAAATTTGAAAGTGATGTCATGATTAATGAGTTGTAGAAATGCCTTCATTGGTTACAGTAAAAGGAGCAATCATTGTAAGAAAAAGAGTTCCTAATATAATTAATTGAAATCACTACAAGCAATTTTGAAATCACTATAGGAGAAATACCCACCTGGTGTGAACCTTGGTGGAATCAATTTGGCCTACAATTTGACGCTTTACCAGAACCTCTCAAAGAATCTTACCATGTTTATCGAAAGGAAGTTAATCCCTCTTATCCAGAATTTTTATATTTCACCATTGTTTTTAAATTTCCATGGATCATGACTTGGCAGTGTAGTCTCTCTGTTGTTGTCAATACTACTTTCCTTGCTCGCCAAATTGCATCCAAATGGTAGAAAAATTATAAGATTCCATCAGAACAATACCCTGATCAATTACTTTCATTTTATAAAAATTGCAAGAAAAAGTCCTTTGTGAATCCTACCCCTTCAGTCATGCCCTCTAGTCCTAAATCCAACAAATCATTTGATTGTAATGCTTTTAAGTCTGAATTAAAGCATAAATTAGAGGAGAAATTTCCCTCAATTTTCAAATTTGAATTTGAACACAAATGTAAAAAGGCCATTAAAATGAAAATGATTCTCATGGTAGATGAGTCCTTTTCTGACTCTGATGAGGACATTGTACTGGAAACCCTTTCTCCAATTCCCAACAAGGCCACACCATCGACAATTTCATCACCAAAAATATCTTCTCCCATTAATTCAACAACATCATCCCCAAGGATTCCTACCCAACACCTTGACGATGATTACTCAGACACATGTCAAGGTGTGGATCTTAACAATTTGTAAATCATGTGACTTCTACAATATCAGTACAATAATTTCAATAAAGAAGATTCCAAGGACAAGCCAACTCAACAAAGACAAAGCAAGCCAACTCATAAAGTGGATTCTCTACCAGAAAAAGAAATCCGACGATGCTTTCAAGAACAATAATACTCTCACCACCGACAAAGCAATCCAATCTCCATTGGCAAAACAATCCAATAATGCTTAAAGGACAAAGAAAAGTAGATTTCTCTCGGACTCCAATGCATTTCAAATCAAAACTTCTACATCTATAAAAGCCAGCCATTCTTCAGAAGAATACACGCTTTTCACAATATTAAAGACTACTATATAATATCAACTAAGTGTGAACAAATTTGAGTGTGTAGTTTGAGTCTACTTAAGTTTCAGTGTTCTTACGAGTGTGAATGTACTTAGTGGATGCTATGTCCAATCTGCTTCCACGATTGTGACTCATTGTAAGTTTTCTTTTATTTTGTAGTCTGGTTTCTCATTTCAAATATAAGTATTGTTTATTATGCTTTTAATTTCTAATTTGTGTCTCGAAATTAATGATAGTATTCTATATATTGCTGATTTATAAGAACAATTAGCTAATCTACGATTACTCTTATCTCTTGCATTGGGCCAATTAATTATTAATTATTGTCAACATATTGCTATAATTAAAAGGAAAATTAATAAATTCACCACGAAAATTACAATGGGAAGAAACGTAGATAAAACTAGAATACACATCAAGACCAATTTTTATATTGGTTGGTTTCTCAGCGAGAAACACATCAATCTATTTTGAAATGAGAAGCATAATATTGTCCAATCATCGAGACCCAATTTGTCTTGTAATGCCCCGAAATAATTACAATAATCCATCCAAAATATCCAATTAAGACAACATTAATAAGAGGGATACCTTCCATTAAATCCAGTGTGATTTACAAAAGAGAAACATATGCGTTATACATTCACAAAGCCTAGCCCTGAATCTATAGCATATGCTCCAAGTTGAAAGAGAGAATGGAAGATAAACAGATAAAAATGCCTTGAGGGTTGACATATTTCCAAGATGAGGCTTGGTTATAACAAAAGTGGACTTTAGGTCCATTACACTTAAAGCCCTTGGCTATACAAAAAAATACTACAAAGGAGAAGCTCTTGCTCCAAATCCTTCCAAACTACTGCCTTGGCGAAGGCATAACACCAACACCTAAAATGTTTTTCTTATATAGGGTGAGTCAAAGCCTAGTAGAGATAATCTAACACAATAAATGAATCTTAACAAAGATATAAGGGTAAAATGCATATGCAATGCTCATGTCAAAACAGTTTCCATTTCTTTATCAAAATCATGCCATGATATCTAACTCCACCATCTATATCAATATCCATCCAATTTCACATTTTCAATATTAATTCCATTTATTTATACAAAATAAATATTTGAAACATTTAGGGAAAAATCGCGTTTTCTTCCAAAATCCAACCAAGGGTCAAAGTTAACAATTTGTTCACAACTCCACCTCATTTCCACTCCCACAACCATTTTCTATACAATCATTTGAAAACCCCTCTTTTGATTTCAAACCAAAGCCCTAGGTTTGTTCAAAATCCTCCAAAATAGCAATATTGTTTATGAAAAACAAATAACTAAGTTAAAAATCATAAAAGAGTGTAGAAAGTCCCTACATCAAAGCTTGAAGACCAAGGAGAGAATGGAGAAACCTCAAAGAAGCCGAAATCCAACTTTGCTCGGATGAAAGCAAAGCTCTAAGTGAGCTCTACCTTTTTAACAAAGAAAGTAGGTTGGAGAGATGGATAGATCTTGGTGTATTTGTAGAGAGAGAGCAAGCTTTAGAGAGAGAAGCTCTAAATTTAGGGTTTTGAAAAGTTTGAGAGAGAGAGAGAGAGAGAGAGAGAGAGAGAAATGAAAAAGTGATTTTCACGAGCTGATATACGCACAGTCCACTCGAGAGCAATAAGTGACGCTCGAGCGCCCAGATACAAAAATGATTACCACTTAAGTGCAAGAAGTGATGCTCGAGAGTCAAGACACATTGAAAAAGGGCGTCATCACTCGAGCGTAGAAAGTGACGCTTGAGCATAGAATACACAATCTAGTAGTTTTACAAACAGAGAACCATCGCTCGAGCGTAGAAAACACCGCTCGAGCGTAAAACACACTCTCTTAGTAGTTTTATAGGCCTGCAAAAGTACTAAGAGTTCACAAAGTCCGCTCGAGTGCAAGAAGTGACGCTTGAGCAGAGGAGTAAAATTTTGGGCAATAAAAGTTTGAAAACCAAGCTACCAACGTATTCAAAACGCAACCAATACAACCCAATAGCCAAACTCAAGGAGGGAAAAGAGGAATAAGACAAGAACAACAATGCAAAACCATGAAACCCGGGTCCGAAATAACCAATGGGTCAGGTCTAAAATCAAAATCGCTATAATCTCCTCTTTTAAGGAATTTCGCCCCCGAAATTCCAATTTGAACTTTAAAACCATGCTTAAACTAACAACAACAATGATAATTAATTGATTCCAACACCACGACCCATCCACTAGTCATTCATCCTTATCAACATGATAAATAAATTCTCAATACCGAATATACAATTCACATTTCCAAAACATATACAATGTTTATATTAAATCAGCATAAGAAACGTTTCAATACATACTCAAACATTAGAAAATAGGTCTGGATACTTCTCACGGAGTTCCAACTCACGTTCCCAAGTTGCTTCCTTAGCCCCGTGATGTTGCTGCAATACTTAAACCAAGGGGATTGTCTTGCCTTGTAAGACTTGGTCTCGAGTATCCAAGACCTTCACTGGTCTCTCTTCATACGAGGCATCTTCATTTATCTCTTAGTCGGTCCAATCCAACATGTGAGATGGACCCAACTCATACTTCCGGAGCACACTAATGCGAAACACATCATAAACCCTAGAAAGCTATAGCGGTAAAGCCAAGCGATAAGTTACCTCTCCAATCCGCTCAAGGATCTTACGAGGTCCAATAAATCTAGGGGACAACTTTCCACTCTTCCCAAACCTCATCGAACCTTGTCTAGGTGATATCTTCAGGAAGACATGATCACCTACCTCAAAAGACGAAGGCCTCCTCCTACGATCAGCATAACCTTTCTGGCAACTCTGGGCAGTAACCAACCTCTTACGGATAAGGATAACTTTCTCCGTTGTTTCCCAGACTAACTTTGGACCCAACATTGGTGCATCACCCACCTTGGCCAACACATAGAGGATATACACGGTCACCATACAAGGCCTCAAATGGTGCCATGCTAATACTCGATTGGAAGCTATTGTTATAGGCAAACTCCACTAAAGGCAAGTGTCTTTCCCACGACCCCTAAAAGTCAAGAACACAGCCCCAAAGCATATCCTCAAGGATCTGAATAGTGCGCTCGGACTGCCCGTTAGTCTGAGCATGATACGCAGTGCTAAAAGTCAATCTCATGCCCAAGGCACTCTATAGGCTTTGCCTCAACCGAGCTGTGAAATGTGGATCTCTATCCAAAACAATCACTACAGGGACCTTGTGCAATTTCACTCTGTCCCTAATGTAAAGGTCGGCAAGATAATCTACTGAGTCACTCACGTTCATAGGAATAAAGTGCGCCAACTTGGTCAACCGGTCAACTACCACCCAAATCGCACCACTCCCCCGTTGAGTTATAGGAAGACCCACAATAAAATCCATGGTGACATGCTCCCACTTCCACTCGGCTATAGACAAGGGTTGCAACAAACTTGCTGGTCTCTGATGTTCAGTCTTCACTTGTTGACAAGTAAGGCACCTCGATACAAACACGGTCACATCTTTCTTCATTTCTCTCTACCAAAACTAGCGATTAAGGTCCTGATACATCTTTGTGCCTCCCGAATGCACCGTAAGGCGTGAATTGTGAAACTCTCAGAGTACTTCCTCTTAGTAAGACTCCGACACGAAAAGGCGGTCACGGTATCTAATACTTAAATCAGGATACACATTTAAGCCTTTCTCTACCTTTCCACTAAAGATCTTTTCCCGGAGGGTTTCTACCTCAAGTTCACTCTTCTGTGCTTCTATCACTTGGTTCACAAATGTAGGTTGTGTAACTACTAAAAACAAGGCTGCAGACTCCACGCACTCGCCAAGATGCAAGTCAAACTCACCAATAGCACCCAACATCTCCTATTCCCATTTGGCAATACACGCTACACTACTAATAAATTTTCTATTCAAGGTATCGGCCACAACATTGGCCTTCCCCGGATGATAATGCAACTCAAAATCATAATCTTCTATAAACTCCATCCACCTCCTCTACCTCAGATTCAAGTCGTTCTATGTAAACAGATATTTCAGACTTTTGTGATCAGAAAATATCTCAAACTTCTCACTATACAAATAATGCCTTCAAATCTTCAAGGCAAAAGATTACCACCGCTAACTCTAGGTTATGAATAGGGTAATTCCTCTCATGTGTTTTCAATTGGCGCGAGCCATAAGCTACTACATTCCCTTATTGCATCAATACACAACCCAAACCTTCCCGTGAAGCATCACAATACACCGAATAGCCTGAACCCCTTTTCGGAATAATCAACATTGGAGCAGTGGTAAGTCTAATCTTAAGCTCTTGAAAAGATTTCTCACAAGTCTCGTTCGACACGAACTTAATGCCTTTCTTCGTCAGTCTAGTTAATGGTGAAGCTAATCTAGAGAAATCTTTCACAAATCGACAGTAATACCCGGCCAACCCCAAGAAACTACGAATCTCAAAAGCATTCTTAAGTTGTTCCCAATCTTGCACTGCCTCTATCTTGGATGAATCTACCGTCACCCCTTCCTTAGATACCACATGGCCTAAAAACTTAACATCTCTCAACCAAAATTCACATTTCCTAAATTTGGCATAAAGTTTGTGGGCTCTAAGTCACTCAAGTACTACCTGCAAGTGTTCTTCGTGCTCCTCCTCGAAGGGTGAGTAAATTAAAATGTCGTCCACAAAGACAACTACAAAGCGATCTAAGAACTCACGGAAAATCCGATTCATCAAATCCACAAACATGGCTAGTGCATTAGTTAGCCTAAAAGGCATCACTAGGAACTCATAATGGCCATACCGTGTTTGGAATGCCATTTTCTAGATATCTTCCTCCCTTACCCTTAACTGGTGATAACCCGATCTCAGGTCTATCTTGGAAAAGCAACAAAACCCCTTTAACTGGTCAAAAAAATCATCTATACGAGGCATTGGGTACTTTTCTTAACAACTACCCGGTTCAATTTTCGGTAATCGATACAAAGTCGCGACGCAACATCTTTCTTTTTGGAAAAGAGAGCCAGTGCTCCCCAAGGTGAAGTACTAGGGCGGATGAAACCTTTATCTAGCAGCTCTTGGAGTTGAATCTTCAACTCACTTAACTCGGCAGGCGCAAACCTATATGGTGCCATAGAAATCGGCGTAAATCAATTGAGAACTCAATTTCACGATGAGGTGGTAAATTGGTGAGATTCTCAGGAAAAACGTCCGGGTGTTCACAAACTACCCTTGGCAACTCAACACGGACTTCATCACACTTATTTCCCAAGAAGTTGGCAAGAAGACAACTAAGTTTACTCCGCCTATGTGGATCATACACGGGTGATAAGATTCTTTTAACTTGGTCCCCTAAGAAATAAAAGCAATCACCGCTCAAGGTACATATTGTATCCTTTGACGATAACAATCTATGACAGCCCGATATGATGACAACCAGTCCATACCCAAAATAGTATCAAATTTGGACATGTCAATCAACACAAATGCAAAAAGAAGTCGGTGACCGGCAACCTTTATGTCACAACCCCGACACCTCTACTCTAAGACAACCTCACCACCAATAGATGACTCTACACTGAGAGAAGATGCTAACCGAGCCAATTCTGACCCCAAAGTCGATGCAAATGCAGATGAGATAAATGAATGAGATGCAACCGTATCAATCAACAAATTAGCAATGGAATTGCATAACAAGAAAGTACCTCTCACTACCGAAGGCGCTGGTACTAGGTTTGGCGCGGTAACAGCATACACATGCCCTGTAGGTCTTTGCTGAATCTGCTTACCCCTCGGAGCATAAGCCTGATGCACTGGCGGAGTCGGAGAGGCTCCTTGATTGGCCCTTGAGGCCTGTGTTGATTGGTGGCTCTATGTCTGCCTCGAACCAGACGCACCAAGTGTACCGCCCAACTGAGGGCAAAACCTCTTCATGTGCCCAACCTACCCACACTGATAACAAGTAAGCGACTGCCCTCTCCCCTGACTCTAGCTCTGAGAACGAGCCGCTGACGATGCAAGCCGTTACCCTCCCCTCCTTTGCGGGCAAGCTGGAGACTTGTGGCCCAACTAGCCACACTTGAAACAAGTGAAATCTCCCTAACCACGACTCCTAGAACTCGAACTCAGTACTGGAAAAGTGGACCTCGACTAAGTTCCCTAGGACTGCGGTTGGTTAGAACCCCTCTGCCTCTTACTGTTCCCCTGAACCTTCTGACTCCTTCTAAAGCCCCTCATCCGTTCCTCCTCAATCTGCATTCCAGTCTCTAGATGAGTCGCTGCCTCTACAAGGCATCCATAATCTCTAATCATTGACCCGTTCAGTTTGAACATGAGCCCAATCCTCAACCTTTTCTCAAACTCTAAACAACAGCGCTCCTCAGTCGCTAGGAGTTCCGGTGCAAACCTGGACAAACTGGTAAATGCGGCCTCAAACTTTGCCACCGGTGTGCTCAACTGCTTGAGCTGTGAAAACTGCTTCATCAACTTCTCTCTAACAATGGGAGGTAAGAACTTGTCTTGGAAGGCGTCGACGAAAGCCTCCCAAGTCACTCCAATGCTCCAACGCGCATACTTCTACCATTGACCTACCTCTCCTTTTAGTTGGAAAGATGCCAAGGTCATTCTCAAACCACCGTCTTCGATGTCGAGCCTCTCAAATGTCTTAACCATTTGCTCTAGCCACTCATCCACCTCTAGTGGCTCCTTGGAATCACCGAAAAACTTGTCATAGTTGGACTGGAAGAACTTTAGCTTCAGAAAAGACAGCCCCGTTTCAACAACATGGGCTTGGATTTGATTATCAACCTTGAGAATGTCCGTGGATTCCCGTAATGCTCTGACTATTTCGTGGGCTAAGGCGCCCATGGCCTGCTAACCTGTCAGTTCGACTACGTTGGTCTGACTAACTCCCTCTTCTTGTGTCGAAATATCATTCGGTAAAGGCACCTCATGCCTCCTAGGTCTACCATGCCTACCACCACCACGTCCACGTCCTGACATCCAAATAAAGGCAACAAAAGAAATTAGCACAATTGCAAATGCGCCGAAGCTAACTCACTCGCGTCCTAATGTAGTGGACAACAGTAATTCACTCCACATAAGCACATAGTCACATAAACACATAGGAATTTCATTCCTGGATAATGACTGTCCAGCGAAAATTACAAATTATCAATTATTGTCAACGTATTGCTTCAATTAAAAAGAAAATTAATAAATTCACCACGAAAATTACAATGGGAAAAAACGTAGATAAAACTAGAATACACATCAAGACCAATTTTTATATTGGTTGGTTTCTCATTGAAAAACACATCAATCTCTTTTGAAATGAGAAACAAAATATTCTCCAATCATCGAGACCCAATTTGTCTTGTCACGTCCCGAAATAATTACAATAATTCATCTAAAATATCCAATTGAGACAACATTAATAAGAAGGATACCTTCTTTTAAATCTAGTGCGATTTACAAAAGAGAAACATATGCGTTATACATTCACAAGGTTATCAACTGTGTCCATATGTTGATCGAGTCATCAGAACTGGAATCTGATTCTGACTCCACAGACTCTGTGGAATCAGATTCCGGCTCACTACCAGATTCAGAACTATTGGATAGAAAACCCTCTTCCAGCTACCAAGTGAGGGACAATGCGTCAGATGCATCCAATATACCATTGGAAGGGCCCATACCTGATTATTCTCCGATCATAGAAATGATTAGGTCATCTCCTAAGCTCTCCGGGTTGATCTGGGGATCTGAAAGGAGACATGCCAGCGGTGCTCCTACCTCAAGTTCACTACTGTTGGACTTATCCTCTGTACTCTGTTCAGCCTCAGTAGTTAATTCAGTCTGTTCTTCTGTGGGTTCACCCTCTTGCAGCTGTAAGTCGAAGAAAATCTCGAAGCCAGGTAAACGCCGCTTCTCCGAATTCAACCATGGCTCAAGAAAGCTGTAAAATGGAAAGTCTTCTCCCTCCCAGAAAAAGCGGTCATTCAGAGTTCCCTGAATTGGCCTATGCACAAGCTCATAGTGCTTCCTACTTTGCTTTGCTTTGGCTCTTCCTGTCATTTCCTTCCCCTTTCTCACCCAGTCCTCTTTGGTAGGCATGTAGCCTAGACTAATGGCATAAGGGTTATGTGGCACTTCGGCTAGTGCAGTAACACCCTTTCGGCCGCTCTTTCCTAATCCCATCCCGGGCACATGTTGCAACATGTTCGTGAGGTATACAGATTGTGCACTGACATACAAGCCCTCATAAATAGCTAAGATATTTTGCACCACCCGGGCCTCAGCTAAGGTAAAACCAGATAAGAAAACATCCTCATCGCCTTGTACAATCTCCAGTACTG
Source organism: Camellia granthamiana (assembly GCA_036172215.1). NCBI lineage: Eukaryota > Viridiplantae > Streptophyta > Magnoliopsida > Ericales > Theaceae > Camellia > Camellia granthamiana. The sequence goes on from CM069906.1 coordinate 117,631,604, forward strand.
GTGTAGTGACCTCAGACGGAGGATGTATAGATAAATTTCCAAACACAATGGCCACCCCCTTCCCATGGGGGTACTTCAACATCTGATAAAGAGTAGAAGAAACAGCTTTCACTTGGTACAGCCACGGCCGTCCAAGGAGTAAGTTGAAAATGACCAGAACTTCCAGGACGTGGAACTTAATATCCTGTTGAGCCGGGCCAACTTGTGTTATGATCCAAATTGTTCCCATCACCTCTCGACTTGTATTGTCGTAAGCCTGGATCACCTGGGCCGTTGGTACAAAATTCGCTGGCTTCAAGCCAATAGCATAGGCTGTGTGAGACGGACAAACATTGATTGTAGACCCAGTGTCCACCAATACAATCAACACCTACTTCTCTTTACACTCAACTGAGATGTACAACGGTTTGTTATGTGCAGAGCCTTTAGGTGGCAATTCCTTATCTGAGAAGGTCAAAGTTGGTGAAGCACTTCCCGGGAAGACAAGTCCCACTAATTGTTCTGGGGTTATGTCGATAGATAGTTTGGCCTTATCCATTGCTAACAGAATAGCTTGCCGATGCACGTGCGAAGCCATAAGCAACCCCCAGATAGATATGTCTGCTTGGATCTTCTTTAATTGTTTCAGCACAACCTCTTCCTCTAACAATTTTTCCCTCTGTTTTTCAGCATCCTTGTCATTTCCTGATGCTTCGGGTTGGTCCAAGTGTGGGGGCTTGAAGTATCGCCCGATTCTAGTCATATGATCCACCTCCTCAGAATACCAAGTGTCGTCTGGTAAGTTTTGGCCCCAATCTTCGTCAGTGTGGGCAAGACACAGATCATCATCTTCCCACCATACTCCTCCGGTAACCGACAGACAATTGTCCGGTTCCGTCGTGATTACTCTTACATCACAGTCATCCCCCGCAAGGTGTTTGGCTTTTCCATCTTTCTGACTATTCTCATTCCTTTCCCGTTCAAACCGCTTCAGTGTGGCTTCTTGTTCAGTGTCCACAGTACTTAGGACGCCCATTTCTTGAGCGGAATTCTTAATACCAGCGCTCTTCGGCAACTTCCCCTTGTCTTCGATCCTTCCGATCTTCGTAGCAGTTCCTGCTTTCGGCTTTTCCAGTTTTGGCTGAAGTCCCTCATCCACATCAAGTTCATCACTGAGCCACCCAGAGTTGTTTGTCGACCCGTTTAGATCAAACCAGTTAATGTGCATGTCTCCTAAGTCTTGCTCATCGAAGAACTGTAGATTGTTAATGTCTTCCTCCAGGTCGGCTAAGTCATCTAATCCCTGGCTTGGGCCATCCTTCCAGACCACACTAACCTCCATTCCTGTTGACAACTCCACCTTCGGTTTGGCCTGATCGGTCGGCACAATATAGCGGCACGGGTTGTATTCCTCCTTAGATAAGTCCACGGAGCCCTCAGGCACTGGACTAACATTCCCATTCTCCACCAAGGCTAGCCTGCCTTCATCTACCATGGTCACCACCAAAGGTTTGGGTTAGGATGTGGACGCGTTCAACATGCACAAATCCGTGCTCTCCGAGATGAACAACGCCGGCTTGGGTAGATGGGAAGGAGTGATATATATACTGGGGTCGTAAGGGACGGCCTGTGTTTGTATAAGGTTCACATGCCGTGGTGGAGGGACCTGGTTATGTGGTAGGAGAGGATTTGTAGTGACATTGGGTTTTTCAGGAGGTGCTATCATCTTGTTGTCAATGAGATCTTGAATCTCATGATGAAGTCTAAAGCACAGGTCATTGTCGTGACCATGCTGTTGATGAAAAGCGCAATATTTGGCCGGGTTGTGTTTTAGGAGAAGATGATCAGGTAGGGGGCAAGGCTCTAGTGGCTTAAGGTGCCCCTTTTTGATCAGGACCCCTAAGGCTTTGGATAAGGACATGTATAGTGGGGTGAAGACCCTTTGGCCTCGGGGTTGGTGGCTCGAGGCTTGTGAGGTTGTATTGGATGTACCGATAGAGAGGTTGGCAGTTTTCGGTGTGGTGGTGACCATATCCACATCGGAAGGTCTTGCAGCTACACTACCGCTAGTAGTCACATTAGAATTGTGTGTGAAAGCCCTCTTGGGTTGTTCCTTCTTATCATTGATCAAACCCTGTCTCATCGCATCCTCAATGTGAACTCCTATCTCGTGGAGATTAGCAAATGTGAACAAAGGCAAGACAATCATTTTTTGCAATAATCTCCCCTGCAGGTTGCGGACTATCATTCTGATTTGGTCTTTCTTTGATGGTCGAGTTATCATCATTGAGGCCTTGGTCCTCCATCGAGTCACAGAATCCGAGAAGCACTCATTCAGCTCCTGATAAGTTGCTTCGAGATCACGAGTTGTGACCTCGATTTGAGTATTATAGGAGTATTGCACTACAAAGGCCTTGGCCATCTCATCCCAGCTTCGTTTCACAGAGTCTTCCAACTTGGCGTACCAAATGGCCGCTATACCTGACAAGGTTCGGCCGAAAAGTGAGACCTTCTGAAGTCTCGCTAGGCCCATAGACCGCAATATATCTGAGAAGAGCCACAAGTGGACCATAGGATCCCCTGAACCATCAAACCGGTCTATATACGGCATCTTAAATCTGTCCGGCAAGGTAACTGCTACATCAGTATAACCATCCTTTATATCTGGGATTGTATTCATACCCTGCGCCCGCTTGAAGAGCTTTTCTAGTTTGTTGACTTTCAAAGTAGTAGGGTCCACTTCGAACTCAAAGGGGGCCTCCGTTTGGTATATCGGTGCTTTGGAGGTCTGGGGCGGAATTGGATCCACCAGGATGCCCGCATTTTCCTGGACATTAGTTGTGGGAGCAGTAGCTCCGGGTACTGGAATGTTTGCAGGAGGTGGATGGGATGTAGAGGCTGCTGCTGCCTGCTGCGGCTGTTGTTGCTGCAGCCTAGCGATCAACTTAGCCCGTTGGGCTGCAATTTCTGCTTGGCAGGCGGTGACTTCCGCTTGGCGGGCAGCATCTATCTGCATGTTCTCAATAGTCTGCTAGAGGTTCCAAAGCAAGTCTTCCATTTCGGCTGGATACTGAGATATTTGAATAGGTGAATACTCTCTTACTAAAGTGGAAGTAGAAAATTGTCCCTGATTGGGTGTTTGTTGAACCGGTGAGTTGTGCCGAACTCTCTTCCGTCTTGTAACCGGCGGGAGCAAAGCAAACACTGGCTGTCCTCTTACAAGATCCTCGGATCGAAAAAGTCGCCTTACTCGGGTCCAGAGCGCTTTGGGGGTAACCAACTCGTCTGAAGCAATGGTGTAAAACTGCCTTGCAAAAAGAAAAATAAAGCAAAAAGAAACAAAATCAGAAATCACACAGCATCTCGGCTCAAACAAAAACAACACGCAGTTGCAATCATAAGCTGGTGTAGACACCCCATTTTTGACCGACCTTAAGACTCAGACGTCATCAATTGAGCGCTTGGTGATGTTGCATATCGTGCTCATCCGGAGGTTTCAGAGTCTCGGCTGCGAGCCTTGCCTCCGGACTTCCGGACTCTTTCGTGCTTTGCCTCGGTTTGCGAACTAGGCTCCGTTTTCTCTGTTTTCTCTTCCTGAGGGGAGGGAGAGGTCTAGTAGATCATCTCTCAGTGGCCGTAGGCTACGTTTTGTGGTCGCAGGCCATTTTTCCCATTTCGGAGCCCGGTTCCCGGTTTTCAGAGCCGTCAAGCCGTATGCCTCAGTTCGGGACCGTCTAACCACCCCTGTTTGCCCCGGTTTTTGGCATGCATCTTATTTCCTCCCTTTCGAGGGACACTGTGGCCCGAGAGACCAACTTCGTGGTCGGACACCACTGCCGGTGCCTAACAGCCCACTTTCGGGGCCCCGAACTGCGTGTTTCGGCTCCCAAACACTTATCTTGCATTTTTGGGCCCCGACCCGAACTTGAGATAGTCATATTTTGAGGTCCTTTTCATGTTTGATTGAGGACCTTTTACTGTTTGACATCTCCATCTGTCACTTGTCTCTTTACCTCTTTTTAGGCCTGTTTTGCACGGTATTTTAGGTGTACTTGTGGGCTGTTTTGGGCTTGGTCGTAAACTACAAAGTGTCTTATTTTGATCCCCTCTTCAACTTTGTTGAAGGGCTCTCGGCCATTTGAGACCCGAAGCTATCACTTATACCTTTAACCACCTTTTGGCCCTTTTTGGTGCACCCTTTGCTCAAGGCTTCTTGAGGAAGCCTTGACCCCTTGTCTTGGCTTCCTCAAGAAGCCTACCAGCTGTATTAGCTTCCTCTAGAAGCCACAAACCCTTTGCATCCTTTGCCCCTTTCATTTGGCTTCTTGGAGAAGCCAAGAACCTTTGCCTTTGCCTTTGCCTATTTAAAGAGCCCTTCTCTCCCATTGCAAAGGGTTAGAGATTTTGAGCAAGAAAACCAGAGGATATATATGCATATCTGATATATACATATATATCTCACCTCCCTCTCTATATCTATCTCACTCAACCTCCAAACTCAATAGTTCTTGGGCCATTCCTTCATCAACCCATAGCACAACTCATACACACTCCACACCAGCAACTTGGGGGTCATTTGCAGAGGTTAGGAGCTCATTTTCTTCAATCAAAACCTGCTGGTTTGCTGGTCTTCAAGGGTAAGTCTTCATCTTCCCCTTTCTAGCCTTTTCTTGCTTCATATCTAAGCCGTAGTTGCTTGCATCTTTAGGCTCCGACCCAAGCTTCAAATAGTCTTATTTTGGGGTCCTCTTCATGTTTGATTGAGGGCCCCTTGCTGTTTGGTGATTGCATCTAGCACCTATCTCAATACCCTCTTGTATGCCATCTATTTTGCATGCTATTTTTGGCTTATGTGTGACCTGCTTTGGGGTCTGATGTAAACTGATATTAGGCTCATTTTGAGCCCTTCTTCAACATTGTTGAAGGGCTCAACATTGTTTGGATAATCCATGTGCTACTTGCTTTGAAATCCATGTGTTAGCCTCATTTTTGCATGGTTTGTTAGCCTTGTATGCTTATGTTTTTGTGGCTTGACATAACCTGAGAATATGCATGTTTTGATACTGCCAATATTCTGTCTTCACATGCCATGTTCATATAATGCATGTTTGGCATAGCTATAGGCCATTTCGGCTGCCAAATTTCATGTTTCGGGACCATTCCGTGCATCGGGTGTTGTTTTATCACATTTCGGGGCTGTTTTGCATCATTTATCGCCTCTGAAATATTGCATGCTCGTATGCCATACTTCACGTTTCATTAGAGTGCCATTTCGTGCCTTAGGGCCGTGCCTCGGTTTGCGTGCACGCATGCACGCATTTCGAGGCACCTCATTTTCATCTACTGGCCTCTTATGTGAGTGTGGCTGAGGCTCACTCATGTTAGTATAAGTCCACATTGCATTGTATATGCCATTTTAGTCATATTGCATTGTGTATGCCATTGCCTCGGTTTGCGTGCCCGTGTGCACGCATTTCGAGGCATCTCATTTTCATCTTGGCCGCTGTTTTAGGCCCATTTAGAGCTGCCCAATTCATGTGTAAGTCCATATTTTCATTAGTTTGCATTGCCTCATGTTTGCTTGTATGCTTGCATAAGTGCCATGCCATGTTGCATCCTTAGCTTGCATGCCTAGGAGTGCATTGCATTAGCATGCATGCTCTACCTCTTGACCAAGTCATGATGGAGGTAGAAGCCCCTTGATTTGATTGTATGCATTGCATTTCATCCCATTGAAAGTGCACAACTTGGCTCTTGGGCCATCACGCATCGAAATGCGCGATCGGTGGTCCGAGAACCAAGGACTATACTCCCTTGAGTCACAAATATGATAAGGAGTATGGTTGGTGCAAACATTTGTCCCAAAATTCCATATCATGCACTACTGCTGTCTGTTGCTGTCAAAACTGTCTCCTGCAGGAATTTATTGCCGACCGGCAATACTTAGTGCCGACCGGCAAACTTTTTGTGCCGATAATTTCCATCGCAGCCGGTGGTCAAACCCTGCAGCCGGTGGCCAAACCCTTCAGCCGGTGGTGATCTTCAGGGTATGTAGAAGGTGTCCTGGAACTTTGGCAGTTTTCAGAAAGGCAGGACAGTGCAAAACAGAGGCAACAGTGGCATGGTGCGGGCTTTCCGGGCAAGTCGGATCGAGCATGCATCGTTCGCGCATTCCGAGGCTGGGCTGCGGCCTTTTCCTTTTGCATTTAATTTAATTAGATTAGAGGTCTTGTAATAATTTATTCGTTTATTTTTTTTGGATTGTATATTCTTTTGGTCCCTCTGTGTGAGGGCATATTTGTAATAAGTGTGTGTGAGTGGTGTGCATGTCTTCCAACCCCCACTTCTTTCTCCCTTTTATTTACCTGCTTATGATGGTAGATTAGGGCATATTTATTTTAGCATACCTTATGCAACGCATGCATGCATCCATGCATTTGTTTACATGCACCGGGCTCGGTACATCATACAAACTGCATTGTATTTCAATTTCCAAATTGAATACGTGTTACTTGTAGCACTTCACATGCCATGATTAGGATATCCGAGCCTGCCTAGATTACATCTTTGCATGTGTTGCATTAGACATTTCAGTATGCTTAGGTCCATACATGGATTTCTAATGAGCTTCTGTTTTGGCTTGGAGTACTAGGTGAGCTTTTATGCTTTAGCATCCTTGCATGTGTGTGAGTGTTGCCATAATAGCATGATTACCATGAGGCTAGCTGCTTACGTGATATAACTGCTTGAATGCCTGTGGATGGAGGTTGAATTACCTAAATTGGGACAATGCATTAAAAACTGTGAGTTTTAAAGCCCACTAGATAGTGGCAGAACTGTCTTTTCTAAAAGCCCACTCGAGGGTGGCAAAATCTGCATTCTAGCCTACTTACGAGTAGCAAACCATTTTCAAAACAAACATGCAATGTTTTGTTCCAATTTAGGCGATTTGGTCTATACTTGTTTGCTGTGCGCATAACATAGTAATTCTAGACTAATAACTGGAATAAGAACGTGTAATGTTTTCAAAATCGGATATCACAGTTAGTAGAGGCCGGTCTTCGGACCGGGCGAGAGGGGGTGCTCATAGCTGACCTTCCCCGATCGTACCCAAGCTCCCGAGCCAAGATCACTTTGGTGATGACGGACACGTGGCCTTCGGCACCGAGTCAGGGTTTCCTAAATTTCCCCATTTTAAAATATTTAGGTGGCGACTCTGTATCTGGCAAAGCAGTCCATGTTGGGCACTTCTTTTCAAAAATCAGTTTTTCTTCAAAACGATTTGCCAGAGTTGGACTCTTTGGTTCAAGATTAAGAACCGTGACAATTGAGTCCTTTAAACTGTAGTGAACCCAATGTGAACCGAACGAGACTTAACCCTCTCCCGGGGCGCGTTCGGGGGACGTCTACAGCTGGACTACTGTACTCAAACACTGATTTCTGCTGCAAAACTGATACCCTCAAACTGATACCCAGACTTGTAACTGATACATACATTCCTGCAGAGTTTCACTCTAAAGGCACGTATCAAACAAGTGAGAGCCAAAACACCCCTATGATGGGGTAGGGTTACCCTATCCTAATTTCATCAGGAGCTAGGGGTTCACTACGCAAACAAGCGGTTTCAAACAATTCCTGCATTTGGGTGAGCAACATGTCCTAGCTCGGAATAGTCTCTATGGCTTCCGATATGCAACTAGGTCGATTGGTCAAAAAGGGTACCTCAGTAAGACTACATAATGTACCTCTCATACCTAACACCGAGAAGTGAAAGGAGGATCAAACGGTATAACAGTAGTCCAGATCCAAGGGTTGTGTTCCCATTGTGACAGAGCTCGCAACCGGTTAGCCTTTTGGCAAGCTTTTCCAAGCAAGCCTCCAGCAAACCGCTTAGGAATAGCAGATCGCAAACACTGTGACTTAGGCGCACCAATGCAAATGCAAAGAAACACATAAGTGTAAATAAAATAACATATCATGAGTTTGAGTCAAATTCTCTAAGTCCCCAGCAGAGTCGCCAGAAACTGTAGCTGGACTTTTTCCGCGCCCCCTTTCGGGAACTCGGAAAGAAGCCCTACAGTTCGGACTCTCGTGGTTTTGAATCTAATTTCACAACTGCAATATGAAACTGATAATCACCAAAGAGTCCAAATCCAGGGAGCTTTTTAGAAAATCGATTTTCAATCAAATAATGCCAAAAATGGACTGTTTTGCCAGATACAAAGTCACCACCTAAATTTTTATATTTTTGGGAATTTAGGAAACCCTGACTCATGCCAAAGGCCACGTGTCTGTCATCACCAAAGTTGCCTCGGCTCGGGAACTTGGGTACGAAGGGAGAAGGTCATGAATTGAGCACCCTCGCTCGCCCGATCAAAGATCGACCTCTACTAATCGTGATATGTTCTTTTATAAATATTATGTGTTCTTATTCCGGTTATTAAACTAGCTTTACTATGTAACGCGCACAAGCAAGTATAAACTAGTCGCAAGACTTGGAACAATTCAACTCATGTTTTGTTTTCGAAAATGGTTTGAATTTGCTACTCTCAAGTGAGCTTTAAAGATACGGATTTGCCACCAAACATAGTGGGCTTAAAACAGGATTTGCCATAACAAAGTGGGCTTAAAACTCATATTCAGTTTGACATTTAAGCACATAGTGTCATGGTAAGCATGCTAATCATGGAAATATGGCAATTACACTCATGCAAGTATGCTAACGCATAAAAGCTTACCGAGTACTCCAAGCCAAAACAAAAACTAGTTAGAAAGATGCATGATCCTAACTATACAAGATGTCTAATGCAACGCATGTGCAACTAAATAGGCTCGACTATTTAATTATGGCATTTACAACACTTTGATAACATGCTTTGAAACACGTATTCAAAGAAGTATTGAAATTGCGATGCAGTTTGAATGATGTGCCGAGCCTCGATGCATACAAGACAAATGAATGGATGCAAACATGCAAGCATAAGGCATGCTAATTGAAAATGTCCCTAATCTAACCATCAAAAGCGATTAAATAAAAGGGAGAAAGACGCGGGGTTGGAAGACATACACACACGCACGCACGCACACTTATTACAACATTATGCCCTCATGAAGGAGGGTCCGAATGAATAGGCTAACTAGCTACGCTAATTAAGCTAATTATTACAAAACGAAGCTAATTAACTAATTCTAGTTAACTAATTATTACAAACCGAAATTAAATAACTAGTTAAACTAACTAATTATTTACAACACTTTAATTAGCTACAACTAATTAATTACAACACGATATTTAACTAACTATGCTAAGCTAATTAAATATTACAAATCAAATTAACTGGCTAAACACTTAACTAATTAATTACAAAATGACTAAGCTAATTAATTACAACATGAATTAATAAACTAAAATTACAACATTTGCGAAAATTATCTACAACTAATTAACTAAGAAAGTTAATTAAACTGCCTCAGGAAACGAGAGATGCATGCATGCTCGGTTTCTCCACCCGAAAAGCCACTGCCTTGCTGCCGAGTGCCTCTGTTTGCGCATTCGAACACTGAAAATTGTGCCAACTTCCAGAACACCTTTGCTCCACCTCAGGAACTATCACGCCCCACTTTTTATTACTCGGATTTCCATTACCAAACCATTGTTATAAATTCAGTTTTAGAGATAGCATATAAAAGCTCATTATATTTTCAAGGAATACATAAATAATAATTGTCTCATTCGTACGTAAAATGAATGCAGTAGGAGTATATCCAAATAAATTGTTCGAGGGCTTACATCAGAAAAAGATAAAGAAAGGGCTTAACCCATTTTACATCGATGGCATTTCGCCCACAAATATAAGGCCCTGTGGCCAACAGATAAGAAAGATCCATGACCTTGAAACACTTCTCCATGTTCACCTGAAAAAGATTAGCAACGTGGGATGAACATATAGTCCAGTAGAGATCTCAACATGATCCTCAACAATAACGACTTACAGATAACTATGATCATGGATGCTAGTCTCATACCATATAAATAATGTGACATTTTGTAACCAAAGTATACTTACATAAGTATTTTTCTAAAAATCATCCAGTTTATTTGACAACACAAAGGTTCGCTTTTACTCCTCATTTTCCATTTTAACAATTATCACACAACAATTGCATTTACCACTTTAACAAAACACACGTATTATTAGTTTTATTTTTGAAAACAAATTCACAAAACCCGATTTCTTCACATTATTCATAACCCAATACATAACCAAGGTCTGTCTCTGCGCGTTCATCACATTCTCAATCTTAAACTCAAAATTTAACGAGATACCTTTAATAAAATAATTTATGGTAAGAAACTCCCTCAACCACGCTTTAGCACGTCCAAATATACATGAACACATCTACTCAACATATAAGGCAATTCAACCTTACTGAATCATAATCACCATAACATATGACACACACAGTCAAACTGAGACAACAATGATAAATAATCTCTACTCTACCTACTTGAAGCATGGTAAGCCAATGATACATCTTTTCACATTGAAACTCCAATTTACCAGAGACCAGCTGGAAGGGAATGGTACCTCTGCCAATTCTCCAGGTGCTAGCTGGAAGGTAATGGTACCTTTCGTTCTCAAGGCAACCAATTCTCTAGGCGCTAGCTGGAAGGTAATGGTACCTCTCATTCTCAGCGCAGTGCACATTTTCTCAACCATCACACCATGACGTGGTACAACCAACACAAGTGTAATACATACACATAAACTATTCAATAGAGTATAATCCAACTCACGTATAATGCACACCCACGCTTATTCAACACAACAATGTCATCCTCCACCGATGACCAAGGAAAAACCTCTAAGCAAAATGTATTCAACTTACACACTAATAATAATCTAATTCTCAAGAAACTTTAGATCCAATTACAACAATAGTAAAATAAAATATATTTGTGATTCAATCTCAAGTTAATTTTTGAAATTCACACGGTGTTGGTGTTTTATTCTTCTTGTGGGAGCCAAATAAATGGATAAATTGGAAAGGGCATATTTTAGTAGACTGACATTAACCGGCCGCATCCTGCAGACTTTAACCGGCTACACCCTGCAAGACTAGGATGAGCCGAATACAATACGTAAACCGATTGAGAAAGGATCTTTAAGGCCGAATAGAAGAACGGGTAATGATTGAAAAGTAGGCCCAGGCCCCGAGGCCTCAGAAGGAACAGATATAAATAGAGAAGCAGCGCTCTTGGAATGGTATGTAAGAATAACTTCACTTAACTTAGAAAACAAGCTTTCTTGAGTATAGGAGCTGACTTGCCCGTCGGAGTGCTAACCCCGGCACCCCCGACCGGAGTGTTTGTGTCTTTGCAGGTGACTAGCTGAGGATCAAGAGCGTCTCCCAGGATCTGAAGAGTATTTCCAAAACCACTTCCCCACAATTGGCGCCGTCTGTGGGAATACTCAAGTGCATCCATGGAAGGCGTGACGCAAGATCCTCCGATAGCCACCGACGAGACTACACAGAGAGACAACATCACTCCGGCAAATATGCTCGGGAAGGAAACCATCACTGCGAGACGCGCCTTGAATTTTGACTCGCCAACGACTTCAGCGCAGGAGACGATGCAAGCCATCATAGAACAAACTAAACAGAATGAGCAAAGGCTGGAAAACATGCTCGCAGAAAATGAACGCCTCCGTCAAGACTTGGCCCTGGAAGTAGCAAAATCCAAAGAAGCCGCGTGCCAAGACCCCGAACGACCCCTGAGGGCAGGTAAACAACGACCTCGAGCCCGACCAAGGGAAACCGATAGCAACTCGAACTCATTATCCATGGAGCATAACAAGGGACGCTTAAACACTTCCAGCTCCTCTGAAAAAAGCCCACACATAAGGAACAAGCGCAGAAGAAGCAGTTCAGACGAAGATGACCGGCACGATCCTTTTATCCGACGAATTGTGAGGGCGGCCCTGCCCAAGAAGTTCAAAGCTCCATCATTTACTCTCTACGACGGAAAATCAGACCCCACTGATCATATACGTCACGACAAGCAGGCCATGACGTTGCATGCAGAAAATGAAGCCCTCATATGCCGAATATTCCCCAGCAGCTTGGGGCCATTAGCTGTCAGATGGTATTACAAGCTGGAGCCGGCTTCGATCAGAAGTTTCCATCAATTACAAAAATCCTTCAAGGCCAGGTTCATCACCAACGAGGTACAGCCGAAATAGGCCGACTCTCTCTGGGCTATGCAAATCCAACTAGGAGAAACGTTGAGAGCATATTCGGCGCGATATTGGGAGTGCTTCAATCTCGTTGACGACGCTTGCAACGACTCCATGGCCGTCACCGCCTTCAAAATGGGACTACAACCTGACAGTGCCCTTCACAACTCCCTGACCAGAAGGCCCCCCAAAACAGTTTGGGCACTGATGAAGAAAGTCGAAGAGTATTGCAAAGTGGAAGATGATGCTTTAAGGATTAAAGCCAGACAAGTGTCCACCAAACCGGCACCCCCTGAAATTGCTCAGCCGATAAGTTCCGTGCCACCTCTGAGCCCCGAGCCGCGACAACATGCTAAACGAGACAAAAGGCGGGACTCTCGCCGATCGAGTGATCAATGCTCCCACCCGACGAATGAGCAATTGCAAGTCGACAGTAGGCGCTCGAGGCGCACCGACAAAAAGTACATGGAACTGTCAGAGCCAATCACCGCGGTAATGACCAAAATCCAACACCTTCCATTCTTCAAATGGCCGTCAAAGATGGTGGGGCCACCCGATACATAACGAAGGGACCGGAGGTGCGAATATCACAAAGATCACGGGCACGAAACAAAGAGTTGCTATGCATTAAAAGATCACCTGGAAGAACTGGTGCAAGACGGTCGACTGCAGCAGTATGTGAAACAGGGAAAGCCAACCAAGGCATTAGCATTGAGGCAGGACTCTCCCCCACTTGGCGTGATCCACGTAATTTACAGCCTGCCTACACTCCCAGCCATGCACACAATTCGATCGCATCCAACTCTACAGGGGCGCCGTATTTCGACTGATCGGTCCGAAGAAGCTCCGACAATTGCCTTCAACGATTCCGACCTCAATGACGCAACGGCTTCCCACATTGATCCGTTGGTCATTGGATTACGCATAAACCGGTTCATCATTGAATGAATCCTCATAGATCCAGGGAGCAGTTCAGAGGTCATGTACTATCAAACTTTCATCAAGCTTGGCCTCAACGAGTCGGATCTATCTCCGGCGCCTCACCCACTGTTCGGCTTTAATACTAATCCCGAATATCCATTGGGCAAGGTCACATTACCTGTTCGAGCGGGTTCCAGAACAGTCGAAGCGGAATTCCTGGTCGTGAAGCTCCCCTCGCCGTATAATGCCATAATGGGAAAAACCTGGCTACATATCATGAAGGTCGTCCCAAGCACCTACCATTAGATCCTGCGTTTCCCAATAACCCACGGCACTGAAGAAATACATGGTTCCCCCCAATCGGCACAAGCAGAGTTCTGATGAAAACCCTATCACTGACCCGATCTGTGGGCTCTGATACCTGTAAATATATTTCGCCTCTCCAATACGAACTATTTTTCCTCGTCGCCCAAAATCATATGTCAATTCCCAGTGGGGCACTAGCCAGGATTGGCCAAATTAAGTCTCCAGATTCGGAGCTCCCTTTGGCGCATGACGCCTTAGGGCCGATTAAGTCTCCGGATTCGGAGCGCCCTTCGTGGATATCACAATTGGCCAAATTAAGTCTCCGGATTCGGAGCCCCCTTTGGCGCATGACGCCTTAGGGCCGATTAAGTCTCCGGATTCGGAGCCCCCTTTGGTGCATGACGCCTTAGGGCCGATTAAGTCTCCGGATTCGGAGCGCCCTTCGTGGATATCACGATCGGCCAAATTAAGTCTCCGGATTCGGATCCCCTTTTGGCGCATGATGCCTTAGGGCCGATTAAGTCTCCGGATTCGGAGCCCCCTTTGGCGCATAATGCCTTAAGGCCGATTAAGTCTCCGGATTCGGAGCCCCCTTTGGCGGATGATGCCTTAGGGCCGATTAAGTCTCCGGATTCGGAGCGCCCTTCGTGGATATCACGATTGGGGAAATTAAGTCTCCGGATTCGAGGCCCCCTTTGGCGCATGACGCCTTAGGGTTGATTAAGATTTCCGATTCGAGCCGATTAATCTCCTTAAGGCCGAATGGGCCCTAGGTTCAAGAACAGATCATACAGTGCTAGCTGCTACTTGCGTCTCCGAATCTGGAGCAAACATTGGCACGAACAAAAGATATTGATAATTGATCCTATCTAACATACTAGAACAGATCATACATTCGAAGTAATGTGCTTTAGTACACAAGCAAAATTCAGAATAACATGCAAATAGGTCTAAAATAAAACCATTTTTGATTAAACAGCTGTTACATAAATACAACCCGCATTCGAACATTACAATATCGAAAGCAAAAAAGGAACAAGACACGCCGGTAAAGCAGCATCGCCGGGTCGACGACCGTCGCCCTAAACCTCTCCACGGCGTGCACCGCCTTGAACCAGTTATGCTTAAGCCCACAACTTGCATAGCGCCAAACTCCCCCTGACACCACTGACAATGTCAAGGCAAAGATCTAGGACAAGAAAGAATGAACTTGACAGTTGTTGACTCTCCTTTCGGGGTGATCTACTTCGACGACTTGGAGACTCATAGATCTCAAGCTCTTTGGATGACCTAACTCCCTCACGGACAGGTTTTCTGCTGCAAACCATCTCAACACCAAACTTGACCGAAGTTTGAGCCTCTGTAACCAAAATCACCATCCCAGACAAAGAATGATGAGTCAAGTGGGATTATCGGTGCGAAGCGCCTACTCCTTTTATTCTCAGCAACGACCGCGATCTCGAGGTCCCAATCCCAAGAAAATTTTATTAACGCCCAAAAACGCATTGGTTGAATAAGACAAGCGTCGATTGACATTCGCTACGACCGCCATCCCGACAGCTGGCCGAAACGCGCGCTGGCTGGGCAAAAGCGAAATAGATTTATTAAACCAGTCGGCCAAATCTTCACATGCTGATCACCCTCGACCAGGCCATTAATCCAACTGGTCAAGCATCAATGCGCTGACCCAAGTCAAAAATAAATGGCCGTTGAAATAGCCTCAATAAAACCTTAACGGTCGCCGCGAACGTGTCGATCCTGCCCACGTGCAGATCCTGCCGATACGCCCGTGTATTGCCGGACAGTTAACGGCTATCTGGGTCGGACAATATTTAGACATTCGAACATTTAGGCAACACGAAATACACATATGCCGAATATGAATGACAACGAAACATTTATAATGAAACGTTCTTTATTCAATAAAACAACAAGTTACATAGTTTCAAACGCGCCCTGCGTTCCAATCTTACAACTATTAAACTCATACGGCGTCACCCTCATCCTCACTCTTCTCAACTTCAAAAGCAGAAAACGGAAAATCTTTACTCCTGTAGCGTGGTAATGCCAAATCAATTCCCGACGCTCGAAGAGCTTCTGCGGCTTGAGATGCCTTGATCCAACCGTGCCTAAACCCACGGTTTTCACGTCGGCACACTTCTTCGGCCAATTTTTCCCTAGTTTTCTCGATTCCCACTTTTCGGCCCTCATGGAAACCTTTCTCATAGGCCCTCCCATTCGCGCTCTCTATTGCGAACATACTTGCCGTCTCTCGGTCGGCAAGTACGGAACTGATAAGCCGGCTAGTAACCCTCTCTTCCACAATTGGGTTCGCGTGCGCGGTGGATTGTGCCTGAGCCGCCTTGGTCTTCCTAAGTTCCCGCTCGGCCGCCTCCACGCGAGCCTCCAAACTTCGAATACGTTCTTCCTTCTTCTCCATCTCTTGACGGGCAGCGCGTAGTCGCATGCCGACTTCGTAAGCAGTGTAAAGCCCCTTCACCGCGCCGTGAATGCCGTCGCGAAACACCTCATAGTCCTGTCGACCCAGCATTGATTGCTGAACCTCAGGAGGAAATATTTGTCGAGCAAAGTCGACCGCTACGTCTGGGTCTCGAACGATCGAGTCCGTCTCCGTCATGGGTCTATTCTTCACAAATACCGCGAAGCTTAATGGGCACGGATTTGCGTCGGACCTCCTCTCGACTCGGGACTGTGGAGATTTACCCTGCGACTGCTTTTCTCACCTGGGCGATCTACTGCGACGTCGGGGAGACTGACGCCTCTCTCGACCCCTGGAACTCCTACTTCCTGCCCGCGAGGGTTCACCACCTCGATTCATATCTCCGCCAAGCTCAGCTAGGGTCTTCGCTTCCCCTTTACTGTTAAAGAAGAGTCGGTTCGACATTCGCGCAATCAGTCTTCCCCTAGGAGCTCGAGTCAGTTGTCCACCAAGCTCATAAAGGATGTACATTTGTTCATTTATCCTTCACAGAGGCAGCACGTTCGAGGCAATCTCATTAATTGGAGATCCTGAATCGCCCGACGCCGGCTGAGTCGACGGCAGGGGCACGATTTTACCATAACCGCGAACCGCCTGGGGCAAGGGCAGATTCATCAATCTATCCAGCTCAAGTACCCCAGCTGGCTCCCCAATCGATTTTTCTAACCTCTGCAGGAACCGAACCGCCTGGGGCAAGGGCAGATTCATCAATCTATTCGGCTCAGGTACCCAGCCGGCTCACAAATTGACAGTTCATAATTCGAATCCAGTAGGCATGAGAAAGACGAATCAATATTGCCAGGACATTCAATCTCTAAAAGCTATCCGGCTCAAGTACCCCAGCCGGCTCCCGACTCCGCAGGAACCGCCTGAGGCAAGGGCAGATTCATCAATCGATTCGGCTAAGGTACCCCAGCCGGCTCACAAATTGACAGTTCATAAGACAAATCAATATTGACACAGGACATTCAATCTCTAAAAGCTGAAACTCAGCAACAATTTTACGCAAAGTAGCGAAAGGCTTTGAGCCAAACTCAACAAAATGTTTCATTAACATAATCACACAAATTGTGCACAAGTAGCAGTGACATTACAAGGAAATGTTCATTAATAAATTGCGTACAAGATAGTAACCAATTTATACATGAAAACTACCCTGAACCAACAAAACCCTATCAAACAAAAAACTTACACAAAAAACTTAATAAATTAGGAAACGCCTCCCAAATCACTCCTCGGTGTCGGATTCGAGTGGCTCAACATCCACTTGCTCGTAAGGAATTGGCAAAACCAATGTAACCCCAGCGGCAGCAAGGGCTTTGAGCCACCCATGTTTGAACCCCCGATTCTCAAATTTGGGAACTTCATCAACATATTCCGTGTAAGCGGCGCTTTTTCCCGCCTCAAAAGCCTCAGATTCGGCTCTCTCCTTGGCCGCCTTCAGCTCCTCTAGCTGAGTCTCCGCCTTGGCAAGTTCATCTTTTGAGAGCTTCAGCGATTCCTCACTCGCATTCGCTCTAGCCTCAGCGTCAGAACGAAGCTGTTCAGCAGTGCGAGCCCTCTCTTTCTCCACTTCGGCTCGCGCGCTCTCCATTGCGGCCCTCATTTTTTCAAACTCCGCTCTACTCTTCTGACCTTCCACTTCGGCTTGCAAACGGTCAATTCTGCCAAGAGCATCATGCAGGCGGCAGCCCAAGTCGGCAATCCTGCCGACGGTCTGCAAGAATAAGGGATCATTAGATACCTTTATAAAAATAAATTTAGAAATAGATTTAAGATTCCTACCAGAAGTGCCGACTGCACAGATAGGGCTACGGCCATAATATCCGGCACGGCGCAAAAGGCTACATTGTCAGCCGGCAAGGAAATCGAAGCCGCCAAGCTCAACGCAACGGCCGGATCCTCAATGGCAGAAGCATCGGAAGAAATCGGCGTATCTCTGATCTTTGGCTGAATAACAAAAGGAGCAACCACGTCCGATTCTTCGAGGCGAGGCTGTTTGACAGAAGGACTAATTTCTGAACTGGCTTCCCCCTCGGCGCTACGTTTTTTACCGCGCTCTTCCGGAATTTGCCGTTCTTCACCGGCCTGCTGTTCACCCCCTTTTTCCGTTTCAACCGGCGTAACCTGAACCATCCCTTCAACAATGGGTACGGAGGCCTTAGTCAAACTGGGATCAGATTCGCCGGCCTCAGCCTTTTGTCGAGCAGCCATTCGCTCGGCGTTTCTCCTACGCGCCATTTGCGTAAGGCTTTCCTTCGCCATACCTTCGAAGAAATCGCCGGGTAGGTCGCCCAAATTCGCGAAAATATCTCCGGGAGAAACTTCTGCCCGACTCGAAGCGGATGGTGAGGAAGGCTGATTAAGTCCGGCAGCCTCAAACACCGAGCGCACGGCCTCGTCAACTCCTTCGGCCTCCCCAGTGAATTCTCCGGCCGGATCGGCAACTGCTTCTATTACCGGCTCTACGTCTTGCCCTGAATCAGAATCTTCGAGACCAATCTACCTAAGGTTCTTGTAGCTGGGGAAGATAAGAGCCGAAAGGTTTTGATCGCCGAGTGGAATTGGGATGTTTTCCGCAGCCGAGAATGTGGTATAAGTGGGTTCGTAGCGGAGTAAAATGTGGGCGGCTCTCCCTTGTTTTTGCACGTTTGGGCGACCGAAGTAGTCGAGTGCAATCTTAATGTCCCTTAAGACCGCGTCGTTAACTGACGTCAGAATCTTCTTCAATTTGTTATCTGCAAAAGATAAGGAAAGCTTCAGGAAATAGAGCCGATTAAAAGACAGATCAACAAACATAAGATACTATGTGGTAACCTGGATCACCCTTATGTCTGGGAATGGGGTCTAGGCGATCTTCGCCTTCGGCGAACTCCCAGTTACCTCGGACATTGACCATTACATCGTCAACCCTATTACCAGAACTGGCAAGTATAGTCACCAAATGATGGTCAGTATCCTTGGCCCTGAGGAAGTACCGCCCCAACCGACCAGAAGATTTGGCTAAAGCATAATAGTGCCGAATGGTCGGAATTCCGAGATTGATCCTAAGGCGTCAATTCAACTCTATAACCCCCATAATGATTCGAAAGAAATTTACATTGGGCTGAGAAGGAATCAGACTCCAATAGCGAAGAACGGCCCTAAGCAATGGATGTAAGGGGAAACGAACTCCGCCCTCTGCAATGGACAGGAGGGGGAATACGATCGTATTCTGATCCTCTCTCTCCATATCTAGAGTGCTGTCCGTTACGAGAGACAAATGGACGTCATCGGGGATGGAAAAATGTCGCCGGAATCCGGAAATGCGACCCTCAGAAAGTAGGTCTTTCAAGTGTTTAGCCATTCCAACGGGAACCCAAGGATTTGCCGAAAGTAAAAACGATAAACAGAGAATAGGATCGCAAAGAAAAGGGAAGAAGACTTACGAGCGGATGAAGCAAAGGCAGACGGGCGAAAGTTGCAAAAAATGTGAGTAAGAGAGATGCGCGCTGGCGGTCCAAACGTATCAAATGATCGACGAAATGTGCATCCAAAAGAACTGAAGTTTCAAATCGCAATAAATGCGAGACACATGAATGGCGCGGGAAAGTGCAATGATAAACGAAAAGGTGTGCGCCTTCTGACATCCCCTGATGCCTTGGGGAACGCGAAGCCGCCTGATCTATGCTAAGCTTTTCGAATTCTAAACCAAACACGACGATTAACTACCGTCAATAGGGAGTTCGGGGGGCAATTGTGGGAGCCAAATAAATGGATAAATCGAAAGGGGCATATTTTAGTAGACTGACATTAACCGGCTGAATCCTGCAGACTTTAACCGGCTGCACCATGCAAGACTAGGATGAGCCGAATACAATACATAAACCGATTGAGAAAGGATCTTTAAGGCCGAATAGAAGAACGGGTAATGATTGAAAAGTAGGCCCAGGCCTCGAGGCCTCAGAAGGAACAGATATAAATAGAGAAGCAGCGCTCTTGGAATGGTATGTAAGAATAACTTCACTTAACTTAGAAAACAAGCTTTCTTGAGTATAGGAGCTGACTTGCCCGTCGGAGTGCTAACCCCGGCACCCCCGACCGGAGTGTTTGTGTCTTTGCAGGTGGCTAGCTGAGGATCAAGAGCGTCTCCCAGGATCTGAAGAGTATTTCCAAAACCACTTCTCCACACTTCCATTTCAAAATCAATTATCTCATTCTTCCACATTAATATTCTCCACCCTTTGCCTCAATCCATTTATTTCATTTCATAAGAAAAATATGACCAACTCAATTTCCTTCATTTTAAATAAGGGATTCCAATCATGGCTAACAAAGTTATAATTTACTCAATTTCTATTTAACGGTAGTGTAACCCAATAATATTCTAATCTCATGGTTAATTCCTTTTTTCCAATGTACACATTATCAATTCACTACAATCAACTTTGAACAACACAACACCAAGTCAATGTTAAGAATTCATGAGGCTCGATTAGTCTCTAATAAATCGACAATTCATCACTTAAATCCCTAAATTCATAACATGCTTATTCCACAATTAAAACCCTTTTTATCAAATGAGCATTATTATTAAAAATTAGGGCTTCACCCCTCTCTCTGCATAAGCAAATTAAACCACTTCCCAAAGTTAATCCTACAACAATAAATTTCCCAAATCTCAACCTCACACAAACCCATCTTAGATCCCCATTCATGATTTTCAAAAAAAATCTATAACAACATGGTTTTTATGCAATAAAAACCTACCACATGTCTATCTATAAAAGAGGTATTGAAAAAGACCAAGGAAATCCCTACCTCAAGAGAGAAGAGGAGAAAAAGCTCAAAAATCAACCTCGCCAGAATACAATCTCCACCGGTCAAGACGAAGCCCTCGACATGCTCATCATTTTGGTATAAGGAACTAGCACCAAAATCCCAATGGATTCTTGAGATCAAAAGGAAATGCAATATTTTGAGGGTTTGGGTAGAGAGAGATGGGGGGAAATGAGAGAACGATGATATAGAGAAAGAGGCCAAATTAGAAAAATGAAAGAAAAAGAGCAAGAGACCAATACATAGCTGTAATGCACGAAAGCCAAGATAGAAAACGTGCCTAGCCGCACGTGCGGCTCCCTTCCCTGCACGTGTGGAGCGCCTCTCCTGGACGTGCGGTCTCCCCCGCACCTCCACCTCCGCACCTACCTTTTAGGCAGTGTGCACACAGCCCTCTCCCCTGCTTCCCGCACGTGCAGCCCTGGCCCTCCAGCCTGGAAAATCCTTAGCTTCTCTCCCAACACTCCGGAGCCGACCTCGCACCCTCTGAAATGAGTGAAAACTTAGAATTGAAACAATTGCATCGGAAAATTTTGAGAAGAAGCTCTCAAGAACAACGAATCCAACATACTTTAAGGGAATAAGACAAATTACGAACCGGTCACCACAACAACACATTGCTGAATTTTCATTGGTGGCCGACAGGGGGCCTATCGGCTACCAATGGTGGCCGATTGGCTTGCCTTGCTTGAATTGGAATGATTTGATGAATGTACGTTTAAGCCCATTTTGTCAAGTGGCAAATTCACAAGCTTTAAACCCACTTTGTCAAGTGACAAATTCAAACCTTTTCGAAAAACAAAATATGAAATTGAATTGTTTCAATTTGAGCAAGCTAGTCTATACCTTGTGTGTGCACATCACATAGTAATGCTAGCCTAATAAATCGGACCAAGAGCATATAATGCAGATAAGAATCACAATCATGAATAGTAGAGGCTGATCTTTGATCGGGTGAGCGGGGGTGCTCAATTCATGACCTTCTCCTCTCGTACCTAAGTTCTCGAGCCGAGACAATCTTGATGATGACGGACACGTGGCCTTTGGCACGAGTCATGGATTTCCTAAATTTTCCCAAAATAAAATATTTAGGTGACGACTCTGTATCTGGCAAAGCAGCCCATTTTTGGCAATTTGATTCAAAATCGATTTTCCAAAAGATTTGCCAGATTTAGACTCTTTTGTGTTTATCAATTTTACATTGCATTTGTGAGATTAGATTCAAAACTACGGGAGTCTGAACTGTAGGGCTATATTTCAAACTTCCGAAAGGGGGCGCGAAAAAGACGAGCTACAATTTCTGGCAACTCTACTGGGGATTTAGAGAACTTGACTTGAAATTCATGATGTGAAATCTTATCTACACATATATGCTTCTTTGCATTTACATTTTCATTGGTGCGCCTAAGTCACTGTGTTTGCCAACTACTATTCCTGGACGGTTTGTCGGAGGCTTGTCTAAACAACTTGCCATAAGACTGACCGGTCGTGGGCTTTGCCATGTTGGGAACATAACCCTTGGATCTAGATTACTGCTGTACTATTTGATCCTTATTTCACTTCTCAGTGTTAGGTGTGAGAGGTATATTAGGTAGTCTTGCTGAGGTACCCCTTTTTGACCATTTGGACTAGTTGCATATAATAAGCCATAGAGACTGTTCCAAACTAGGACAGGATGCTTACCCGAATACAGGATTGCATGAAACCGCTTTGTTTGAATAGTGAACCCTAGTTAGTGACGAAACTAGGATAGGGTAACCTTACCCCCTCATAGGGGTGTTTTGGATCTCACTTAACTAGTAAGTGCTTTATAGTGAAATTGTACAAGAACATGTGTATCAGTTGCAAGTTGGGTATTAGTTTTGGGGGCAGAATTCAGTGTTGAGTGCAGTCCTACAGCTTTGATTACATCTATGTGCTGTTAACATCTGAGCTAAGGTCTTGTGCAGTTTCTGATTTTTGCTTTTTTTTTGCTTTATTTCTTTTTGCTAGGTAGTATAACACCATTGCTTCGGACAGTTTGGATATCCCCTAAGCACTCTAGACCCATGTCAGGAGGCTTTATAGATCCAGAGATCTTGTTAGAGGACAGCTTGTGTTTGCTTTGCTCCCACCAGTTACTAGACGGAGAAGGGTTAGGCATAATTCACCAGTCCAGCAAAGACCCTTTAGTTCACCTACATCTAGTCAAGCTTAGTCTTCTACATCCAGTCCAGTACGAGATCACTCACCCATTTCGATGGCACAATATCCCCCGGTTAGCATGAAGGACTTGATTCACCACCTTCAGCAAACAGTTGAAACCATACAGCAAGACGTTGCTCATCAAGCCAAGGTCACCGCACGTCAGGCTGAGGTCATAAACAGGTTGCAACAACAACAACCACAGCCGACAGCAGCCTCCGCTTCTCATGCACCTCCTACGGGTATCCCAGCACCCGAAGCCATAGTCTATACTACTAATGCCCAGGCTGAGAATTAGAGTAATCCGACAGAGCCAATCCCACCACAAACCTCCAAAGCACCCATGTATCAGACCGAGGCTCCATTTGAGTTTGAGGTTGACCCGATTGTTCTTAAGGTCAACAAGCTGAAGAAGCTTTTCAAGCGGGCACAGGGTGTGAACTCTATTCCCGACATAGAAGATGGATATACCGACGTTGCAGTGACCTTGCCAGACCGGTTCAAAATGCCGCACATCGATCGGTTCAACGGCTCTGGAGACCCTATGGTTCATCTTCGGCTGTTTTCAGACATTCTGCAGCCGATGGGCCTGACCAGATTGAAAAAGCTCTCACTCTTTGGTCGGACCCTGTTTGGTATAGCCACCATATGGTATGCGAAGTTGGAGGATTCTGTGAATTAGAGTTTAGAGGAAATGGCTGAGGCTTTTATTGCACAGTACTCCTACAACAAACAAATCGAGGTCATAACCCGTGATCTCGAAGTAACATGCCAAGAGCCCAAGGAGGGGTTTTTAGAATTGGTGACAAGGTGGAAGGCCAAAGCTTCAATGATGACTACACGACCTTTAGAGAAAGATCAGATAAGAATGGTAGTTCGCAATCTACACGGGAAATTGCTGCAGAAAATGATAGTCCTACCCTTGTTCACGTTCACCGAGCTCCATAAGATGGGAGTTCAGATTGAAGATGCCATGAAACAGGGGCTAATCATTGATGAGAAATAGCAGGCCAAGAGGCCATTTCTACGCAGTTCTAATGCAACCACTAGTGGTAGCACAACTACGCGGCCATCTGATGTGAGTGTTGTCACCACCACAACCAAGACCGCCAATCCTTTTACAAGTATAACCACACAAACTTCAAACAACCCGGCCTGATCCCAGAGGACCTTTACCTCACTCTACATGCCTTTATCCCAAGCCATGAGGGTGTTGATCAAAAAGTGGCATCTCAAGCTGTTAGAGCCTCGCCCACTACCCGATCCTCTCCCACCAAAACACAATCTAGCCAAGTACTGTGCATTTCACCAGCAGCACAGTCACAACACCGACCAATGCTTCAGGCTACGTCATGAAATTCAAGACCTCATCGACAACAAGGTGATCGCACCATTCCAAAAGCCAAATATGACTACCAACCGTCTCCCAGCCCACAATCAAGTTCCTCCACATCACAATATAAACCTAATCCATACATTGACCCTCCCCTATGACCCCAACGTATATATTACCCCTTCCTACCTACCCAGACCAACGGTGTCCATCCCTGAAAACACAAACTTGTGCATGATGGACACGTCCACACTCCAACCTAAACCTGCGGTGGTGACAGTGGCAGAAGAAGGGAGGTTGGCCTTAGAGGAGAGTACGAGTCCACTGCCTGAGTGCTCTGGGGATTTGACTGAGGGGGAGTATGATCCAAGCTGCTACATTGTGCCGATTGATCAAGTCAGGCCAGAAGTGGTATTTCCAATAGCAGCAGAGGTCAATGTGGTTAGGGAGGATGGCTTGAGCAAGGTTTGGATGATCTGGCAGAGCTGGAAGAGGACTTAGACAATCTGTAATTCTTTGACGAACAAGATCAAGGGGATGTGCAGATTGACTGGTTTGATTTAAATAGGTTGACGGACAACTCAGGGTGGTTGAGTGATGAACCTGACAGGGAGGAAGGAACTGAAACAAAACCTGAGGAAAGGAACGCATGACATGCCAATTCTTACCTTCTCTGACAACGAGCTGCCGCTTAAAGGCTCGGCCTACAACAAGCCATTATACATTTCTGTGAAATGTAAAGAGAAGTGGGTGCCAGTGCCATTAATGTCTATCCGTCTCGTACTGCCTACGCAATTGGCCTTAAACCGGCGAACTTTATCCTCACAGCCCAAGTGATACGGGCGTATGATAACACAAGTCGAGAAGTCATGGCAACAGTAAAAGTACGAGTCCAGGTGGGCCTATCTGAGCAAGAAATCGAGTTTCACGTCCTAGATGTACCGGCTACCTTTAATCTGCTGTTAGGGAGGCCTTGGTTACATCATGTGAAGGCTGTGTCTGCCACCCTCCATAATTGTTGAAGTATCCTCGTGGGAGAGGAGTAGCAATTGTTGTTTGAAACTCGTCCATCAATCCACCGCCGGAGGTGACTATGCCAATGCTAGAGATCAACCATAGGGAGGAGGATGTATTCCTCTCGGGATTCACTCTGGCTAAAGCCCGAGTAGTACAGACAATTTTAGCAGCGGACAAAGGCATGTGCATCAGTGCCCATTCTATTTACTTCATGAACAAACTACCGCATACTTCGGGAATGGGGCTTGGACAGAGTGTTGGAAAGGTGTTGCAGCACTGGTAAGTGTCCTACACAACCTGCATGCCTTTGGACTGGGCTATGTGCCTACCACAAAGAACTGGTTAAGAAAGGGAGAAGAGATGAAGGGCAAAGCTAAGGCCAAGAGAGCTAGAAAGCATTATGAACTTGACCACAGGCCAATCCAGGTGACGTTCAATGGCCGTTTTATTCGAAAGGGAGAAGATTTCCCTTTTTGTGGCTTTCCAGAGCCTTCGGTAAACTCCTCAAAAAAGCACGTCCCCAGGTTCAAGATCTTCTTTAACCTTCAATTGCCAGACAATGATGAGGAAATGACTGAACCAAACATCAAAGCTAGCCAGAGTATGGAAGATGACTCAAACAATAGCGAGCTTGAAATAGGGACAGCATTGGCCAATCTCCTAACAGAACCCATGGCTAATCTAGAGAACTTGGGGGATAACTTTACTGTCACCATGATCGGGGAAGAACCGGGAGTAGACCCAACCATTGGAATTCTGGATACATCGAGGGCACCACATCTTACTTTGCAGTTGGAGAAAGGCTTTCTTTCCAGTTCTGAATCGGGTGATGAGTCGAAATCTGATTCCTCTGGGTCTGTGGAGTCAGAGTCAGATTCAAGTTAGCCTGGAGAGCCTGAGTTTGGCATTCCTGGGAGTAGTAACTCGGAAGCCAGAACTTTTGATTGAAATTGCTACAGATTCTGAGTACTTCTTTGTGTCGTTGATTTATTGCATTGACTAAGATTTTCAGAATTTTAATGAAAACAAAGAGGGAGAAATTCCTCTGGCTTGGAAAAACTTGATTAATTGAGAAGAGGAGAGTTATGCTAAATCCCGTGTTGATGAAATTATTGCCATTAATGTGTGCATTGAGAAGAATCCGCGCTTGGTCCAGATCGGGTCCATGTTGTTTTTGGAGGAATGCGAGCATTTAATCGCTTTAGTAAAAGATTTTAAACATGTTTTCACGTGGTTCTACGAAGACATGCTTGGAATCGATCCTGAGATTGTACAGCACTGGATTCCTCTTGACCCTGAGGCTCGATCCGTCAAACAGAAACTACACAGAATTCGTCCAGATTTAGCACTAAAAATCAAGGGAGAGGTCATCAAGAAGATTGATGCAGGATTCTTGTTAGTATCCGAGTATCCGACCTGGTTGGCCAATATTGTCCCAGTTCTGAAGAAGGATGGCAGAATTCAAGTTTGTGTCTATTTTAAGGATTTGAACAAAGCCAATCCGAAGGATGACTACCATTACTGCACATTGATGAGTCGGTAGATTTCACTATTGGCCATGCCTTGCTTTCATTTATGGATGGGTTTTCCGAGTATAACCAGATTCTGATGGCACCCGAAAACAAAGAAAAAATGGCTTTCACCACACCATGAGGTACGTACTACTACTGGGTCTTGCTATTTGGGTTGAAAAATGCTGGAGCTATCTATCAGAGGGTTGCGACCACCATTCTGCATGATATGATCCAAAAAGAGGTTAAGATGTTTGTGGACGATATGATTGTCAAGTCTAAAGAACGAGAAGGCCACTACACCGTGCTGGAAAAATTCTTTCAACGGCTCAGAGAATATAGATTGAGGTTAAATCCACAGAAATGCACCTTCGGGGTAATGGCCGGGAAAATGCTGGTATTTCTGATCACACTGAGGGGAATTGAAGTAGATCATTCCAAAATCAAGGCCATCTTAGAAATACCACCACCAAGGACTAAAAAGGAGGTGCATGGCTTTTTCGGTAAAGTGTAATTCATAAGATGGTTTATTTCAAAATTAACCTTAACTTGTGAACCACTGTTTGGTCTTCTAAAGAAAGGGAAGAAGTTCTGATGGGACGATCGATGTTAGTTTGCCTTCGAACAGGTCAAGTAGTACCTCCAGAATCCACCTATGTTGTCACCACCGGAGTCGAGAAAGCCGTTGATTATGTATCTATCAATAATCGAGTCGACCATAGGGTGCATGCTCGCTCAGGAATTTGAGGATAGGGTGGAGAAGGCCATCTATTACTTGAGCAAGAAAATGCTAGACTACAAGACCCAATACACTCCCTTGGAAAAGGCTTGCCTAGCCTTGGTATGGGCTACCAAGAACTTGAGGCACTACTTGGTAGCTCACTCTGTAATCCTGGTTTTAAGATTAGATCTCATCAAATATCTTTTTGAGAAACCAACACTTAAGGGTAGGTTAGCCTGTTGGCTGCTTCGTCTTTCTGAATTTGATCTCAAGTATGTCATACACAAATCTATTAAAGGGAAGGCTGTAGCGGAATTCCTAGCAGACCATCCGATAGAAGGAGATGAAATAGTGGAGTACTTGTTCTTAGATAAAGACATTTTGCACGTAGAAAAGGAAACTTGGATGATGTACTTTGACGGAACGTCTAATCAGTACAATTATGGGATATGTGTGTTGCTGATAACACCCAACGGTTCCCACATACCCTTGGCCTTCAAACTCCGGTTTAAAGTGTCCAACAATGAAGCAGAATATGAAGCGTGTATTGCTAGTTTAGAAGTTGCCCTAGAGTTAGGGGCAATAAGGTTGGATGTCATCAAGGACTTAAACTTGGTTGTTTTTCAAGCAAATGGGGACTGGAAAGTCAAAGAGGAGAAAATGAAGGTTTATCGTCAGACCTTGGATATGCTAATTTTGAGGTTTGAGAAACTGACGTTTGCACCTCTGCTTAGAGAGAACAATCGGTTCGCTGACGCAATGGCAACTCTATCTTCTATGGTAGACATCCCGCTTGGAGTCAGGATACGTCCGATCATCATCGAACAGAAGTACATGCCAGCGTATGAGACCCTTTCCGTAATAGATAAAGTTCCAGATAAAAACCCTTGGTATTATGACATGTGGAATTTTCTAGAAAATAAAACATATCCACTGGGGGCAAATGCCAAAGAAAGACGAGGAATACGGCATCTGGCCGCCCAGTTCATCATCTACGGGGGTAAGTTGTACAAAAGAGGTCATCTGGGAATGCACAAGCTGCGTATTGAAGAAGAGGAGTCAAAGTGCCTCATGGAAGCCATCCATGGGATGAGTGTGGGGCACACATGAACGGTGTGATGCTGGCCCGGAAAATCTTTAGACAAGGCTATTACTGATCCACTATGGAGGAAGATTGTATTAGTTTTGTGCGATGATACCACAAGTGTCAAATTCATGCCAATCGCATGAATATCCCGTCGTCGAAGCTTTACAACATGACTTCACCCTGGCCTTTCTCAATCTGGGGATTGACGTTATCGGCGCGACCACACCAAAAGGATCAAACGGGCATATGTTCATCTTGGTGGCGATCAATTACTTTACAAAGTGGGTGGAAGCTCAGTCTTATGCTGTGTTGAAAGTGTCGCATGTGGCCAAGTTTATCAGAAATAACATCATCTGTCGGTATGGAGTTCCGAACGAGATCATATCAGATAACGACTCACACTTCGAGAAAGAGGTGGTGCATCTGCTTGAGAAGTATAATGTGGCTTTTCATAAGTCATCGATGTATAGACCACCGACCAACGGAGCTGTCGAGGCCGCGAATAATAATATCAAGAACATCTTACGGAAGATGGTGGAAACCTATAGAGACTGGTCAGATAAACTACCGTTTGCACTTTGGGGCTACTGGACATCAATTCAAACATCTACAGGGCAACCCCTATTCTCTCGTCTATGGGATGGAAGTTGTTCTGCCAATTGAAATTAAAGTACCGTCGCTACGAGTTATGGCCGAGTGTCGGATAGCGGAGGCGGACTGGCAATAGAGCAGATTTGAGGAACTGATGTTGTTTGATGAGAGAAGGCTAAGGGCATTGTATCATGTGCAGGGCTACCAACGCCGAATTGCTAGAGCTTTCAACAAGAAGGTCAAGTCCAGAAACCTCAAGGAGAGAGAGATGGTGCTGAAAGACAACCGAGCTCCTATCCATAACCCTAGGGGCAAGTTTAGACCTAATTGGACTGGTCCTTACATCATCAAGTCTATCTGATTAGGAGGGGCGATCATTCTTACAGACCTAGATGGCTTGGAATTTTCACAGCCGATCAACATGGACAAGTTGAAGAAATATTACCCCTGAGAGGCTCGCTAGGCCGAAAGCCTGGAAGGGCGATCTAGGCATGTAACAACCCTTGTACTGATTATCGATAACCTACTGAATTACGTACTGATTACTGTTAAACTGAACTGATAATGACTGATAATTAGATTAACTGAAGTACTGAATGAACTGATTGAAATCGAAACTGAAATTGAATAAGTTATCTATTGAATTGCATATTGCATCTGTTTGATTGATTGATTATCTGTGAGAACTTATATGTTTAAACTGTTAATTGAAGGCCTTATCGGCGGCCGAATTAGGAACCGTTTAGAGTTTTGGAATCAGTAGAATATTTGTGATTTAATGGTATATTTATCTGAAAATTTATTAGGAATGATTAAATGAGATTAAAATAAGTTAAATCAAAGAGTTGCCTTATTTACAGAATTGCCATCAAAGTGGGGCCTTTGTTTATTATATGTTGAGCCTTATTACATGCAACCAAAACATTTCTATCAGTCACTTTGTGAAGAGAGAACCGACTAGAGAGAGAGAAATGAGAGAATTGTGAAATCAACTAGGAATTGGCTTGTATACTTGAAGAAATTGAAGGGTAGTTGCTAATTGAGCTTATAAACCTTGTAATTGAGACTTAGGTAAGTGACTTCATCTCCATCTTGTTGTCTTTGAGCCTCATTTTGCATGGTTCATGCCCAATTAGAGAGCTAGGCCATGATTTTGCTCATACATGTTGAATTGGACCTTAATTGTTGCATGCATGGCCATTTTGGTGCATTTGGAAGTTGAATACATGGTGGATTGTACATGCATGTCCATGTTTATATTATAGTCCATGTTTTCATTTTGTTTCCAAAGATTGGAGCTCAATAGAGCTAGACTTGGAGCTTGAATTTGGTTAAAAACTCATGCATGTCATGTTTGCATGTTGTTCTTGAAAACTAGTTTGAAAATGAGTTTGATTAAACACCCTTGGGCCTCGATTTCTTAAATTGAGCTTTATAACTTGTTATCCTATGTGTTTAAAAGAGTTTTCCAGAAAATGGGCTCAAGAGGATCGAATTGGGAACATCAAAACTTAGTTTGGAACTTGGAGGTTGAATCTGGATTTCCCAGATTTTGGCCGTCCGCTCGAGCGGGGGAAGTGACGCTCGAGCGGGGAATTCATGCTCCCAGCATTTTCTTCGACTTGTTCTATAGACCGCTCGAGCGGAGTGTTTCACGCTCGAGCGGAGAAATCGAGCATCCAGCATCTTGCACCATTCTTCAGTCCGCTCGAGCGGGGACCTTTGTTTGCTTGTACGCTCGAGCGGGGAAACCTGAGCTCGAGCGGAGGCCTTGTTTCACTGAAAATTCTGCGAATGTTTTCTAAGTGCATCTTTGCATCCTCATCCCATCCTAGGCATTCTTAGGCCTAGTTTAAGGCATCTTAATGAGGATATAGATGTAGAACACACCGAGGCATAATAGGAAGTTAATTATTGTACTTCTCCAACTGTTAAACTTAGAGTGTGTTCATTTTGTTAACTGTTTAGGGTTGGCTTCGGGGACGCGCTCTAGCTGCTATTAGCCCAATCTCTGTGAGTAACAGATTGTGTAAAGATATGTTCAAAATGGTTATCTTTTGAATACTGAACAGAACTGTTTACTGAACTGATATTGTTTATTGAATGAATGTATGTCCTGTATTGTGAACTGTACTGTGGCATCCTTAGCACTTACTGATTACTGTTATTGTTACAGAGCTCTGTCGGTTTCCTTGTGGAACCATACTGTTTATTGATTGATGGCCATCACTACTGTTGGGTCTGCTAAGACCCGGTCCTTCTGGACCTACTGTTTATAGGCTATTGGATGTACCACATATGACTGATTGATTGAAATACTGAAAGACTGAATTACTGTTTAATGAACTGTTTTCATTATTGTAAGGACATTCATTCATAACCTCTTTACACTTATTGTTATTCACTGGGCTTTAGCTCACTGTTTATATATATATGTAGGTTCTCAGCAGCCAGACCGGAGCTAGGAGCGTGGGTTAGTCCCCAGTTTTGTCAAGCCAGCCTATGTGCCTCACTGCGAGGTTCCGAGACGCCATGCTGTGGCTTGGGGTGTTTTTGTGTCCCCTATCGGTCTCCCTACTGTTTTGTACTGTTGTCTAGACTGTTTACTGTTCTACTGCACTGTTATCGAGGGATTAAGTCCCAGCACTGAATGGTTGTATATGATTGTATAGACTGTACTGTTTTGAGTTAAATGAATGCATGAAAAATGTTTTTGGCATACAGATTTTCACAGCTCAATGGACACTAGTTATTTACTGTATTGGCTTCCGCCAGGCCCTGTACTCTGTTTTACTGTATTACTGTTCAGCAGGCCTTCGGTAATCTCGGATTACTGGCCAGTTACGGTGCTAAACCCATAGGGCCGGGTTTGGGTCGTGACAGAGTGGTATCAGAGCGATACTTAACCACGAGTTATACCGCACACACGTGTCCAAATGAGCTATAGAGTGTCCTAGAAAAGCGATTAGGGCATCTCATGAACTTGAAAAGTGTGTGGTTATGACTGACTGAATATATGTGAAAATGTTAAACTGTTTAAGTGTACAACTGCTTATAATGATAACTGTTATAACTGCTTATAGCGGAATGGATAATGCAAATGAACCTGAATCATCATCCCCTGAGGCCAGAATGGCCAGACTTGAACAAATGATGGGACTGGTAATTGAAAGACTAGATCAACAACAAAACCAACAACCCCCACCTCCTCCTCCTCCGGTTCAACCGGAACAGAATGTACAGAATGTGAATGCCAATGAGGTGGACATTATTGCACTGACCCATAAGTTCAGCAAGATGAAACCGCCGTCCTTTCAGGGAGGCTTAGAACCGTTAAAGGCTGAAGCTTGGGTTCTTGAGACTGAGAAATTGTTTGAAATGTTTCCGTGCTCCGAAGCCAACAAAGTACTGTTAGCAACCTTCACCCTTCAGGAAGAAGCAAGAAAGTGGTGGATGTTGACCCGTGATGCGAATACTATTGTGACTTGGACTCAGTTCAAGGAGTCCTTCTTTGAAAAGTATTTTCCCCAGTGCATCAGGGACAGAAAAGTGACTGAGTTTGAACAGCTGAGACAGGGCAATATGTCTGTTGCCGAGTACGAGAAGAAATTCACCGAATTTGCCAAGTATGCACCACATATGGTGGATACCGAATATAAGAAGGCCAGAAGGTTTGAAGGAGGCCTTAGTGCTGCTATACAGGACCGAATAAATGTTTTGAAAATGCCAACTTTTGTGGGTGTTCTCGACCGGGCATTGATGGCCGAGACAAATATTGTAGCAGTGAAACAATCTGAAACACCAACAACTGAATGGCATGGTAAAAGACAGGGTTTCAAATTCAAGAAAGGCAAACATAACTCTGCAAACAAGAAACAGAATACGGGGTCAACGACTAGCCCCAGCCAAGGGAGTGGATTCATTCCACCCTGCTCCGTATGTGGCAATAAGCACAAAGGGGTTTGCTACCAGATTTCAGGAGCTTGTTTCAGATGTGGCAAGGTGGGCCACAGAATTAAAGACTGCCCTTCTGCTCCACCAGCCAGTAGTAAAGCTACACCGAGTGCCGCAGCATCAAATGTAGCACCAAAGCCTAACCCCAAAGCTACCGGGAAAGAGCCTATGAGGCAGGGCCGAGTATTTGCCCTAGTACCGGGAGATGTTCAGAATACTGAGACCGTTGTGTCAGGTATCCTCTCTATTTGTGCTCAAAATGCATATGTATTGATTGATTCGGGGTCTACACATTCTTATGTGTCGCATGCTTTTTCACGGAAATTGAATAGACCCTTAGAACCTATGAATTACTTGTTAGCCGTATCATCACCTGTTGGAGGATCCATGACATGTGCATATATGTATCCTGCTTGTGAAATTATTGTTGGGGATATGCATCTGTTCATTGACTTACTGCCGTTAAACATAGATCACTTTGATGTGATATTGGGGATGGATTGGTTACAAAAATATCATGCCACCATTGACTGTGTAACGAAACAAGTAGTTTTCCGTCCACCTAGTTTACCTGAATTTGTGTTTAATGGGAGTGGAGTAGTACCTCCTCCGTATTTGATTTCTTCTGTGAAAGCTGTTAAACTGATTAGGAAGGGGTGTAAAGGATATTTGTGTTCCGTACTGACTGTATCTACTGATGATTGTGGTAAAACTGATGTGAATTGTATTCCTATAGTCAGAGAATTCCCAGATGTATTTCCAGATGATTTGCCAGGAGATTTGATTGATAGGGAAGTTGAATTTACCGTGGATGTAATTCCGGGTACACAGCCAGTGTCGAAAGCTCCCTACAGAATGGCTCCAACTGAACTGAAAGAATTGAAAGTACAATTGCAGGAACTGTTAGACAAGAAGTTTATCAGACCCAGTACTTCACCGTGGGGTGCACCTGTCTTGTTTGTAAAGAAGAAAGATGGCTCACTGAGACTGTGTATTGATTACCGTGAATTGAACAAGGTAACTGTAAAGAACAAATATCCATTACCGCGTATTGATGATTTGTTTGATCAGTTACAGGGTGCACAAGTGTTTTCCAAAATTGATCTCAGATCGGGATACCATCAACTGAAAGTTAAACTAGAAGACATTGATAAAACTGCTTTTAGAACAAGGTATGGCCATTATGAATTTTTAGTTATGCCGTTTG
The DNA here is from genome assembly GCA_036172215.1 of Camellia granthamiana. Taxonomy (NCBI): domain Eukaryota; kingdom Viridiplantae; phylum Streptophyta; class Magnoliopsida; order Ericales; family Theaceae; genus Camellia; species Camellia granthamiana. The sequence continues at coordinate 117,665,972 of CM069906.1, forward strand.
GAGTCACGAATGCCCCAGCTGCATTTATGGACCTTATGAACAGAATTTTTAAACCATACCTTGATGATTCTATTGTGGTATTTATTGACGACATACTGATTTATTCTAAGACTGTTGAAGAACATGAACATCATCTGAGACTTGCCCTGCAAACCTTAAGAGAACAGAAACTGTATGGTAAACTGTCTAAATGTGAATTCTGGCTTGATCATGTTATGTTTTTGGGGCATGTTGTTAGCAAAGATGAAATTTCTGTTGATCCGCAGAAAATTGAAGCCGTAGTGAACTGGCCTAGACCAACAAATGTGACTGAAGTCCGAAGCTTTTTGGGATTGGCTGGATATTACAGAAGATTTGTCAAAGATTTCTCCAAAATTGCCCTACCATTGACTCAGTTAACTCAGAAGGGGACATCATTTGACTGGACAGACCAAAGGGAATCAGCATTTCAAGAATTGAAAACACGACTTGTGACTGCACCGGTTCTTACTTTACCTTCAGGTACGGATGGTTATACTGTATTTAGTGATGCTTCTCATAAGGGTTTGGGATGTGTTTTAATGCAGAATGGGAGAGTTATTGCCTATGCTTCCCGACAGTTGAGACCACATGAAAAGAATTACCCAACCCATGATCTGGAACTTGCTGCAGTGGTATTTGCATTGAAAATCTGGCGTCACTATTTATATGGAGCAACATGTGAAGTGTATACCGACCACAAGAGTTTGAAATATTTCTTCACACAGAAAGAACTGAATATGAGACAGCGGAGATGGCTTGAACTGATTAAAGACTATGACTTACAAATACTGTATCATCCGGGAAAAGCCAACACCGTTGCCGATGCTTTGAGCCGAAAATCGATTGGGAACTTAGCCTGTTTACTGACTGGACAGAAAGAGTTGCTTTGTGATCTTGAAAAGTCTGAAATTGAAATTGTTTTGAAGGAACAAGGTGAAACCTTAGCTGCTATTTCTGCTCAACCAGCCTTGATTGAAGAGATTAAAGAGAAACAGCAACTGGATGATTTCCTAAAGAAGATTATTGAAGGAAGAGATTCAAAACCGAAACCGGGATTCAAATTCAAAAATGATGTACTGAAATTTCAGGGAAGACTATGTGTACCGAATGATTCGAAACTGAAAAGAAGAATTCTGTATGAGGGCCACAATTCGAAATTTTCTATCCATCCGGGGAATACGAAAATGTATCAAGACTTGAAATTGAATTTCTGGTGGCCGGGAATGAAGAAAGAAATTGCTGACTTTGTGTCCAAATGTCTTCACTGCCAACAAGTCAAAGCTGAACATCAACGACCTGCTGGATTATTGCAACCCTTACCCATACCAGAGTGGAAATGGGAGCATATCACGATGGATTTTATCGTTGGATTACCTCGCTCCAGAAAAGGTATGGATTCAATTTGGGTTATTGTTGATAGACTGACTAAATCTGCTCACTTCTTACCTGTCAAGACAATTTATAATGCGGACAAATTGGCTGTTATCTATATTGATGAAATTGTGAGACTGCACGGAGTGCCTGTGTCTATTATTTCTGACAGGGATTCGAAGTTTACATCGAGGTTCTGGCAAAGCCTACAGACTGCATTGGGTACTGAATTGAGGCTGAGTAGTGCTTATCATCCTCAGACAGATGGACAGTCAGAAAGGACCATCCAAACTTTGGAGGATCTACTGAGAATGTGTGTCCTTGATTTCCAGGGAAATTGGGAAAGTCATTTGCCGTTGGCTGAATTCGCCTACAACAACAGCTACCATTCGAGTATTGGTATGGCGCCTTTCGAGGCATTGTATGGCAAAAAGTGTAGATCTCCAATTTGCTGGGCAGAAGTTGGAGATGGGCCGTTACTTGGGCCCGAGATTGTATATGAAACGACTGAAAAGATAAAACTGATACAACAGAGACTGAAAACTGCACAGAGTAGACAGAAGAGTTATGCTGATATTAGAAGACGAGACAGAGAGTATGAAGTGGGTGATCACGTGTTTGTGAAAGTGACACCAATGAAAGGCCAGACTCGTTTTGGAGTCAAAGGCAAGTTAGCACCGAGATACGTTGGACCTTATGAGATTGTTGAGAAAATCAATCCGGTGGCGTATCAAGTTGCACTTCCTCCTGAAATGGAGCATATGCATAACGTCTTCCACATCTCTACGTTGAGAGATTATCTTCGGGATCCATTCCATGTGATTGAGCCTACTCGGATAGTGTTGAGTGATGACTACACTTACGAGGAGAGGCCTACACAGATTGTAAACCGACGGATCAAGAAACTGAGAAACAAAGAGATTCCGCTAGTGAAAGTTGATTGGCAGAACCATGGTGGTGTGTATGCCACTTGGGAAAGGGAAGATGACATGGCTAAAAGATACCCAGAACTGTTTCCACTGAATCCTGTTTTCTTCCAGACTGAAGGTAACTCGAGTTTAGAGGACTAAACTCCTTGTAAGGAGGGGAGACTGTAACAACCCTTGTACTGATTATCGATAACCTACTGAATTACGTACTGATTATTGTTAAACTGAACTGATAATGACTGATAATTGGATTAACTGAAGTACTGAATGAACTGATTGAAATCGAAACTGAAATTGAATAAGTTATCTATTGAATTGCATATTGCATCTGTTTGATTGATTGATTATCTGTGAGAACTTATATGTTTAAACTGTTAAATGAAGGCCTTATCGGCGGCCGAATTAGGAACCGTTTAGAGTTTTGGAATCAGTAGAATATTTGTGATTTAATGGTATATTTATCTGAAAATTTATTAGGAATGATTAAATGAGATTAAAATAAGTTAAATCAAAGAGTTGCCTTATTTACAGAATTGCCATCAAAGTGGGGCCTTTGTTTATTATATGTTGAGCCTTATTACATGCAACCAAAACATTTCTATCAGTCACTTTGTGAAGAGAGAACTGACTAGAGAGAGAGAAATGAGAGAATTGTGAAATCAACTAGGAATTGGCTTGTATACTTGAAGAAATTGAAGGGTAGTTGCTAATTGAGCTCATAAACCTTGTAATTGAGACTTAGGTAAGTGACTTCATCTCCATCTTGTTGTCTTTGAGCCTAATTTTGCATGGTTCATGCCCAATTAGAGAGCTAGGCCATGATTTTGCTCATACATGTTGAATTGGACCTTAATTGTTGCATGCATGGCCATTTTGGTGCATTTGGAAGTTGAATACATGGTGGATTGTACATGCATGTCCATGTTTATATTATAGTCCATGTTTTCATTTTGTTTCCAAAGATTGGAGCTCAATAGAGCTAGACTTGGAGCTTGAATTTGGTTAAAAACTCATGCATGTCATGTTTGCATGTTGTTCTTGAAAACTAGTTTGAAAATGAGTTTGATTAAACACCCTTGGGCCTTGATTTCTTAAATTGAGCTTTATAACTTGTTATCCTATGTGTTTAAAAGAGTTTTCCAGAAAATGGGCTCAAGAGGATCGAATTGGGAACATCAAAACTTAGTTTGGAACTTGGAGGTTGAATCTGGATTTCCCAGATTTTGGCTGTCCGCTCGAGCGGGGGAAGTGACGCTCGAGCGGGGAATTCATGCTCCCAGCATTTTCTTCGACTTGTTCTACAGACCGCTCGAGCGGAGAAATCGAGCATCCAGCATCTTGCACCATTCTTCAGTCCGCTCGAGCGGGGGAATGTACGCTCGAGCGGGGACCTTTGTTTGCTTGTACGCTCGAGCGGGGAAACCTGAGCTCGAGCGGAGGCCTTGTTTCACTGAAAATTCTGCGAATGTTTTCTAAGTGCATCTTTGCATCCTCATCCCATCCTAGGCATTCTTAGGCCTAGTTTAAGGCATCTTAATGAGGATATAGATGTAGAACACACCGAGGCATAATAGAAAGTTAATTATTGTACTTCCCCAACTGTTAAACTTAGAGTGTGTTCATTTTGTTAACTGTTTAGGGTTGGCTTCGGGGACGCGCTCTAGCTGCTATTAGCCCAATCTCTGTGAGTAACAGATTGTGTAAAGATATGTTCAAAATGGTTATCTTTTGAATACTGAACAGAACTGTTTACTGAACTGATATTGTTTATTGAATGAATGTATGTCCTGTATTGTGAACTGTACTGTGGCATCCTTAGCACTTACTGATTACTGTTATTGTTACAGAGCTCTGTCGGTTTCCTTGTGGAACCATACTGTTTATTGATTGATGGCCATCACTACTGTTGGGTCTGCTAAGACCCGGTCCTTCTGGACCTACTGTTTATAGGCTATTGGATGTACCACATATGACTGATTGATTGAAATACTGAAAGACTGAATTACTGTTTAATGAACTGTTTTCATTATTGTAAGGATATTCATTCATAACCTCTTTACACTTATTGTTATTCACTGGGCTTTAGCTCACTGTTTATATATATATGTAGGTTCTCAGCAGCCAGACCGGACCTAGGAGCGTGGGTTAGTCCCCAGTTTTGTCAAGCCAGCCTATGTGCCTCACTGCGAGGTTCCGAGACGCCATGCTGTGGCTTGGGGTGTTTTTGTGTCCCCTATCGGTCTCCCTACTGTTTTGTACTGTTGTCTAGACTGTTTACTGTTCTACTGCACTGTTATCGAGGGATTAAGTCCCCGCACTGAATGGTTGTATATGATTGTATAGACTGTACTGTTTTGAGTTAAATGAATGCATGAAAAATGTTTTTGGCATACAGATTTTCACAGCTCAATGGACACTAGTTATTTACTGTATTGGCTTCCGCCAGGCCTTGTACTCTGTTTTACTGTATTACTGTTCAGCAGGCCTTCGGTAATCTCGGATTACTGGCCAGTTACGGTGCTAAACCCATAGGGCCGGGTTTGGGTCGTGACAAGGCAAAAGTTAGAGCATGAAAAAAAATAGAAATAAAAAAAAACTGAGCTCGCAAGGTTGAAAATCTAGAAGGGCAACTTTGGCAAAAGTTAGAGCGCAAAAGGAGAAAGTTAATACTCAAATCAACCCGAACCGAACTACGTGAGGCCTGATTCCCATCTTTGGGATACGTAGGCAACTTCATCCCGAAGTTCGGCCATGACTATCTCCATATCATCTGTCCTATTCATTTATTTGATCAAGTCGTCTTTGTCTATTATCTTCTAGCCCGGTTGTGTTACCTTAAAAGCCAGTTGGAAGACAGAGTAGTGCTGGTGAATGCAGTTATGGGTAATTGCAATTGGTTGATTTGGGGTTGTACATCTTGAGGACTGATTCCGTGCGTGTCAGACAGTGATCATTTTCGAAAATGGTTTTGGAAAGTTTTAATAAAAGTTGATTTTCTCAAAATTTTACTTTTTACAGCTTGGACCTTTTTTTTTCGACCAAAAGGAAAATTTTTAGTACTCACAACTTTAATTCCATTGATTTCATCACGAGTACATTCTCCAATTCTCTGATTTAGAATCAAAGTTGCTTTTACATCATAAAACGTGAAAAGAAATGTCAAAGCAATAAACTAGGGGCATAGATAAGTCAGGTGCTCTTGCGTCCTCTGCTCATGCTTGCAGAAGCCTCTGCAGCTAAAGTTGGCCCAACCTATGCCTCATCCTAAAGCCAAGTCAAGCACTCGCCAGAAAGAGCATAGCTGAAACTAGGGGCAGGGGCCAGAAGCTCTCTCGTCTTCCAAGCAGCGAGGTATCTAGTCAGGGTTGAAGCACAATTGGGAATGGAGTCGGGTATTCTACCCCCTCATCTAGACAAGTCTAATCATGCCCAAACTGGCATCTGAACTGGAAGGGGAAGTAGAACACGAAGTGCGTGAGTCCAATCAATTGTATTCCTGGTTGCCGGGTCATGATGTAGCTCATCTCAGCCAAGTTAAGCCAGAAACAACGCCAGGCTATGTTAGCTACGGACCTGCCGCACATCCAATTGCACCACCATCCCTCTGAGGGAAAATCCACTAGCCGTTGGCGGAAGAAAAAGCTCGGGCTGAATACTCAGGGCAAGGGTCCACTATTTTCAGCTTATCCATGAGTCATACTTGAGAAGAGATGAAAACAAGAGAGATTAAAAAAATAAAAAGATGTACATTGAGAGAAAATGTAAAAAAGAAGGACTTTGAGAGAAAAAGAGGGTGTGAGTGCTGAGTAACGCAAGCCATAAATAAAGAAGGGTGAGAAACAATACCTGGAGAAGTAGTGGACTCCCTACAAACTGAGTGATCTCTTGCCGGTGAAAAGCGTCCAAACCCATCAAGGTTTCGGCCAGTGCCAAACCAATATAGCTCTTACCCTCTTTTAGACATTGGGCTACTTTAATTAACCTAATGATGGCTCCGCTGCAACTAGGGGCAAGAAGAAAATGTGCGAGCATACATAAACAGAGGGCGTGTTGCCGAAAGCCTCTATCTTCGATGTCAAAAAACCGATGAATCAGGCCGGGTATATCTAGCTCCCTGTCATGAGCCAAAGATCGAGCTTCATGCAAAGTAAGGCCACACATTCGCCCCAAAGCCTAGGCATGGCCAAAGCGGGGTTGAGGCATGATTTCCTCGTCGTGTCGAAATTCTAGCAACGCTTGAAACTCTTTAAGAGTCGGACACATTTCCTGTGCTTCAAAGCGAAATACATATGTAATTGGGTCCCAACATCGAGCCGCGACATGGAAGAATGGAAAACAAAGTGGAGTACGGCTTAACGAAAAAAGCGCGTTTATGCCGAAACCTCAAAAATTTACTTTTTCCGTGCCGTCTAAAGTGGCTATCCAATCTTTGAGTTTCTCGGCGATGAAGATCTCCATTTTCAAAGAAAACAGCAGCTACAATGAGGTTGCGGTGAAGAAATTGTGAAGGAGGACCTTTTGTAGAAGATAGGGCTGTGAGTGGGACCTCAGCTCAAAGGTGGTCAAGTTTGATTAAGGTAGTGTATGCAAGAGTGTAGAGAAAATAAGCTACAAGGCACAAAATATCAAGAGAGAGAGAAAATTCTAGAGAGAGAGAGAGAGAGATTTTTGGTCTAAAAATGCTAACCCTCAAAAATGGGGGAGGACACCCCCTATATATAGAAAAACAAGTCTTAAGCTTAGATACATCTCACCATACACGTGTATGAAGATGCAGCTCAATGAGCAACAACTGGCACAGCTAGCAACAAATATCTAGAAATATCTGGAAAAAGAGACAGGTGACCGTCAGCCACCACTGGTGGCTGATCGGCCACATCTATGGCCGACAGGCACAACCCATGGCCGACAGCCTTGAGGGGTGGCTGACAGGTCACCAAGAGGTTTAGATACCAAGTTTTAGTCCAAAAGAAGGCACAGAAAGAACAAGGTTCAAAGGCTCAAAGACATGGCATTCCGCCGAGGACTTCGGGCGCTCAAAACGAACACAAACAAGCACAATCATCGAGTGCACAAATGGTGATGTCCAAGTCTTGAGGACAGTCAAAAATGGGGTGTCTACAAAGGGCCAATATGTAATAATATGTGTATGTGTTCCAACTCCACGTCTTTCTCTCTTTTATTTACTTGCTTATAATGGATAGCTTAGAGCATCATGTTTTTTTTAGCATTTCTCATGTTTTGCATCCATTTGTCTTGTATGAATCGAGACTCGGTTCATCATTCTAACAAGCATTGTCGTTTATTACCTCGCTAAAAGCGTGTTTAAACCGTATGCTATCAAATTGATTCATATGTCATATTAGTAGCCGAGCCTATTAATTACACCTTGCATGTGTTGCATTAGTTATGTTGCATTCGTTAGGGGCATGCACGTTTTCTAACTATTTCCTCGCTTTGGCTTGCCTTGGAGTATTAGGTGAGCATTTATTGCTTTAGTATATTGCATGCGTGCTATTGTTGCCATGTCAAGCATGTTACCATGAGGCTAAGTGCTTAAGTGATATACTTGTCTAAATGCTTGTGGATGAAGGCTAATTGCTCAAATTGGGATAATTTGATCAATATGAGTTCACTTTTTTAAGTAATACATATTCAACACTTTTTTCAAAACAAAACTTGAAGTCAAATGTTCCAATTTTTGCAAATTACTCTATACTTGTGTGCAACACATAGTAAAGTTAGCCTAATAATCAGAACAAGAGCATATAATGTAAATAAAAATCACATCATGATTAGTAGAGGCCGATCTTTGATCAGGCGAGTGGGGTGCTCAATTCATGACCTTCCCCTTTCGTACCTAAGTTCCCGAGCCGAGACAATCTTGGTGACGATGGACACGTGGCCTTTGGCACAAGTCATTAGTTTCCTAAATTTCTCAAAAATATTTAGGTGGCGACTCTATATCTGGCAAAGTAGTCCATTTTTGGCATTTTGATTCAAAATTGATTTCCAAAAGATTTGCCAGATTTTGACTCATTTGTGTTTATTTATTTCACAATGCACTTATGGAATCAAATTCAAAATCACAGGAGTCCGAACTGTAAGGCTAGTCGTCTCTGAAAGGAGCTCGAAAAATCAGCTACAATAAGATTTCTTTCTGAATAGTAGAATACCATATTTGTGGTCCATTTCATATGGCGGAGGTAAAACGAACTAATTGTTTCTTGCCTCGATAAAGTTGTTTAAGTATTCCACCATAACCAACATCACTTGCATCTATCTCAACAATTTTATATGTAGTTGGAATTGGTAAACATAACAAAGGTAAGAATTTTGCTCGTTGTTTGATATGTTGGACACGGTAACAGACCATAATATTAAAATAAGGAGAATCCATCTTATAACATTTGGTTTGGATATTAAGAGTAAGAGTTTTGAGGATAGTAGGATCAATTAAAAAGACTTTGAGATTTGGAAAACATTCAAAGTAAATAGGTCCAGGGCAATACTAGGTTTAATAACACCTAGTAATGAATCATCATAATCATGGTATTGCATATCTCGGAGGGTGCATATTACAGATTTGTTAAGATGTAGGCGTGTCATGGGTTTGACACCAACCTGGACAAGACCAAGATGTAAAAAATTAAATTTTCTCTGAAATTTTAGAATTGCATCACGATCCAATAATTGAAAATTTTGATTGTCTTGGGTGATAGGTAAAATTTGTTGAACTGCTTTGATTTTGTAGGTTTGTTTAAATTCAAATTTTTTATCATATAAGCAATCAATATCTTTGGTAGGTAACTTCCAATTTTTGAGATGCGCTTCAATCTTTTCTATTTCTAAATCTCTTTGATTTATAATGATAGGTTTCGTAGAGGAACCTTCACCTGAAATCATATTAGAGAACAGTTTTAAATATTCTTGCCATAATAACTGTAGCTGTCAACAGGTGGTTCTGCCTAAGCACAAATGGTCAATGATGGCCTCTTGCCTAATGACCTAATGGCTTACAGACTTTTGCAACTTGGGTGCCACACCGGTTACAAAGAAAGAAATTAAATCAACTTGTCAATGCGTTGACAATAATTTTCGTGTGGAGACGTCTGGAGATAATAATAAAAATAAAATAAAATAAACACATAAAATTGGGTCTTGATGTGTTAACATAAAAACGTTGAGAGAACAAGCCAAATGAGAAATAGATTGGACAATATTTGAAATGAGAAATAGATTGAATAGGTTCACTACTGAGAAGAAATGTAGCGTTTCTTCTCAGTGGTGAATAGGTTCACCATTGAGAATAGGTCAATTTTTTTTGTATGACATTGAAATGTGCTGATAGGAGGCTTTGGGGAACCATTATTTGATGTTGAGGACAATATTGGTTAAGGTGCCAATGGAAAAAAGGTATATGTTGCTATAATTGTTGTAGAGTGAGAAAATACTCAGATCGAATGAGTTGTTCAATGGTATCATTTGTTTCTTCTCAAGACCCAATTTATTAATATCAAACCTAACCAATATAATTAATTGGATCGGCATGACAGTGTACTCTACTTCTTCTTTTTTTTTTTTTTTTATCCACATGACTAATCAATTATTGATAAAAATAAGTTTAGTGCCATATGTATTAAAATCAAAAGAGAATTCAATGTAATTATATTAAAATTGTAAGGCTATTGGTATTTTTTTCAAATTTCATGAGAGATTAATGTAATTTATCATTTTTAAATAATAAAAATGATAAATTATATTTAGTACAATAAGCTCTATAAATTCAGTGTAATTACACTAACATCTATTTTCGTAAGTTAAAACTATTGTAATTAATTTGGAAGAATAAATAAGAATAAATATTAATTTTACTGTAAAATATACGATAATATCATTTTTTTTATTGATACAATAACAAACTAGTACAAGAAAGAGGGATTCTAACTTTAACGTGAATTAAAACTTTAAAAAAACTTAGTATAATTTTGTTAAATTTGTGTGGGTCAATATATTTAATCAACCCTCAAATGAAGTTAGAGTTGTTTAGATGAAAAAATTTAGTGTAACGGCTGATGATGACGTAGTATTACTAATAAACAATAAAGCTACATGATGTGAATGGTCAATCCCATTTTTTAGATATAATTACCTTGTCACATATACATATATAGAGTAACAGATAAAAAAATTATCGAATGATAATACTAATGACATAATATTATTTTCTATTGAGGTTTTTTTTCCTTAAGAAAAAATAAATAGGGTGATGTGTTTGAAGGGTCCACTTAGTGTTGGGTTATAGAAGCAAATCCTAAACGATCAACATAATTATACGATCAAACCTAGCCAAATTCTAAACACCTAAGAAAAAGCATCTTATCAGAACAATGCTCATCTCAAATGAAAAAAGCTTGACTCCAAACGGGCCCCCAAAAACAAACCCCTATTTTTTATGATCAAACCAAGCCCAATACTATTGCCAAACACACCCCACAAAAGAATCTAATCCTGAGAATGATCATCTCCGATCACTTCCACCTTCAATATTTATGTGGTATTATAAATCAATCATGTAAGAAATAATTTTTAAAAAATTATATATAAATATGTTTTTTAGATTTATTTTTTAGACATAATAATGTATAAGTGATATGATTGGTTGATTATTAGAAAAAATATGAAAAAGAATGTTGTTTTACATATCCTAATTAACTGTTATATTATTGAGTTTCAATAGTAAATCTAATTTTTTAATTTGAATAACAATGCTCATAATTTTATAAATCTGACATGGTAACACACAATTATTAAGAAATTAAGAAACTAAGTATGATGCACATACAACAATTTCTCATTAACAAAAAAATCACCTAAATAATGTCACGTGATATTTCAAAATATCTAATAATCTTCATGAATGTCTTTACATAGCTTACTAGTTGCAGCAATGTAACAAAGAAAAATTACCTAAAAAATTATTTTTAAAAAAAATGAATAAAAAATTTACATTTATTGTGTATGTGACTCACAAACTACTAATTTTAAATCTACAATCACAAAATGACTTCTAAAATAAAATTCAAATTTTTTTTTTTTTTATTACAGGAAAATCCTCCCTACTCTCCCGCAGGTCCAAGGCAGCGCCCCTTTGTTACCAAGGTATCCTGTTAGCTGCTTCGAGCGAGGAGACTACAACCTGAGAACTTGCCCCGACCTTCCAAGACAAGTTCCGTTTAAATCAGGATTCGCACAACGAGGGAGCATTGAACCACACCAAGTATTAATTAGATAACTTGAAATCCAACTTCCTAATCAACTGTGTTATACTCTGAAGATTGGCCCAGAAAAGACTTAAACTCATAAGCTGGGGCTTAATTGATGGTTCATAATATTTTTATACTAAAAACAATAAAAAAGACTCCAACAATTTCATAAACCAATGCACCACGCATGTACACCAACCTTTTTGTCTATTTCTCTACTAGACTAGCCAGACCTCGAAAGTTTAAAATGCCGACATAAATCAAATGTTTGGTCGGGTGGGTAACTGGTGGGCGAGCTCCGGATATTTTTAATAGTGACGAATGTGCAGAATGATTGTTTGTAATTGTATTTTTTTAAGCAAAATATTAATGCGTCATATATAAGTTATGTTATTTATGAGTTTAATTATCACAAATAATATAATTTAATATTATAAGAGTTATAATTAAAAAAAAAATTTGAGTTATAATAAGATATAACTAAACAACTCTTCATAATTAATAACACAATAAGTCATAATCAAATATAAAAAGATCATAAATAAATGTATATATGGTATAATTTTCCCTTTTTAAAATGAGAAACTTTAAAAGAGGGGCTACAAATCTAAAAATTTTTACCCAAAATTTATCTAGAAACAACAATTAATAATTGTAATTCATTTTATTTATAAACCTCATATTTTAATAAATTAATTTTCATCACACAAATCAATTGGGATAAATTCTGAGACTGCAAATCTAGATTCCTACCTTTTTCCAAACATTATTAGAGCATCTCCAACGGTTCATCAAACTTTTCACCAAATCTGAGTAAAAAAATCACTCTTTTCCTGATTTGATACCAGAGGCTCCAATGGTTCACCAAATATCAAATCTGTCTGGGACTGTCTGGGACAACCGGGTGGTCGCCCGGCTGGTCGACCGGTAACAGCAAAAAAATTTTTTTTTTTTTTTTTTTTTACCGGTTTGAACCCTTTTTTCTGAACTTTTTGAACTTTTGGGTGGTCGACCGGGTGGTCAACCGGCCGGTCGACCGGGTGGTCGACCACCTAGGCAAAATTTTTTTTTTTTTTTTTTTTTTAACTGTCTGAACCTTTTCTTCGAACCGTTTGAACCTTTAGGCGGTTGACCGGTTGGTCAACCGGCCGGGCAACCGGTTGGTTGACCGGTTGGTCTCTCCCAACGGTCAGGAACAGTGTTTTGGTGAAATGCTTCGCCTGTTCTCATTTTGATACAAGATTTGCTGAATTCTCGATTTGGTATCGATTTGGTGAAACCGTTGGAGCTCAAAAAAGTGAATTTTTCATCAAAATTTAAATTTGATGCTGGGTTTGGTTCACCGTTGGAGATGGTCTTAATTATAGATTTAATGTCCGCAGAAACAAGATTGTTGGAGGGTGTTGTAGTAGATCGGTGCTTTCATTTTTATTTTTTAATTTTTGGAAAAGGCTTTTTTCACATTCATAGTTGGATTGGGGAATGTTATTGGTACACGATGAGTCCTACTTTGAGCCTATTTCAATAATATAAATTATACAAATATGTATAATTTGTCAAATATATGTACAAAATCATATTACACATTAATAAGTATTTAATTAGATGATAGATATATTAACGATTTATTTTTAAAATTATACTTGTCGTAGATTAATATAATAATGAATTCGTGTTTTTATTTATTTATTTATTGTCTAGAAAAAAAATTAATAACTAGTTTTCTTAAAATACAATCGTGGTAATTCAAGAGATTGAAAAAACTATATTTCAATAATTTTATTATTCATAATTGAACAATAAAAAGACATTAAAAAGTTAAATTACAAATACACTTATGAAGTTAATTAAAAATACATAGCCCAATCTATCAAGGAAAATGAGTGGGAGCACTAATTAGTGCTCCCACTAATTAGGTGGCAGTGGGTCCCACCAGTAATGATGTGATGTTTTAGTCTTGGAGTTGTATTTTTTTTTTACTTTTTTAATGCATTAGTGCTATTAGTGGTGGTGTTTTTAGTGAGATAAATCATTGTTGATCTATCAATCAACCATTAAACTGACAAAGCGTGTGACATGCTATGACATAAGCTGCAATTTTTTTCTTTTAGAAATACTTTATTATGACAAAATTGTTGAAAAGTCCATCTTAAAAAGGAAATAAGGTATTAGATTTAAATTAAAATCTTATTTAATAATAAGGACACGTTAGAAAAAGTCACTGAAAAAAATTCGATAAAAAGTTTCGCCGACACCGAAAAGTCACCAAAAAATTAGCCGAAAAATGTAATTAGAAAAGTCTCCAGTAACGATGGGTAGCGACAATGACCAGCAAATGGCAGCAACAGGTAGTTGTGATGGTAAGGTAGAGCAATGTGTGATATTCAACAAATAGAGTGATAAATGAATGACATCTGTCATATTTCAATAGATAATTAGTTTGATGAATTTTAACAATCAGAAATATAGGATTGGTGAATTTTAACAAATAATCAAATTGGGTGATTTCTAGAAATAGAATGATTTTAAAAGATTGACAAATAGATTAATTTCAACATGTAGTTGTGATTTTAGATAAATTGTTTCTTTTTGGCTCAATGAAGTTAGAGGTTGAACCTAATGGCCTAAACGATTTAGAAATTAACTTATGATTTGAGTTCCCTTATATTAATTATGAAGTTAAACACTTTATTTATTTACTTTTACCTCACCTTTTTTATTTTTTATTTTCTTTTCAGTGGTGTTAGAAATCACTAATTTAGTGGCTCTAAACCCACCACTAATAAGGTGGCAAAGCAAAAATAAAATAAAAAATAGACACAACATATACTGTAGCAATGCATCATTAGTGGTAGCTCTAATTAGGACAGCCACTCACTTTCCTTTTCTTTTAATTAATAATACTATTTTGTCCAATCATTGCACTGCCATCTCCCACTGTCAATTAATACTACATCATTATGTCTACAAACATTTGAGGATAGTATGATAAATTTATGGACAATGAGTGGGCGCACTAATTAGTGCTCCCACTAATTAGGTGGTAGTGGGTTCCACCAGTAATGATGTGATGTTTTGATTTTGAAGTTGTATTTTTTTTTTAAAACTTTTTTAATGCATTAATGTTATTAGTGGTGGTATTTTTAGTGGGATGAATCATTGTTGTAAATTTATTGAGAAATTCAGTCAAAATCCTTTCATTAGACTCTTGTTTGGTAAAAAAGACAACTCAATTTATTCTGTTTCATAAACTCTCTAAAGATGAGGTGCATAATTGAGTAAAGACAAAGTAATATATTTTTTTTTTCTTAGACAATATTATCATAATAACATGTTACTGTTAAATAGAATAACATATTATTATTTATATCAATTTTGACGGTAATAATTTTTATTTTATATTTTTTTTTTAAGAATTTCATAATCAATATGAATCTTATTTGATAGATGTTGATAAGATGATTCGAAAAATACTAATTTTATTATAAGTCGATATCTAAATGAAAAGTTATATTATTTTAAAATTTAATATTTTAATGATAGTGATATGTGTTGAACTTTTAAATTTTTTTTTTTTTTTTATACTTGTCCTTAACTTATTAAAATTTTATTATAATGAGACTCTGACCAAATCTCCTAATTTTATTTTGATATTATAGAAAGTATTTGTGTAAAATTTTTTGTTTTTGTTGAATCCGTTGAAAGAAAATTTTTAAAAATAAAATATTTGTAATTTTTGAAACGTGAATAAAAAAATTATATTTTAAATTTTTTTATAAAATATACATCCGTATTACTTGCAAGATGACATATACATTATCCGCAAAACCTATACATTCATATTAGTATTAATTTTTTCCAGAAAATTCAAGCCACTACAGAGTGCGACTTCTAATTTTAACTTTAGAATTCACATTCTTGCTGCTAGTATTTTTTTTTTATTTTTTTTATATTTTTTTTGGGGGTTAAGTTTCTGTCTACCAAAAAATTCTTTTTAAGAAATAACCATGAGTGGTTATTCCATAATTAAGGAGTGAGAATGTGAATTATTAATTATTTGTATTAAATAATTAAATAAAAAAGTTATAATAAATAATAATTAATGAAAGTTATGACCACTTGATATTCGAGACTATTCTACCATAAGTAATGTTAAAGTTCTTAAAAATTTTATTAAAAAACGTTTTATATGAATGTAAGACTTATATACTGTGAGTTCCGTATAAATCGATAAGACATTTGATAAAACTTTCGATCAAATTTTTAAAATTCCTAACACTTTTGTTTTACCATTTCCATTCATCCATCTTCAACCCAAAAATCCATTTAGCCCCCATGTTACTCAGACACTTGAAATTCTTCACATATCTTAATGAATCAAAACAAAACAAAAATATAAAAAGCAAAAATGTATACAAGGATGTATGGGTTTGTGAGGCTCAGATCTGCTTTGATATCAGACTGAGAAGTGAGAACAGTGTTGACTCCGCCATGGCTGCAACAACTGTTGCCTGATGAGAGAGAAGAGAGAAAAATCAGATCTTATCTCTCTCTCTCTCTCTCTCTCTCTGAGCTTCCGGGTTGCCCCGCCATGAAACGGATCCGAATCTCTCAACTCCTGATTTGAAAACTCAGAAGGGAAGATTTATCATCACAGCCTCTCTTAAATGATGAAGTTGGAATGTAGGGGTGGTTGCAGAAGGGTCGGACACAAACCCAACCCAACTTTCACACACACATACATACAGACAGACAGACAGACAGACAGATACAATGACCAGAGATCAGAGATCAGAAAACACACACACCCAAAATGCTTCAGAAGCACCAAATAATTTCGCCACCAAATGGGTTATTGATTTTTGCAGATGGGGATGAAATCATCGACTTCTTTTTTTCTATATACAGAGAGGGGCAACCACCCTCAGAAACATCCCATCCCTCCGTGAAGAAGCCTCAATTCATTCTCTGGGTCTGGGCTTTCAATCCCTATCTCGCGATCCCCCAGCCCATTAATTTGTAGGGTGACTCTAAATTAACGGCTACGTTTGGATGGAGTGATTTGTAAAGAAATGATCAATTTTTTATTTTATTTTCTAGTTATTGTGAAAAGAAAGATTTATTAGAAAATTATTTTTTAAGTGTTTGTAATTTAATTAGTTCATAAGATATTCTTATATTTTAATAAATTTTATTATTTGAATTTGATCTATCAAATCTTAATTCTCATATTTAAAATATTTTATGGACATTTCTACTTTTACAAATATTTTTTGAACGGTTCGTAATTTGGTGATGTGAACATTCATATTTTAAAATGTGAATATTCACATTGACATATGAACATTTATATTGATGGTGTAAATATTCACATTGTCTTGTGAATATTCATATTGACGATGTGAACATTCACATCATGAAATATTTACACTATAAATGTAAATATTATTAGAAGTATTTTAGTAACTATGTCACTCATAGGACTTATTGGAATATAAGAAAATAATGTGGATTAAACGGAACATAAATAAATAAAAAAGGATTTATGAAAAAATGTCCCTTGTGAAAAATTGTGAGAAATGATGAAAATAGTTAGAAAGATTGTTCATTTATCTGCGTTTGATAATCTCATTCAGTATTTAAAACTAAATATATTAAATGATAATCAACTAAACTCATTTGATAATTACAATCGATATTACTTAAAAATTTAAATGCCTCTTAAAATGTTGACTACAACTTAAAAATATTTTAAGTAATGTAAAACTTATTTAATTTTAACTGAATTTATATACACTATTATAAACTTATCCTTATCACCACCACCACTACCACCATCGCTACCACCACCAATACCGCCGTTGTCGCTACTATGACCACAACCACTACTATCATGCCACTACCATTGTTATTATTATTGCCATTTTCATCACCACTGTCACTATTATCATATGTATCACCATCATTTTACTATGACCACAATTGTTGTTGCCGCCGCCACCGCCACCATCACCATCACCATCACTATCAATGCTATCGCCATTGCCACCGCCACCACCATGCTATCGCCATTACTATTACCACTACCATCACAATATAAAAATTAAAATATACAATTTTAAAATAATAAATTTTAAATTTGATTATATATATATATATGAAACAACTTACTTTTAGTTTATCACTTAAATTTTTATCAAATAACTTTTTAATTTAAAAAAAATTCAACATACAGTTTTCAATATTTAATTTTCATTTTTTAGATTTCAATTTCCAACTTCATCAAAACCACCTAAGATTGTGTTTAATAATTTAATTCAGCACTTAAAACTAAATGTATTAAGTAAAAACAATTAAACATTTTTTTTTTTTGAACTAACAATTAAGCATATTTGATAACCACAAATTGTATCATTTAAAAATTTAAGTGGTTCTTAAAATGTAGGTTAAAATTTTTAAAAAATTTAAGCGATAGTAAACTTACTTAATTCTTGCTAAATTTATAAAAGCTTATACATAAACATTAACATACACAATTATCACCTCATCACCACCATCGCTACCACCAATACCACCAACGCTGCCTCCACTACTTCTATTACCACACAACCTCAATCCAACACCCTTTTATGACCACAACCTTCAATACTATTGTTATTGTTACCACAAGCACTACCATCATTTTAATACCACCACCGCAATCGTCATTGCCATTATTACCACCACAACAACAACTATTATAACCTTTCACTTCCACAACCATTGTCACTGTTTCCATAACCACCACCATCATTACACCACCACTACCACTCACTTTTAATCTCGACCACCATCACTACAATCACTAGCTATTTCCACCACCATTGTCATTGTGGGGATCATTGTTGTTGTTGCTGTTGCCTAGGGTGGTTATTCGTTGGGCTAGGATAGGCCAGATTCGGGCTAGGCCGGCATTATATAATAAGAAATTTTATATTCGTCCAAGCCCGACCCGGTCCTAATATCAGGCTACTTCTGCCTTAGCCCGAGCCAAAAAATAATTGTAAATCCCAAACACATCCATTGGACTATATGTTAAATTTTTTTTCAAAAATATTCCATAATTAAATTCAATCAACATTATATATCTTAAATAAATATACTGATATCATTATAAATTGAAAGATTTTGTGTATAAATTGAAGAATTTCTTAAATAAATTCAATCAAATATCACCACAAATGTGAGTTTTAATAAAATCAATAAAGATAAGTTTATATCCTAACAAAAACTATATATTTTAATATATTATAATTAATTAATAAATTTAATAGTAGGCCAGACTAGATTGAAAGTATAAATTCCAAACTCAATTCATTAATATATCGGATTGAAAATGTTGACCCAATCTGACCATATAGACTAAAACAACTTTCCCAAATTTTAAAAAAATTGGACCTGGTTGAACGGGCTATGTGGGCCAACAGGCCAATGCCCACCGTTGCCACTACTACCAACTCACTATTTTAATATAAAATTGAAAAATGTAATTTAAAAATAATAAGGGGAAAAAAATCCATGATTTGAGCTTTCTAACAAATAAACCATAAGTTTTTAATTATTTTATTAATTTAAATCCCAAACTTTTGAATTGCTTTCAATTTAAATCATTTATCTATTTTTATTAATGTAACGCCCTCAAAATAATACACATAATCCCATCATCTAACAATTCTATATATATATATATATGATAGATAATCACATTTCCATACATACATCAGAGTTAATATTACAAAAGGGTATTTCATCTAAGTCCCAAATGTTTACAAAAAGAATAGAATGCCCTGAGGCTTACATCTTTCCAAGTTGCTACTTGGTTACACAAAAGAAGAGTTCCAACTCTTTTACAAGTAAAGTCCTCGGCTTAGATTTACATGCAATCAACAAAACAAATAACAGAAGTAGAGTCTTCAACTCCTAAACCTCCCAAGTTAAGATCTTGGAGGCAGCAAGTCACCTGTACCTGAAAATGGTGTCCCAAGTAGGGTGAGCCAAAACCCAGTAGAGATATGCTAAACCAAATATGAGAAATAACTAAAACATTAACATCTGATAAATGTTTAACACATGTACATCGCTTTACACCATTTCTATAACCCATCATCATTGATATTCACCATTCAACCAGGTTTCGTTTCTATTTCCAATTCACTTTATTGACATGGTTCATTTATCCAAGTAATTCAAATGAGACTACAACTCATAAAAACAACACTTCAATTCATCAACAATTCAAAATGAGACTACAACTCATATTATCAACACTTCAATTCATCAACATCATTCAGATGCGTTTGAGGTTTCGGGACTTTCACGCTGGACACTCCGGCCAACTTAATTATTAATGGAGTCCATCCCCTTTCTCCTCTCAAACACTGGAGTACATCCCCTATCTTCTCCCAAATAATATGCATATACAATATATTTAAACACATTATCATATACAATGATCAATTCAAGCACATATTCAATGTGTTAATCCCATCGTCATAGTCAATGACATATTTCAATTGATTAGTTTCAATTCACCTAATCATCATACTTTTCTACAACAATCATGGCTATCCTCCACCAATAGCCTAAAACAATCATATCTAAACAGATAATTAAATTTATCAAACAGATAAATTAATGCATTTTCCATAGGTAAGCGATTTTCAATCCAACTATACCAATTAATTACATTCTCCCCCAATTTCATCATTTCCAACTTAATTATGTATTCCCATAATCAATTTCATTATTTTGACAAATAATTCATTTAATCCCAATTAGGGCATTTTTCCATCTTTCTCAAATAACACTTCGAAGGCTCAATTTCATCAATTGTACACCCATAACCCCATTTCAAAACCTCACTTTCACAATAGAGTCCAAAACCAAGAAACCCCTCTTTTATGATTTCAAATCAAACCCTAACTTTCCAAAACTTCTAAAATCTCTATATTTATAAAAATGCCCAACATTCATATTAAAACTCATAGAAAGGAGTAAATTATCCCTACCTCAAATGGAGAAGCTCAAAGGAGAGTGAGAAAGACCCAAGGTGCTCAAACTCAAAATTTTTCGGATCAAAGTGAAGCCCACACCAAGCTCTACCTTTTATACAAAGGGACTAGGGTAGAGAACCCTTAAAACAAGGTGTATTTGTAGAGAGAAAAAGTGTGTAGAGAGAGAGAGAGTCGGATCTAGGGTTTGGATAAAAAAGATGATGAAAAAGTGATGTATATCACGCTGCTGCCAACTGATATATTCAAACCTCGCTCAAGCGAAGAAGTGGTCACTCGAGCGACCAGACACAACAAATACCTTGCTCGAGCGCAAGAAGCGTCGCTCGAGTGAACAATGTGAAGCTTCAGGTCTGCAACCCAGAAGCATGCTCGAACGCAAGAGTTCTCGCTCAAGCGAAGAAACACAAAACGTAGAGCTCGCTCGCTCGAGCGACAAAAGCCTCGCTCGAGCGAAGAATACCAACCTTTTGGTCCAATCTAGACGCAGACGCACGCTCGAGCGCAAGAGTGCTCGCGCGAGCCAAGAGACACATCAAAGAAAGCTTGCTTGAGCACAAGAACCTTTGCTCGAGCGAAGAAGCAAAAATCCAAGGCTCACTCGAGCACAAAAAGCCTCGCTCGAGCGAAGATGCCAAATTTTGGACAGCAACCATTTTTTCCAACTCACAACCAACCTGTACCAAACTCATCCAACACGTCCCAAAACTCAAATACAAAGGATTTAAAGGACGGAAACAAGATATAGACAACAACCATGACGGAACCCAAGTTCGGAACAAAATAAATGACGGGGAAAACCGGGATCACTATAATTAAGTAAAATCAATGGAAAAATGAGTATTTTACTAATTAAACTTAATGAAAGAGTATTTTAGACATTTTGTGTATACCTATATTGAGTTTAATGATTAAAATACTATTTTTTTTAATCAGTTTACTTAACGAAAATAGGCAAATGATTTAGATTGAAAAAAAAATTAGGATTTAAATTGATAAAATTAAAAATTAAAAATTTATTTTGTCATCGGGCTAAAACCTTGGGGGATTTTTTTATTATTATTTATAATTGTCCCAAATAATAATTTTCAAATTTTATATTATGTACATCAAACAACTTATATTAATTCTACACTTACATTTTTATCAAACAAATTTTCAATTTAAAAACATTTAACATTCAGTTTTTAATTTTATCAAATATCACCCAAGTCTATTTCATTTTTCACTAAAATTAGTGAGATTTGGTGGAGAACAAATTAAATAGTTGTAAAATATGTATAATAAGATTGCTCTTTTAAGAAACCACAATCATTACTTATATTTTCTCACCTTGAAATCCAAACGGAGTGTAAGGATGGCCATAGGTTTGATAACCATAATGCTGTTAAACGAACCAAACTACTTAAACTCGATTTGTGTTCGGCTTGTTAAAAACTCATTAAAGATTAATTTTTTATGTAAAAAAAAAAGACAAGCTTCAACACATTTTTAAGCTTATTAAGTTGTCAAGCCAAACTTGAACAACTTACTACTCAACTTGATAAACTTGAATACACTATAAAAATCAAGGTACCCTCTACTCATGTTCAGCTTGTTAAAATCTCATTCAATATCAATTCATTATGTAAACAAGTCAAGTTTAAATATATTTTGAAATTCGTTAAATTCTCAAGTCAAGTTTGAATGACCATAATACTCTGCTTGACTCGGCTCATTTATAACCCTACCCACCCATCCGCCCACCCAACCCACTAAGTCTAACCCAATATTTTAAAGATTTGGAGAAATATTTAAAGATAAGGTCGAACTGGATATTTGGAGCCAATTTAATTTTAGGATGGGGTTTTGATAAATAGTTTTAGCCCAACCCACCTATTTATAAAATATTAGTTTTAATTTTTAGATAGTATGCTTTTTTTTTCTAATGTTAAATTAAAATATTATATTTATTTCACAATTGAATTTTGCTAATTTTCAAATTTTAAATAATTATTAAAAGAGTCTATATAATTGAATATTCTTTCAAAATAATATATATATATATAAGAAAAAAATTACTATATAGTCCTATGTAAGAGATCTATTTCCCTTCTAATCCCACTATATTTTTAATAAACCAACAAGTCCACAGTTTTGTAGCTTTTGTACCCGGAGGTCCTGTTTTTATATTCTTATTTTTGTAAATGACTATACTGCCTTTTTGATTTGATATATACATATATTTATGTGTGTGTGTGGAAAATCAAATTTTAAATTTGTGGATCTCACCTCTGCGAGGTCGATTTTGTCTCCGATTTCGATCTCTCTCTGTGAGGTCGATCTCTTTGTGCAATCTCGATCTTTGTATGCAATCTCGATCTCTATGTGTGTTTTGCGATCTCTCTGTGTTTACGGATCTCTGTGGTGCGTGATCTCTGTGTTTGCGCAATCTCTATATACGCTCTCTCTCTCTCTGTGTCTTTCTCTATCTCTCGATACATATATGTATACGTATGTTGGCTACATATTTTGTAAAAGCCAGTTACGATTCAACACGTGGCAAAGCAAGGGTAATATAGGAAGGCTGCTTAAGTCTTCGATCCTGATCGTACACGTGGCGACGAATACTGGTTCTCACGTGATCTGAGTAACACTGGATCAGTAAAGAGATACAAGGTGACGTGGCCCCAACGGTTGCTCATATTCAAATTCAAATACAAGAGGGAAGCTTAACTGCAAGTGATGGCGTAGTGGAACTACTTCTAAGGCAGCATGATCAGCAATCATGGAGGAGCAGTTCGACGGTTTGAAGTGCAGTTCGAAGGTCATCCTTGACGAGTATAAATAGCAAGGAAGCCCCCAGAAAAAGCCCTAGACTCAGATCATAAAAACCAGCCTTTACTTCATATTTTTTCCTTTCCAGTTTTACATTTCTTGCACTTTAAATACCTGTTCTTTAAATACCTGCACTTTAAATACCCGCACTGCATTTCGATTCATAGGAGTAGTTTCAAGTAAATTCGAGTAGATTGCTGCTGTAAACCTCTTTGAGGCTGAGTTTGAACTATTGTAAGTGTTCATCTTAATGAAATACTTCGATTGTTCTTCATATTAATTGTTATTTTTCTTAATTTCTCCTAAGTCAAGCCACCAGTAAAAGTCCTCTTCATTGAGGCTGAAAGAACTAAAACACAATCGTCTGATAATTTGTTGGCAATTATAATTTCTGTAAGGACTAATTGATCCTTGCTGGCATGCTCGCATTTACAAAAATACCCTTCGAAAAGTCAAAAAACCAACATATATTTTTGGCACGCCCGGTGGGACTTAATTTAAAAATGGCTAGAAGAAGACGACAAGGAGAAAATGAACGTCTGGAAAAAGGCATAGAAGGAGAGGTAGAAATACCTAATCCAGAGGATAATGTGGTAACACATCCTATGGAAACTCCCATGTTATCGGAACCTATGGTCGAACAGACCAGTACTCCTAGACAAGAACCATATGTTCATCATATTGGACGAAACCAAGGAATTGGACCATCTACCATTCCATCTACTCAGCCAACAAATCCGTGGGATGGCTTAGTAGATGCTATGGGACAACAATTAATGAACACGATGGAAAGGTGGGCAACATCCTTTTTGGATCGAATGAATAACCACCAGCCAACAAATACAAGACACACAGAGGAAATTTTAAATGTCCCTCAACAAAGATTGGCTAGAGAAAAACAGCCTATGCAAGTTAATGGACAATCTAATGGTCAGACTAGTACTCAGAACTACGAAAGACCATCGCCTCAGTCTTGGTATGAACCCATTCCGAGGCCTATAATAGGCCAAAATACCTCAGTACTCAACAATGAAGCCACACATGTTGGTGGATCTGGTCAAGTACAAGAAACTGGCGTGAGAATGGTTACAAATCCCATGTTCGAAGCCATACCTGGCACTAGGGGATATAATAATCCCTTGTTCGAATTTATACCCGGGGGGTTGGAGGGTTTTCCTATAAATGGAAGGGACACAACACCTGTTCCAGCACCTTTCACAGGTCCCTTCGCAGGACAGGCTCAAAGGGGTTACCCATACCCCCAACAGCAACCTGCACCACAGGGGCAACCAGTCCCAAATGTACCACCTTATGGACCAAGGGGACCACAAGCACAAGTTTGTCCACCAAACCCTGTGTTCGTCCCTCCAGTAGTGGTTCAGCAAGCACAAAACATGGTCCCTAGGGACCAAATTGCTGATATTGTTAGGGAGATGTGTGGACCGATGGCTCGGGGGGTCCAGACTCCTGTATACAGAAAACCATACCCAGAATGGGTAGATAGGGTACATGAATACCCAAGAGGATTCAGAATACCAGATTTTACCCTATTCTATGGAACTGGAAATCAGTCAACAGTAGAGCATATTGCCAGATTCGCTGCTCAATGTGGTGAATTCACTAATCATGACTACATGAAACTAAGATTATTTCCAAATTCCCTAACTGGGAGAGCATTTGTATGGTACATCAACCTTACACCTGGCTCCATTCAAAATTGGCAACAAATGGAAGAGGCATTTCATGCCCAATTCTTCCAATCGGAGCCAGAGGGTGTCCATGGCAGACTTGGCAAGATTGAGTCAAAGGCCTGAAGAAAAGTCTACTCAGTTTATTGCCAGATTTAAAAGGGCTCGAAATAAATGTAGGGTCATCCTTCCAGAGCCAGAATTTGTAAGATTGGCTCAAAACGGTTTAGAGTTCAGGCTTCGAAAGAAATTTGACTCAACTGAATTCAGGGATTTGGTCAAATTAACCTATAAGGTGTCTCGATATGAAGCATTATTAGAGGAGGAACAAGATCGAAATAATGCTTCGTATAAGACGTATTATAGAGATCCCAATTATGAGATTGATGCAGCAGAGATTGTGGGCAAAGAACCTGTAATCTGTGAAGCATTAATTCATAAGGATACAACCATCGACCAACAGTTTAAAAAGAAAGACTTTCACAGAAAGTACTCTTTCGATTTAACAAAAGCAGATGACATTTTTGATCATTTGCTTGCAGCCAATTTCCTTAAGTTACCAAAAGGAGTAAAACTGCCATCTCTAGATGAACTTAAAGGAAAAGTATACTGTAAATGGCATAATTCTTGGTCTCACTCGACTAAAAATTGTATTGTTTTTCGAGACAGGATCCAAGAGCAAATTCGAAAAGGAAGTTTGAAGTTCCCAGCCAAAACAAAGAAAGCCATGGGAATTGACAGTAACCCATTTCCAGAAGTTGGAGAAAGCGCAGCTAATGTGGTTGTACCAAACTTTCAGAATCTATCTCTGGAGGAATTGGAAGAGGTCAATGTGCAAATGCATATTGCCAACCAGACAACTGCCAAGAAGGAGACTGGAAACCCACCAACTATTGGGCAAGGTTTCTCACGTCAGGGGGGAACACTCTGATGAAGAAGCACTGGATGATGATTCCCTCGAAGCAGCTGTAGTGCAGAGTATGTGTCCCAGATGCAGACTGAGTTACAAGTGGTTAAAGGGGCTTCCGATTGATGGGAAGCAATACTATAGGGATGTTCAGAGACGTCCTAAATCAACCAATGCTCACAACAAAAGGCCGTATCCGGCTGGTGACATGCAACGCCCATTAGTGGTTGAACCTGTAGTGGGCAGAATGCATGCTAATGGCAAGAGACCCTTGTATGAGTCCAGGCCACCTAATTACTATAGAATAGAGAACAATCACTCTGAAAAAAGATTGGAGAGGGGTTCAGGTTATGGGAGTAAAGCCAGAGATTGGCCCTCTAGACCAACTCCACGCAGGACAGAAAGTAGCTCCTTCCATCGAAGGTCTGAATCAGGCTCGAAACATGAAGTCAGAGCCAAGCACTTACCTTCACAGCCAGTGTTGAAGGTGGCTTCGAAGGTAGAAGGAAACAGTTCGACATCTGGATCAGTAAGCTCGTGGGTACCTGGGGTCCCAGATTGGTTTGTAATGCAGAACAAACCTAGGGAAGCACCTACTCAAAGGGTTGCTGGAGACCAAGGCAGGATGGTCAAGCCTCCTTTGGTGGCCCCAAACAATTGGGTATTGCTTAAACATCCAAAGACAAAGGAACCAGATATGGTCCCAGTCATTTCCAGATCACAAAGGAGGAAAATTCAACGCAGGTATACCCAGTACCAGCAAGATCTGAAAGAAAGTGGAGAGAGTTCTTCACAGGTCAAGACAGAAAGAAAGAAAACTTCGAAGTCAGACCATACTCCAAAACTGACTCTACAAAGCAAAGTGGTTTGTAGCAGAGAACAGTTGGCCCAGGTTCATTCTGAACTAAAGGCTAGAGAGAAGTCTAGTTTGGCAGGGTTGGAGAAGGCTCTGATGGAAAGTGATAGCGAAGCGGGAGAAGAGATTGACATGAGCCAAAAAAAGGAAATGGCAGAAGAAGAAATGTTCGAAGCCTTCATGGCTGAACGCACATTTCTGACTGAAGAACCAGTTGAGAAGGATCCTTCGAAGGGATCAGTTATCAATGAAGTACCAGAGTGCAGCATGGAGGATGCTGCTGAAGACACTGAGCAAGGTAGCCAAGAGGGGAAGAAGGTACAGCCAGCCGTCCAGTTTGGCTCATTTCCCCCCGTATCAGTCAATATGGTACACATACTACCTCATGAATTCCGGGCTGAAAATGAGGGTCAGGGTGACCAAGACATGGATCCAATCCCTGTCTCTAGCGAAGAGTCACAAGTGAGTATGATACAGGATGCTCCTGAAATGGCTACTCCAATGGAAACTGAGTATGAAATCGAGGAAGAGGTGAGCATCAACCTCTCATATCCTTTTGAATATCCCTCGAATTCCATGACCCAACATGTCAAGCCTTTTGTACATCAAGGCTTTCTTTGATGGGATACAGCTGAACCGAGTCCTGGTAGACAACGGGGCAGCAGTGAACTTGTTACCGAAATCTTCTTTAAAGAAACTAGGAAAAAAGAATCCCAGGTTGATCCCAACCAGCACAACCATCGCTGGCTTTGCTGGAGACAAACAGATGGCTCAGGGGATTTTACCCATTAACTTGAGTGTTGGAACCAGGGACTGTATGACAGCATTCTTTGTAATCGACAGTAATGCTAAATACAATGCCTTACTTGGGAGAGACTGGATCCACACTAACAAATGTGTGCCTTCCTCTTTCCATCAGAAAATCATGATGGCTTTGGGCAATGGAGAGACAAAGGAGATCGATGCAGATCCTCAACCCTTCATAGCCTGTGCAGACTTTGCAGAGGCCAAGTTGTATATTAAGGGAGTAACACCGCTCAGTATACTGAGGAAAGCTGATGGTTCAGCCGAAGCGACGGCTGATAAGGAAGTGACACACTTGAAGCACTTGGTTCAAGAGAGTGCTGATGAAGAGATTGTCATTAAAGATGACAATGATGCCTGGTTGTAGGCAAAGAGATGAAGAACAAGAAGCCAAGTCTTTGGCTCTGGTTAAATTCTCACCATTGGACGTAAAAGCAATAGTCCAGAAAGTACAGGAGCAAGAAAGAGAAGCCATGTTAATTGGTTGTAAACAAAAGCAGCCACAAGTCAGAATTTTGACCCTTGGTAAATACTGTGCATTGGACATTGAGACAAAGGTCCAGGAGATACAGGAGGAGGATGCCTTATGGACAGATTTTGTCTATGAGGAGGAGGGTAAAGATGTTGAACTAAAGAACCTAGAAGCAGAACAAGATAAGAAGATTGCTTCGAAGGTGGAAGAAACTAAAGAAGAAGCTTCAATAAGTTCTCAGACACAAGACCCCTTAGAAGAAGTAAATTTGGGGGAAAGTTCTATACAACAGCCCACTTATATAAGTGCTTGCTTGAATGTTCTGGACAGAGATCAGTTGTTGGTTGTTCTGAAGAAATACAAAGATTGCTTTGCATGGTCCTATAATGAACTACCAGGATTGGATAGGTCATTAGTGGAACATAGGCTCCCTATGAAGCCTAATTTCAAGCCACATAAGCAGAAACCAAGAAGAATGAGTCCAGAAGTAATTCAGAAGGTCAAAGAGGAGATTCTTAGACTGCTCAAGGCAGGCTTTATTAGGACAGCCAGGTATGTTGAATGGCTATCTAATATTGTACCTGTAGTTAAGAAGAATGGTAAAATGAGGGTATGCATCGATTTCAGAAACTTAAATCTAGCAACTCCCAAAGATGAATATCCTATGCCTATAGTGGACCTACTGGTAGACAGTTCAGCAGGACACCAAGTTTTATCTATGATGGATGGGCATTCTAGTTATAACCAAATCTGCATTGCAGATGAGGATATCCACAAGACAGCATTCAGATGTCCTGGAAATATTGGCACCTTCGAATGGGTTAAAATGCCATTTGGCCTGAAGAATGCTGGGGCTACATATCAGAGGGCTATGAACACTATCTTTCATGATCTCATTGGAGGGTATCTAGAGTGTTATATTGATGACATTGTAGTGAAATCCCAGTCCATGAAGGAACATCTTTTTCAGTTAGAAACAGCTTTTGAAAGAATGAGGAAGTTCAAGCTGAAACTCAATCCTCTGAAATGTGCTTTTGGTGTATCATCTGGAAATTTCTTGGGTTATGTAGTGCACAAGAAAGGAATACAGATTGATCAGAACAAAGCCAAAGCCATCATCGAAGCCAGGCCTCCATCAAGTAAGAAAGAATTACAAAGGTTCCTTGGGCAGGTTAACTTTCTTAGAAGGTTTATTTCTAACACTGCAGGGAAAACTAAAGCATTTTCTTCCTTGTTAAGGCTGAAAGATGAAGAAGAATTTGTGTGGACAGCAGAGCATCAAATTGCTTTCGAAGGTATCAAAGCCTACTTGGCCAACCCTCCAGTACTGATGCCACCAAAGGGGAACAAGCCCTTGAAGTTGTACATAGCTGCAGCAGAAGATTCATTGGGAGCTTTCTTGGCCCAAGACAATGAGGAAGGCAAGGAACAAGCTGTTTATTACCTTAGTAGGTTTTTAAATTCTTGTGAATGTAAATATTCAGCTGTTGAAAAGCTGTGCCTTGCTTTGTATTTTGCTGCAATGAAATTAAGATATTATCTTTTACCTACAACTGTCTTGGTGATTGCAACCACAGATTTGGTTAAGTACATGTTATCTAGACCTATGTTGAGGGGAAGAATTGGCAAGTGGATACTAGCCTTATCAGAATTTCATTTAGAATATGTCCCTCAAAGGGCAGTAAAAGGGCAAGTCTTAGCCAATTTTCTGGCAGACCATCCATCTCTAACAGAGAGCCAAGAAGTGATGGAACTTGGCATGGCCAGTGTTGAGCCATGGCAGATGTGGTTCGATGGATCGAAAGCCAATGGCTTAATTGGAATTGGTATTGTGATCAAATCTCCACAAGGAGTAGAAACCACGCATGGTTTCAGAGTAGATGAAGCCACCTGTTCCAATAACCAGGCTGAATACGAAGCCTTAATAGTGGGGCTAGAGATCCTTATTGGATTGCAAGTACATGCAGTTGACATATTTGGGGACTCTCAATTGGTGGTTAACCAAGTGAAAGGGATTTTCAAGTGTCAAAGCATAAGTATTTTACCGTATTATGTTGTTGCATTACATCTGCTTTCTCAGTTTCAAGTAGCAAATGTAACCCATGTTCCAAGATTCTTGAACAATAGAGCTAATGATGTGGCTCAGAAAGCTTCGAACTTCAAGAGAAGGGATAATACCCAAAGGGACATAAGCCAAACAACATATCAAAGATTAATACAACCTTTGAATAAAAGGAATACAGTTTTGGAAGTCAATCATAATGACTTACAAGAACAGGATTGGAGGCATCCAATAATGCAGTACTTGGTTGGTCCATCTTCGAAGGCCAGCAGAAAAGTTAAATTGCAGTCTATGCAATACATGATGTATGGTAATGCTCTCTACAAGAGGGGAGGAGATGGCTTATTGCTAGAATGTTTAGGCCCAAAAGAAGCATTAACAGCCATGGCTGAGGTTCATGAAGGCATATGTGGTGCTCATCAACCTGGTGTAAAGATGAGATGGTTGCTTCGAAGGCATTCCTATTATTGGCCAACTATCCTTAAAGACTGCATAGAATATGCAAAGGGTTGCCAGGCATGCCAAAAGCATGGCACAATAAGGCATGTGCCCACAACTAACCTGCATGCAGTAGTGAAACCTTGGCCATTCAGAGGATGGGCCATGGATATGATGGGAAAAATACACCCACCTTCTTCGAAGCATCATTGCTTCATTCTAGTGGCCACTGACTACTTCACTAAGTGGGTTGAAGCTAAGCCGTACAAGGCTGTAGACCAAACAGAGGTTATTGGGTTCATTAAAGATCTGATCCATAGATTTGGCATCCCACAAACCATAACAGTTGATAATGGGACTGTCTTCGATGGGAAAATGGTGAGGTCTTTTGTAGCAGAATTTGGAATTAGCCTTATTAATTCCACACCCTATTATGCACAAGCCAATGGTCAAGCTGAATCATCCAATAAGTCCTTGAAAAAAGGAATACAAAAGGTTGTGGAGGACAATCCTAGGGATTGGCATAACCTGTTGTTAGATGTGTTATGGGCTTACAGAACCTCCCCAAGATCAAGCACAGGAGTCACTCCTTATGCCTTAGTATATGGGCATGATGCGGTTTTACCTGTGGAAATTAATGTTAAGTCTTTGAGGGTAAGATGCCAAGACCTGTTAGATCCTGAGCAGTACCATCAAAGTATGTGCTTGGAATTAGAAGGCATAGATGAAGCCAGAATTTTGGCATTAAATAGCATTCTTTTCCAAAAGAAGAAGGCAGCCAAGAATTATAATAAGAAAGTCAAGCACATTGGTTTCGATGAAGGTGATTTGGTATGGAAAACAATACTCCCAATAGGAATTAAAAGCCACAAGTTTGGCAAGTGGTCACCTAACTGGGAGGGACCATACCAAATTCATAGAGTTCTGCCTTTTGGAGCATACCATTTAAGAAATTTGAATGGTTATGTACATCCCAAAAAGATTAACGGCAGATATTTGAAGCCTTATTTCCCAACCATTTGGGAAACACAAGGGATAACATAAACATTAAATACAAAAAAAAAAAAAAAATAAGGCTGCTCAAATGATAGACAAAATTTGTTCTTTTATAGAGAATTGAGTACATTGTGCCACAAATTGGCCCAGAAGTCATTACAATGTCTTAATTGTTTTTGAACAGTAGATTTCCTATTACTAAGTGATGGAAACAATTGAATAGTTGCAACCATGTCCCTTTTTCGATCAGCCAGCCCCTGGTTGGTGATGTGTAATTTGGTATCAGTTCGAACCAAGGCTTGGTTTACTGCAGCTAATTCCTCTTCAAGCTGAGCTTTCTTCTCCAGCAGTTGGGTTCGAAAGTGGGAGGCAAAAGAGTGTTGTTCTTTCAAAGTTGATACTTCAGTATGCACTTGAGAGACAAAACTCTGGTCCCTAGCCAGCTTCTCATCCGCAGTCTTAACAGCATGACAAATATTGAGATAGAAGTCAACAGTAGCTGCTGCCTGGGATAGATGGCTTGAAGCATTCATGCCAGACTGCTCAGCAATTTTGCAGCATTGAAGGAACCCATTTTTGATTATTGGCCTTTGCAGAGCCTCGAAGGGAATCCTCGAGAAAGAAATTAGCAGTTCTAGGCATGCTTCCATGTCTATCGAAGGTGTAGAAGGCTTGCTGCTGGAGGAAGGAAGATTCTCGAAGATTTCCAGTAAGGAGTCAGCCAAAGCTAATGGCTCAGCCTCAGCACTAAATGTTGGAGAGGTAGAAGGTATGTCAAAGAGACTAGCTAGCTTTCCTTCGAAGATGTCTACCTCATCCCTGGACATGAAGGGCATGGAGAGTGTTGTGGTGGAGGACACAGAGGACTGCATGGGGATGCGAGAAAATGATGGAACATCTTTGGCAGCCTCTATGGTCTTAGCCACCAACGAATCAAGTGAAGAGGGGCTGGAAGTAGGCATAGGTGATAAACCATGAATTGGAGAACTACCAGCACCCTCTATGGGAGAATCAACTGCCATTGGGAATGGAGTAGCACTTGGAATTCCTGAGAAGGAAGGAGGAAGAGCAAGGCTCGAAGAAGAAGTAAACTGAGGCAGATCAAAAGTCAAAAAAGGGAGATATGGCTCTAAGCCAAGGAAAAGAGACGCAGGGATGCTTGGATTCAAAGAGGACATATCGAATGTAGGCTTGGGGAGTGGGAGCATGATTTGGATGGTTTTCACATGTTGCATCTGGTCAACTTCAATTGAAATCGAGGGAGGCCTTGCTGGGAAGATGAATGCAGTAGCTGTTGCTGCAAGAGGAAGAAATACAAGGACTGTCAAAATTTAGTATTAAACATTGACAAAGAAAAAAAAACAACGGAAGTGTGAAAGAAATTACTTGATCCAGTGGTATTAGTACTAATGGGAGAGCTACGAAGGGAGTAATGTTCAGCAGCTTGTTGCCTTCTTACGATTTCTCTTTGTAACACAACGGCAGCAGCAGCTTCTTCTCTTAAAATTTGTTGCTGCCGTCTCCTCTCAGCCCTTTCGAAGACAACTATTGCCTTGGAATGTTCTTGCTCCACTGCCTTGGCAGCTGCTTCATGAATAGGGTCTTCAACCAAGTCAGCAGCAGGAACAGTCACCTTCTTCCTCTTTCTTCTTGACAGTGCTGCTACTGGTTCTTTGTCGATCTCCCTCTCTTCAATTTGAGGTTCAGAATCTTCAGAGATAAGTTCTTTCCCTATTGTTGTAGTAGTTGCCTCGAGAGGAGGATGCTCCATTGAGTCAGAAGGGGAGGCAGCCACCTTTTGTCTTTTTGTTCGTTGTAAGGGCATTGTTAGCTCTTGCTCAACCTCTCTTTCTTCCTCCAGAGATTCAGATTCCTCAGGAGGAAGGACTAGTTTCCTTTTTTGTTTTTGTTGTTGTTTCTTCTTAAGAACAGCTAAAGGTTCAGCTCTGTTGGGGAATTCTTCTTGCGGAGACCCTGCACCAAAAACAAAAGGGTAAAGGAAACGGACGAAAGATTCAAAGGAAAGAAATAGGGAAATCTGAGAATATTTACCCTTCTTCGAAGCAGCTCTGGTAACTCTAGCTGGAGGGGGTGAAGCTACAGGAGTAGTTGTGGCAACTTCAGGAAGAGGAGGAATGTTCTTAGCTGTTGCTGACTTAGCCTTCGAAGGCACTCCCAACCCTACCAGCAAGTCATGGGGGTGTACAGATAGGCGCACTTCCATATTGACTGTCCACCAGTTCTGGAATCTCTTCAAAACCAAGCCGAATGGAAGAAATGGGACAAATTGGAACTCATTCAGTTCCTTCAGTAGTCTGAATATTGCTGTCTCCAGTCTAGATTTGGATATTCTCAAGTCCCTGGCAGTAAGATGGACATTCGAAAGACTGCAAAGAGGAACCGGTATCCCTTGAGTGAATCCAAATTGTCGGGCAAACTGAGAAGGGCAATACACCTCAGATATGCATTTATAGGCTCGAGGGTTTAAACTGCCAATGAATAATTCCCTTGGTAGTAGTATAGAGGCCCACATATCTTTATGAGGAGAAGTGGAACATTCTTTATCAGCCAGGAAAGTTTGCAGCCAAATTGGTCCTTTACTGGCTTCGAATGGACAGAAGAAGGAGGCAGGTGGAGAAATAGGGAGTTGATAAAAGAAGGTAAAGTAGTAAGCGAAGGAAGCAGGATAAAGGGCAATCCTAGCATGCTTTTCCCCGTAAGTGCTAGGATCCTGAACAAGGAATTTTAGACACTTGGGATGTAGGTCAGTAAAATAGGCAAAGAGCCAGAGTTAAAGCACCCAGAGAGGACCTCCTTGGTTAGCATCAAGAGGTCTTTCGCAAAATTGGGAGCAGGCTCTGTAGATATGACCTAAAAGATAGGGGGCAAGAGCTATATGTTTTTTCAAGACAAGTGCCTTCGCAAGAGGAGCAAACTCAGGCATAATCCTCTGAGATGAGGTGCAAAAGAGGAATTTGCATAACCAGTATAAGATAAAGGAAAATAGTTCTCTGTCTCTCACAGGACCTTCCCTTTTATTTTCAGCCTTTACAAAGTCACTATAAGAGGAGTTTAGGGATGGAAGAGCAAATTTGGCAGGAAGGTCTGGGTAGTTGGGAGTAAAAGGAGAACCATGGGGTGAAAGCCCTAAGAGATGGCAAATGTCAAGAACAGTGGGGGCCATCATGCCGCACCGAAATTGAAAGAAATTAAAAGCCATATTCCAGAAGCATAAGGCAGCAAGAATCAAAAAAGGGTCTTCAGGAATAATGAACCTGGAAAGACGAAGGGCATCCAGGATATAGAGCTCTTGCAGGTCATCTTCTCTCGTAGCCACAACTCTGTTATACCATTCTTCCCATTCAGTCCTCAATGTCGGCCAGCAACGGTGAGGACGATTCACTCTCCAGTTCCCCCAATCAAGCCCTCTTTCATAGAGAAGGAAATGGTCCTCCAGGCGAGGGTATAGAGCTGCGAGCTGAGCAGGAGCTTCTCGAAAAATAGGGCCAAGGACGTATTCCTGTTTGGTACTATGACGAGGCACGAAAAGACGTCCATCTATGTGGCTTGACTCGCCAGATGATAGTTTGGTGATTTCTTCAACAATGTATTGTTTCAAAGCCATGGTAGGACTGACACGGTCACCAGTGAATACTTTTAGCGAAGAAGGATCCATTGGTAGTGAGCAAGAGGAAACAGAGAGAAATCGTAGAGAGAAGGGTTTGTAAAAGGCAAGTGATTTCAGAGCACGAAATAAAAGGGTTTTAAAAGCTTTGTGTCTGAAAAATATATTGTGTAAATTGTTAAGTACTAAAAGTACGAATACGAGGGGTCTCTTCCAATGTTGATAGTTTTGGAGGGAAAAGCACATTCCGGATGTTGACGCTAGCTTCGAAGTAAGATATTTGGCTTCGAAACCAAATTTTGGCGCCAAAAATCAATCAACGACGGCTTCGAAATGTAGAAGCCGGCTTCGAAGTATACTACATGTTCAAATATACTGGACTGCTCGAATATTGGTCTACTTCAAAGGGTTTTAAGGCCTGTTTATCAAAGTAACGACCTTCGAAGCAAATCCTCGGATCCTTTTGGGGATGAGGAGCACTGTTTGATGCATTGAAACTAATCGTTGGTTTTATTTTATTATATATAAAAAGGAATTGCTTTTTGAACTAAAAACAATGTGGATTACTCTTCGAAGTAAAATAGTTAATTTGAAATTGATTGGTTATATTAACCATGACCATATATTGGTTATAGTTAGTTTTGAGGGGTAATGTTGTTAAAGTTCAGAACATTGATTCCAGGTAATAACAGCCAGAATTGTCAACTATACTCCATAAATTGGAAAAAGACATGTTGGTTCTTTTAGCGTTTCATTAGACAATTGAGTCTAGATTCGAAGGACGAGATTGTTCAATTCGAAGCTATGAGTTGGCTTTTAAAGACAAAAAAGGAACAAAATCAGACAATGTCAAATATAAAAAGACTTTGTTTGTATTAAAGCCAAAACAATTACATCAAGTAACCCTATCTGGGTACGAATTCAAGCTCATAAAAATAAGGAATTGAATAAATAACAAGGTCATGGAATTTCATCCAACAATGATCAATGAATTTTTGTTCTTTCTTTATTATTTCTTCTATCTCCTCCAATGTTGGCTGCATAAGCTGGTGTGCTCTCACTTCATAATAGAGCTCCTCAGCCTTTATTTCGAAAGCCTCCTCCCTCAGTGTTTGTTCCAACTCATCTATAACCAAATCATCCCAATACGTAGACTCTTTATTTTTGAAGTCATCGAACTCTTCAATGAAGTTCTCTGCTTCGTATTGGGCATGAATTCGGAGAGATGAAAGTTGATCCAAAGATTGTGTGGTGACCTTAGAATTTCGGTACCAATGGAGGAGCACTGGAAGTTGGTCCAGGAACAGGTGAAGTTCTGCTTGGGCAATGGGGTTAAGGACATGGCCCCTGGTCAGAATGTCACAAGCCCATTGAAAGTTCTTGAGAGGGGTGTCATCCTCAAGAACATTGAAGGGCAAGTGAGAGAAAGCAGCTAGCAGAAGTTGAGCTTGTTTCCGCTCAGCTGGAGAAGGGGATGATGGAGGTTTGTAAGGTGAAAAGACTTTGTCCATTGGAAGGGCAAGCCTTAGTTTCTCTATCCAGGAGAGAGTGGGAGGAGAAGATGGAGTAGATGGTTCTGTTTCAGAAGATGAAGAAGAAGGTGTGGATGCCTCTATTATAAGAGATGGCATGGGAGCGGAAGGAACAAAGGCATTAATGAAATCAAGCCAGTCAGAAGAACAAATCTTCGCCTTCTTGGCTAAAAATGATCGGTTGTACCCTTGTGCCTCTTCTGGGCGTCGGGCAACAAGCACTGTCGTTGTGGGCATGGAGGATGTGTACCAGGCCACGAGTAGATTCTCCTCCAGGCTACGTCGAAGGTCACTGGGCACATAAGGATACACCACTGAACTTCGAGCGTAAAAGGGAAAATCTAAAGGATCAGTGAACTCAACGAAATGATGGTTGATTCGTTCCCTCAAATCCCAGGACTCAGGTGTTGACCAGCTTGTCCAGCCGGAAGCTCCAGAAGATGAAGAAGTTGTAGCTTCATCCCAAGCAGAGGTTTGTGAAGAAGAACTTCCCAGGTCCATATTCGCGACTTGTCGAAACAGAAACTTGAAGATAGTTTGTTCAAAGTACAAGAGGAGGTTAGAGGAAGAACTTCCTGTATCTATGAGATTGTGAATCAAAGGATTAAGGGCAATATGTTCGTAGTCCAAAGGTTGATAATTTGCAAAAGCCTCCATAACCTGAATATAGAAGGGCGGGTAAAGGTGGCTAATGAATGCGTGGAGATTCTTTCGAGGGGAAACAGCATTACTCAATGGCTCTTCATATGCTTGATCAATAGAGTGAGAAATTGATTGAGCCATAATCCGTTCGAATGCTAAAGGTATTGGGATGTTCAACAAGTTGAGAGTTAATGCTAATGATCACTAAATAGGTGACGGTTGTGTTTCCTGAAGATGGGTTCCTTGCACGTTCCAAAAGCGCGGGAAAAGTTTTTGATCCACTAATATCACCAAGTATTGGGTATATTAGTGCGGGGGGTAATGTTGGCTACATATTTTGTAAAAGCCAGTTACGATTCAACACGTGGCAAAGCAAGGGTAATATAGGAAGGCTGCTTAAGTCTTCGATCCTGATCGTACACGTGGCGACGAATACTGGTTCTCACGTGATCTGAGTAACACTGGATCAGTAAAGAGATACAAGGTGACGTGGCCCCAACGGTTGCTCATATTCAAATTCAAATACAAGAGGGAAGCTTAACTGCAAGTGATGGCGTAGTGGAACTACTTCTAAGGCAGCATGATCAGCAATCATGGAGGAGCAGTTCGACGGTTTGAAGTGCAGTTCGAAGGTCATCCTTGACGAGTATAAATAGCAAGGAAGCCCCAGAAAAAGCCCCCAGACTCAGATCATAAAAACCAGTCTTTACTTCATATTTTTTCCTTTCCAGTTTTACATTTCTTGCACTTTAAATACCTGCACTTTTAATACCCGCACTGCATTTCGATTCATAGGAGTAGTTTCAAGTAAATTCGAGTAGATTGCTGCTGTAAACCTCTTCGAGGCTGAGTTTGAACTATTGTAAGTGTTCATCTTAATGAAATACTTCGATTGTTCTTCATATTAATTGTTATTTTTCTTAATTTCTCCTAAGTCAAGCCACCAGTAAAAGTCCTCTTCATTGAGGCTGAAAGAACTAAAACACAATCATCTGATAATTGGTTGGCAATTATAATTTCTGTAAGGACTAATTGATCCTTGCTGGCACGCTCGCATTTACAAAAATACCCTTCGAAAAGCCAAAAAGCCAACAACGTATATATAGATAAGCAAATTTGCGTGATCTTTGGTTTATGTTCATCAATTTTGTTATAGTTTCCTGTTTTGTGATAAATGTTGTTTGTTTGATACTTATTTTGTGATTTTTGTATGTGATATAGTGTAATGAATTTTTTTTTTATTTTTTTTTATTTTGTTTGTTGTATAATATAATGTGTTTTGAATTTGTAGTTTGAAATTGTGAATTCTAAAGTTTTGACTGTATAATTTTGCAGTTTGGGCTATATGATCAACTGTTTGCTGGTTTGTGATTTGTAATATGAAGGGGTGTTTCAGGTTAATGTGCAAATACAGTAAGTCTTGTGCTACTATTTAGATTAGTGAGGGGTGTAGTTATGATAAAGTTATTGAGAAAATATGTGTGAAGTTCAAGGAGTTGAGTGTTGGTAACTTTTGTTTGTTTTTCTCTATTCCTGGATATTCTAATTGTATTGTTGAAAGTAATGATGATTTGGCGAATATGCTATCAATGGTAGCTTCTGGTGGTTCTCATGTTGTTGATGTTGTTGTAGGTGATAGGAGAATTGTGGATGTTGATGATAATTCTTCTAGGATTGATTCTATAATTTGTGAGAGTTCTATGGTTAACGATTGTGATGATTTTGGTGGTTTGTTGCCTAATTTTTATCCAGAACCAGAGAGAGTTTTGTTGTCTGCTAATTGGAAGAAAATTATACACAGTGTTGGTCAAGAATTTGATGGTGGAGTGTTGACATTCCGCATTACATTAGCTAAGTATCCAGTTGAGTGTGGCTTTGCAGTGAATTATTTGAAGAATGATGCAACAAAAGTAACTGCTGAATGTATGATGAAGTCGTCTATGGGTTGTAAGTGGTTTGTGTATGGAAGGGTGTTGATGAATTTCAGTATTTTTTATTTATTTATTATGAAGTTAGATAATGTGTATACTTGTGGAGTTGTTGCTCGTAAATTTTGTAGCAAAATGATTTGGTTCTAGACTTGTCTCTGATATTATGCATGATGACATTAGTGATAATTTGTTGACTCGTCCTATTGAAGTTAAAATAAAAAGTTGAAGAAGTAATATGGTATGGATATTTCTTATCGGGTTGAATGGTTAAGAGTTAATAAGGCAAGACGTGAGTTGTTTGGTGATTTTATATCTTATTTTGACCAACTTCGATGGTATCTTGAGACGGGTATGAGAACGAATCCCGAAAGTATGTTTGAATTAGATGTGGATGAAAGTAGTGGGTGTTTTCGGAGGTTGTTTGTGGCATTTCATGGATATTTGTATGGATTTTAATTTTGTTGTCCTTTGTTGTTTGTTGATGGTACATTCTTGAAGAAGCGTTACACGGGACATTTGCTTGCAGTAATGTCAAATGATGCTAAGGTATATATTTATTAGCAGTTAGTATAGTTTTGATTTCTTAGTGTGTTTTGGTAGTTGGTGGATTTTGGTTTCTGTTATTGTATTGTGAGACTGCTAATTTTTGCAATTTCATATTATTTTGTTTTCAGGCCTATTTCCTTTGACTTTTGCGATTGTTGATGTTGAAAATCAAGATAATTGGATGTGGTTTTTAAGTAAATTATTGAAGGCTATTGGTTCGAGTTGGAGATTGGCCTTTTTTCTAATCATCAACATGGATTGCTAGATGTTTTTGCGATGGTTTTTTCCAATGCACATAATGCATATTGCATAAACCATTTGAAAAGAAATTTGATTGACAAATTGGTGGGACTTCGTACTAACTATAAGCTAACTTTGATGAAAATATTATTTAAATGAGCTTATGCGCCAACTGTTACTTCTTTCCAACATTATATGGAGAAATTGAGGCGTATTGCCGGGAATAGTAGAGTTGATAGCATGTTAGATGGTTTGCAAAATCATAAGTGGGCGAATGTATTTTTTAGAGGGAAACGATATGGTGAGATGTCATCTAATGTTGCCGAGTCTTATAATAATTGGATTGTTGAGGCTCGTGAATTGCCTATTACTTGTATGGTTGACATGATTAGGGTTCAAATCATGACTCAATTGTCGAATAGGAGAGTTGAATCTAAAAGATGGATTACAAAATTGTATCCAGTTATGGAAAAGAAGTTAGTGGATTCTTTGAAATAGCTAACTCTTGGGATGTGATTGTTGCAAGTGATACTGTACTTGAGGTTCATTCTTCTATTTCTTTTTATGTTGATGTCTGTAGACGGGTTTGTTCTTTCCATGAATGGAAATTGAATGGTTTTCCTTGTTGCCATACTGCGCATGCTTTGCGTAATAGTGGTAAAAATGTGTATGATTTCATTGATCTTTTTTTCAGAGTGGATTGTTTTAAAGAGTCGTACAAAGAATCAATTTATCTAGTGCCTTCAAGTGAGAGATTTAACTTTGATGGTGCTGGTAGTTCGATTATCAAACCTCCTATAACGAAGAAGCAACCTGGGCGGAACAAGAATAAGAGGATACATTT
This sequence comes from Camellia granthamiana, assembly GCA_036172215.1. NCBI lineage: Eukaryota > Viridiplantae > Streptophyta > Magnoliopsida > Ericales > Theaceae > Camellia > Camellia granthamiana. Next base: position 117,707,009 of record CM069906.1, read on the forward strand.
TAGGGGTGAGAATGTAAAGCAAATCAGGTGTCGGAGGTGCTTGAAATATGGGAATCACAATAAGATGACGTGCAAGGTTGCTATTTGAGGCCATAGTCTATTATTTGGATTTGCATTTGAAGTTGAGAAATTATGATAATAAAATGTGATACTTAGTATTATGAAAGTAATGAATAAAGTTGGTTGCATTATTTTTCTTTTTCGATGTGTTTTCTAGTTATTGAAGTGTTTTTGTAACAATTTATTTTTTTTTATTATTTGTGTGTGTGTGTGTGTGTGTGTGTGTGTGTGTGTGTGTGTGTGTGTGGAGTTGCTTAGTTTTATTTTTTGGAATGCTAAGAAGGTTTTTGAAGATTTCTTATTAAAACTGTATAATCTTGCAGTTTTACTACATAATGTTTGCTTTTTAAAACTATAAATGTTTACAGTTTCATAAAACTATATAATGTAGTTATATAATGTTTCATAATGTCAAAATTGTATAATTTTTTAATTTCATTTACAATTTTGAAATGTAGTTCATCTATTTGCTTGAGTAATGAAACTACATAATTTCGCAATTTTAAAGATTATTCAGTAAACTGCAAAATTATAAAGTTTCATAAAAAAGATATTTATATAATGTTATTTGTGACAAAACTGTATAATTTTGCAGTTTCATTTATAATTTTCAAATGTAGTTCATGTATTTGTTTGAGTGATGAAACTGCAAAATTAGGGTTTCTCCATAATTTCGAAATAGTCAAGATGTAAACACACAAAAGGTGCGAAATCATCCAAAAATTCTTATTATTTTGGTTCATTACATAGTAAATTAAATATAAAAAAAAAATTACATATCTGAGGCATTATCACTATCATCTTTAGAAGAGTGACTCTTCGAAGACAATACAGTATCTTCCTCTATGACATTATTGTCCTTTTTCAAATTGTCATCGATTAACCAATCGATATTGGTTTTCATCACACTCACTTGAATTTTGATCCTAGATAAACGCTAATCGAATTGATCAAGCCTTTTGAAAATCAAATCAATTATTTTCTCCTAATCGGCCATTTTTTGAATTAATGTTTTTTAGTTCTAACCGTATACTTTGTAATTGGAAAAGTGACTATTTATAACTCAATAGATGCATAGACAATTTCAAATGTCTCCAATAGTTAAATGCTCTTAATATCTCATTCATTGTATATGCCTAGAACATTGTTCCACAAAAAATAAATGATATTAGTAGCTCATTCATTGTATGTGCACATTGTAATATTAATGCAATATTGGAACAAATAACTAGTTAGACATTACTATTTTAACAGATAATCAAGGTACATATTATAATACATGAAAGGCAATTCACGATAAATTTTAAAAATAATTATGTTTTGGAGTTATGAAATTCCATAATTTTTGTTTGAGTATGAAATTGCATAATTTTGTAGTTTTAAGAATTATTAAAGCAACCTATCTTGTATGAATTTATAGACAACCACAAATGTGATAACAATAATAACTACAAGAACATAAACAAGAAGAATAATCACAGGCAGAGCAACAACAATAATAACAACAAGAATAGGAACAACAAGATCAATGACAACAATCAGCACTACCACGATAAGCACAACAAGATTAACCAGTAAAGGAACAAAAAGTACTTGTCATACGTAAAAAACAATACAAAAATATGTTCATATGAGTATTTCTATTGTCAAGAAGTTTGTTCATTGTTTCTATCATTTGCTATGTTTTGTCAACATTTGATAATGCTCGAGGTTCTAAAATCGCTTCTTATCATTAAGGAATTGACTGATGATTTCTGCTTGAAATTTAACCCACTCAGTTGGTCGAAGTGATTTCTACATAAGTTGCCAATTGACATATTGGTTGATAACATTGCAGATGACAATTACACAGTCATTCTTGCAAAGTTTTAGATGAAGTGAATTAGTTAGGTGAAACTGGAAAATTTAGTATATTGAAACATTAGTTATTGAACTTGTATCTTACGACTATGGGGTTTGTTGTGGGCATTTCCTTGATTGTTGAATAATTCTATATTCCATTTCAGTTGATGTTGTTGCTACAAAAGAGTTAGTGGGTGTTTTTGTTAGTTGCAATGAGGTGCTTAGATGTTTTGAAAGGAATGGAACTAGGTAGAAAATTTTGTTTAGCTTACAATTTTCTTTGCAATTTCAAAGTGTTTGTTGTGTCATCCTTTTGCTGCCCTCAAAGAATCATAGTGCCTCCATATCCCATCATCATTGTCAAAGACCACCAGGGTCCAATGGTTGTCATGGTTGATTGGGAAATGAATATATCTGTTTTTCATTACTTTCAGAAAATGACTGTCCATCATATTTTCTCACACTGCCTGATCTTGGATTTGTAATAGAATCTGTAATGGAATCTATAATTTATATATGTTTAAATATGTTATAAAAGTATGCAGTAAGACATGTTAAGAAAGTAGAAAATTTTTTAGTTTGAATAATATTGAAAAGTATGTTAATAGTTTTGCTTACATTGATGAATGTTGAGAAGACGTAAGATGTTCCCGTGTATGGATTTCTTGCAAAGTCTAGATCATGTTTCTCAAAGTCTTTAATTGATGATTGGAGTGCCAATTTCATTTCTGCAAAGACATCAATGACCTAAAACATGTTATGTATGAGAATCTTTTAGGTTTGTGGAAGAGTTTATTAAACATGAATAAAAACAGTAAAATTGTGTAGTTTAAGACCTATACAATGTGTTATTGATGAGTTGAATTTGGTCTTGGTCTTTTTGGGATAGGCTATGCCAAACCTTGTTTGTTTTGCAGAATGTAAGGCCGAGTGGCTTGTTTTCAGTGGGTTCTTCCTTGAAGTCATCATCACTTTCCAAATTAGTAACCACTTCAACTTGTGCCTTCTCTTCATTGGCATCCTTTTTTGGCTTAGCTTGACTAGCAGCTTCTTCATCTTTGCCGAATTTTTCTTTTACCTTTTCGTTCCCTTTCTCTTTTTCTTCATCAGTACCCTTTTTTTGCTTGGGTATATCAACAAGCTCTTTGTTGTTGCCTGTATCTTTTTTGTCTTTTTGTTTCTGCATATTTTCTTTGGTTTTTGTCATTGGTTGGAATTTGAACTCTATCTTATTGTTCTTTTTCTTGACTTTTGTTTGATTCTCTTGACCATCGATCTTTGTTTGGGTCTTTTTTCTACTTGTTCTTGAGGATGTTCTTTTTGCTTTGAAACTGTGCTTATAGTTTTTTTGGTGGACATTATCTTCAGCTCCTCTTCCTTTCTACTCAATTTAGCCTTGAATTTTTGTTCTATTTCCTGCATTTGTGCTCTCATGGATGCTATGAGTTTGTCCTTGTCGTCCTCTTGGGTTGATGTATGTGCTTGTTCATCACCTATAAAAATGTTGCATTTTATTTTGGTTAGTTTCATTAAATTTTGCAGTTTGGTTCAAAATTAGAAAGAGTTTACCTTTTTCATGAAATGTGTCGAATTTCACCTAGACTTCTTCTTCTTGTTGGTCTGTCCCTTCTTGTTCTTGTTGGATTTCTTGTTCTTTTTCTTCGAGTTGTTGTTCTTGTTGGTTTGTCACTTCTTGTTCTTGGACTTCTTCTTCTTGTTGGTCTGTTTGTTCTTCTTCTTGTTGGCCCTCTTCTTCATCAATGTCTTCTTCTTCATCACTTTCTTCTTCTTCTTTTTCTTCAGTCTCTTCTTTTTCTTCGTCACTCTTTTCTTCTTGTTCATTACTCTCTTCTTCTTCAATTTGTTGCTTTTGTTGTTCTTGTTTTCTTTTCTTTCTTTGTTCTTGTTGTTCTTGTTCTGATTTTGATTGGTATTCTTCTTCTGCAGTGTCTATTTATCATCGACAAACTCTTCCTCACCATTGTCTAGAAGTCTCTTTTTTGTTGTTTTTGTTTGTTTGTTTTTTTCTTTTCTTGTCCTTTCTGTGATCATCTTTCTTTGCTGAAGAGTCGGTTGATGTCCAGTGATTGATATGTGTAGACACCCCATTTTAACTAGCCATAAGACTTGGGCGCTTTCTTTCGAACACTCGATGATGAAATTGGAAAATGTTATTTAATGAATTTCTCAGCAAAAAAGTCAAATTAAGCTTTAATCCTAACCTTACACCCATTTTGGCTAAATTATTTTAGGCCTGTTAAAAAACTTTTTCTAAACAAAATTTGGAAAACAGAGCAATTTTGAAAAAAATTGGCCTCATCCCCTTGTGGGATGGCCACATGGCTTGTGAGAAATCTCATGGGTTGACATGTGGTTTGTGAGGAATTATTGGGTGTTATGAGAGAGAGAAAAAACATGGGTTTTATAAAAGGGAGAAGGGAATTGAGAGGAAATGAGGGGGGACAAGTCAGAGAGAGAAGGGAAAAGTGCGTTTCAAAATGAAAAAGAGGAAAAAGTTAAGTGGAAGTAAAGAAGAAAAGAAAGGAGAAAGAGACAAATTTGTTTTAGAAAGAAAAAAGAAAGGGGTGAGAGAAATTATATTGAATGAGAAGAGAAGGAAAAAAGGAGAATAATTAAGAGAGAGAGAGAGAGAGAGAGAGAGAGAGAGAGAGAGCCTGTCAAGGAATTTTGTTCAAACAGAGAGAGCTTTCAACCTTTTCACCTTTTTCTTCACGGATATATTATATTTTAATTTCATTAAAGCTAAAATTTAAATCTTCTTGCTGAGATTTTCAAAACATACTCCATAATCCTGAGGATGTTAGAAAGAGAGTTTGGTAATTAGAAAATTCATCATTTGTGAATTGTTTACAATTTTTGTATCTAATTTTATAAATAATATAATAATTTATAATATGTAAATAATTATTTGAGGGAGTTGTCTCTCACCTTCCTTCATTGTTCTCTTGTTATTGCTTTTCTTTTTGTTTTCTTGTTTATTTTATTTTTTTCCCTTTTCTTTTTGTTTTCTTTATTATTATTTTATTGTATATATATATATATATATTGTGAAGTGGGTTGCCGATGTTGGCAACCACGTTTGCTTGGTTTTTGTTTGTTTTTTTTTAATATTTTATTATGTATAAATATAATATAAGATATAAGATATAAGGGGGTGTTAATGGAAGATTTGTTGGATTGGTGTCAACATTTTCAGTATTCAAAAAATATTCAAGCGAAACATAACACAAGGAATGGCTTTGGACAGAGTGGTTCAAGTGTTGTGGTAATCCTTTAGCTAGGAGTTCGAAACCCCTAAACTGCGTCAGTTTGTTTTTTTTTATTTTAGGCAAATGGCTTCAAATGCAGTTGACTGAATATTCACTGGTGCCAACAGAATATTTCTCGAGTTTTGAAAATTGCAATTTGGCCTAGAATTTTTAGGCAATTGTGGTGTGGCCCAGATTTTAGGAGAATTTATTAGTAAGGCCCTCGAAAATGCGATGAAGGTTGGTCCTAACTAAACGGACCGTTCTGGACGCAACCATGAGGTTAAAATAGAAAAATTCTGAATATGAAGTTTTCATTTTTCTTTTAATTTGAGAGATTTGTGATTTTTTATTTTGTTGTAATATTTTTTTCCTCTCCTCCCTTATTCGGATATGTAATTATTCAAGTGTTCTAATAATTCACCGCCCCACTTTTTTCTATCCTGTTCTTTTACTGGCTTTCTTTATTTGTACATAAACATCATTTTTTTCTTTTCATCATATCCATGCTTTGCATCCACATTTCATGCATCTTGATTCGACTAACTTTGCATCTAGGATTTAATCAATTTTTATGTGATTATGTGCGCTCATGCTCTTAAGATGATTCACATGTCATATAATAGAAGCTGAATCTTTAGTTGCATCTCATAAGTGAATTACATTAGTATTTTGTATATAAGATCATGCATGTTTTACTAACTTTGTTTTGTAACTGTTCGTGGGATATCAGTAAATATGTGAGTTTTTATGCTTTAGCATCCCGCTTGTATATGTTTTTCTTCCTATGTTTAGCATCCTACCATGAGACTATTTGCTTATTTGATATAACTCTATGAATACCAGTGGATAGAGGTTGTGTCATTTAATTTGGAATGATGTTGATTTTCATGTTTGATTTTCAAAACTCTTTCAAAATACATGAAATCAAATGGTTCCAAAATAAATGTCATGACCCAAATCCGCCCTTATAGGCTTAGCATCATGACTAGCCAGTAATCTTAGATTACCTACAACCTCTATTAACAAAATCAATTTAATATGAATTACAGGGCTTAACAGAAACAAGTTAAAACTTAAAAGTAATCCATTGAGTTGTGCATATATGAAAAGACTTCGCATTAAAACTATACAACCATACTATAAGTAAGTGCATACATCACAAAAGTTTTAAGCAAAAACAAACATCCAATCCACATGTCCAAACCTGACAGTTATACGAACTCAAAAACCCCTATATCAAAAATCAAACTACAAGTTCAAAACAGAAATTCTTAACGAAAAGGGTTTTAGACTTTGTTTGGCTCCACACGAGTCCAAGTTGGCTCCTTCTCGGAAACTCTTCAAAAGGCTGACAGTGGGGTGACTCTGAGGCAACTTCTATCCTTGATGCTCAACTTGCTCACCTACATATACATACATAAATAGTGAGTTAATGCCCAATGAGTAATAACAGAATAAAGAGGTTATATGAATAAAATTCAATACCATTACAAATACCGATTTCATATCAATAACCATTTCATTCAAATCATGTGGCACATCGAGTAGAGTAACAATGCTTTAATAACAATGGGACAACAAGGGTTATTCAATGTTCAATATTCAATGTGACCATGAAGGTCTAACATCAGAGATCTCTATGTTTCGATTATCCAATGGTCCACGGTATTGTTTTCCTCGAGCGAGGGCCAATGGGCCATGGTATTAATTTCCCCCGGGCAAGGGCCTCTTTATCAATGGGCCTTGGTATTAATTTCCCCCAGGCAAAGGCCTCTTTATCAATGGGTTATGGTATTGTTTCCCCCAGGCAAGGGCCTATTAAACAATGGACCATGGTATTATATCCCCTAAGCGAGGGCCTCACTAAAGGATGCCATGAATATACTTTCAAAAATGAATTTCATTCATTAGTAACAAATAGTACTTCAATAAACCATTCAATCAATAATACATCGATTTCGATAAACCATTCGATGAACAATAACAGTTTCAAAGGTAAATATAATTTGAACATATCGTTATAAAGTTACTACTCACAATGGGTTATGTTGTCACTAGGCCTCAAACATTTGCCTATACAAAACACATAACAAATATACAATTGAAACGCCATTCGATAACCATTTCGCTTAATTCAATTCTCCTTATATGTTTCTAACACATTCTATGTTTATATGAGTTCAATTGGTGTCTAAGAGTACTTGAAATGTCATGAGGATACAAGTATGCACGTAAAAGAGTTAGTCAAAATTTGCTAAAAACAAGGTCTCCGCTCGAGTGCAGCTTTGGTAGCTCGAGCAGTCTGCAAAACTCTGTAAAAGTACTGGTTGCATGATATTTATGCTCGAGCAAGATTTTTGTTGCTGGAGCAAGGAGTAATACAAAACAAGGTTCACTCGAGCGTATCTTTGGACGATTGAGCCACCATGCAATTCTCTGTAAAACTTCTGGGAGCTCGATTTTTACGCTCGAGGGACACTTTTTTTGCTCGAGCGGACAGATCGAATTCTAGAATTTTCAGAATTGTTTTTGAAGTTCAAATTTGATATTCAAAGGCCCAAAACTCGTGTTTTTGGTACAAAAACATGGAAAAGCATTTTAGAACTTAAGAATATAGTCAATTTGAAACCAATTGCTCAAAATTATGGACTCAATTCTCAAAATCAAACTTATATCATGAAGTTGGAACCATGCATGACGTTAATTACATTCTTTTCTTCTCAAACACAACAAGATGACATGATATGTATAAGACCATGAAAAACCTTCAAGTTTATGCCTTCTAGACCTCATACATGTATGAATTTCAAGAAATCTTAACTCAAAAATGAAGGATCAAGCATGCATGTGCATAATTCAACTCAAATTCATCACATTCATGGTAATTCATGCTCAACCCACTCAAATTCATGAAAATGATCCTATAACTCCATGAACTTAGTTTCTACATGACTTAAATCCGAGAATTGACTTAGTTCAATTCTTCAAGTCTCTAGCAATTCCCTTCAATTTCTTTTTCCTCTCACTAGAATTGTTAAGTTCTCTCTCTTTCTCTCTCAAAATCTCAACTCAATGTTGTATATTATGAGCTCAAAACTCAATTAGGGCCTTATATAGGGTGTGGTTAGCTTAGGCTAATTAAGCTTTCTTATGGATAATTAATCCTACTCAATTTTAATTGATTTTAATTATTTTGGTCTGAATCAAATTTTGACGAAAGTCGCCATAAAATTTTAAATATTCAAATTAGCCCATTGGGCTAGTTAATTTTGGCTCCTAAAGCCGTTCAGACTTTTAATTTCTGATTTTAAGTCGATAAGTGAACAAATAGTCCATGTAATAACAGATAACTGCAAAACTAAGCATATAATCACATAATTAAACACACAATCATGCAATTAAGCTTATTGAAATAATATAATATACAATACGGAAGTCGGGGTTGTCTCAATAAATGACATAGTCTATACTTGTATGCTTTACAGAGTAAATTTTAGGATTTATTAAATAAATAGGAATATGAACATATAAATTGGTTTAGTAGAGGTCGATCTATGATCGTGTAAGCAGAAGGGCTCAATTAATGACCTTTACCTCTTATATCTAAGGTTCCGAGCCAAGCATCCTTGGTTACGACGAACAGTGGCCTTGTACAAGTCACGAGTTTTTTAATTTTCTAAAATATTAGGTGGTGACTCTAGGATCTGGTGAAGCAATCCCTTTTTGGCAAAGGTTTTGCAATAAAATGGATTTTCTATAAAAATTACTGGATTTGGACTCTCATCTATGTTTCACATTGCACTCGTGAGACTAGCCCAAAGAAATTGAGGATCCGAACTGTTTAGCGTGCACGGGTACCCCCGGGCAGTGTTATAGTTTTTGGCAATTTAGCTGGGGATATTAAGAAACTTTGACTCGAACTCCATGATATGACTTTCATTTTCAATTATATGTTCATTGCGTTTCATGCATTAATGCGCCTAAGTCCTATGCTCATCACCTGTTATCTTGGATGGCTATTTGGCTTCGGGCGAATAGATGGTCATGGGCTCTAATATGGTGGGTGCACAAGCCTTGGAATCGGGATCATCACATACTACTTGATCCACCGGATTGGCTAGGTATATCAGTGTCTCACTAAGGTACCCTTTTTGACAAAAGACTGACCTAGCACATATAGTAAACTTTAGACGCTTCAAAAGGCAGGATGCTACCCCATTCTAGGATGTATGATGTTGTTTGTTTGAATAATGAAACTCTAGATCATTTCAAAGCTAGGCCAGGATAACCCTACCCTCCGTAGGGGTGTTTGTTCTCTTTCCTGCTATGTGCAATGTATGGGATCTAGACAGGGGTTTTTAAATTTAGATGAATGGTTCAAGCATGTCAATTTGTGGGGTTTAATTTTTTCAATGGGGCATACAATGATCAGTTGTACGAATTGAGTCGAAGTGCTGCCAAAATTCTGATTAAGGGTATTGTTTTCTTTTTGCTAAGTCGTTGTAGCACCATAGCTTCAAAAAAGTCTGATATCCCACAAAGTCTACTAGTGTAAATAAAGAGAACTTGTGGCATATCTGACCATTTATGTGATTGGGGAATGACCACCTGTTGATTGCATGAGCTTTATTTTGAATGTAATGGATGGCCCATACTTTAACTAACAATTTGAGAATGGTTTTATTCTAAGTTCTGAATTAAGTGTTGAGTCTAAGTTTGATTCCACAAAGTCTGTAGAGTTGGGATTAAGCTCGAGTCATTCTAGCAAGTCTATGTTTAGTGATTTTGGGGGTGATAACCCGGACACCACTGTCTTATCTGTGCCTGTCTTTTCATTCTTTCTTTCAAGTCTATTTCGACCATTGAGCTAGAAGTTTTGAATGAAAATGCAGTAATTTTCATCTACTTCTCTGTGCTTTTAAATCATTGCATTGACCAAAATTTTCAAAACTTTTCCAAAATTTTGATCAAAACTAAGAGGAAGGAATTCCTCGGGATTTATAAAGCTTGACTGATTGAGAATAAGAGAGGTGTGCAAGCCCTTAATGGATGAGATCATTTTTGTTAATGTGGGTATTGAGAAGGATACTAGTTCGGTCCAGATTGGTTCTACATTGTCTTCAGAAGAGCATGAGCGATTAGTCGCTTTATTAAAAAATTTCAAAAAAATATTTTTGCACGGTCCTACAAAGACATGTTTGGACTTGATCTTGAGATTATACAACATAAGATCCCTCTCGACCTAAGGCCTGGCCCCTTAGCTTTCAAACCTTGATTTAGAGTATTAAATAATCAACCAAAGTATGAGGCTTGCATATCCGGATTGGAAGCAGCCCTAGAACTAGGGGCAATAAGGATGGATATGATTGGAGATTTAAACTTGGTTGTTTCTCAGACTTTGGACATTCCAATCCCAAAGTTCGAGAAATTGACATTCACCCACCTAATCAGAGAGAATAACCGGTTCGCCGATGCTTTGGCAACCCTAGCTTCAATGGTGGATATACCGATCGAGGTCAAGATGCGTCTAATCCTCAAAGAGCAAATGACAGCCATAATAGAAGAAGTTCAAGATGAAAATCCTTGGTATCACGACATTTTCAAAAATGGCCAACGCCCACAATGGGCAAATGCTAAAGATAAGGTGTCAACACATGATTGCCTAGGCATTGAACAAGAAAAAAAAAAAATCAAATCCCAGAATCTAAGAGAAGAAGATTTATTGCTGAAGGACAATTGAACTCCAATCCATGACTCTAGTGGCAAATTCAGACTCAATTAGTTGGGTACCTACGTCATCAAGTCTATCTGGTCAAGGGTAGCAGTAATTTTCATAGATTTAGATAGCCTAGAGATCTCACAACCAATCAACATGGACAAGCTACAAAAATACTATCCTTGAGAGGCTCGCTGGGCCGAAAACCCAGAAGGGTGCAAAAAAAAAAATAAAATAAAATAATAGAAAAAAATGAAAACATGAAGAAAAAAAAATTAATGAATGAAGAAAAGCTCACAAGGTCAAAAACCCATAAGGGCGACTTTGGCAAAAGTTAGAGCATAAAAGGAGAGTGAAAATACCCGAGTAAGCCTTGCCCTAGGAACTAAATAAGGCTTGATTCTTATCTTTGGGATACGTAAGCAACTTCATTATGAAGTTCGGCCCCAATTATTTTCAACTCACTCATCCCATCCATGTTTGATTGGTGTATCTGTATTCGACTCGGCTATCCTGTCCATGTTCAATTGGGTTATCTGCATTCAGTTTGATTGTCCTATTCCTTCTTCATGGAAGGTTCAGTTGCAAGACGGACTTCGTGGTAATACAATATAGCTTGCTCGGGCTATCTAATTCGAGTTTGTGCATCTCAAGGTTGATTTTATGTTGGTTAGGTAACGGTCATTTGCAAAAACAAAATTTTGATGATTTTTAATGAAGTTGACTGTTGTTCTCGAAAATTATTCCATTTTTCTGAAACTAGACCATTTCTTGGACCCAAAAAATGAAAAAAAATTTCAATGCTCACAGCTTAACTTACATGATTTCAAAACAGAGAGTGGAACAAACATACTAATTTAACTCTCATGTTGGTCAAAATCTTTTTACCAGAAAATCAAGAGAAAAAGTCAAAGCAATGAACTAGGGGCATAGTTGAGTCAGACATTCTGTCTTCTCCCCGCACTCTCGAGTCTCTTACATGTTTCAATCGACCGGCTAACAAACTAGTCGGCCACCCAATTCTTGATTGTTTCAACTGGTTGGCCACTTGTTTAGCCAGCCGACCAATTTTTCAGCCGATTCATCAGTTCGTTCAGATGGCCGATTAATGAATTAGCCAGCCCGTTAATTTTTCAGTTGACCAGCCAAGTTTGATATCAATCTAGAATGGAAAACTGCAGAATGTGTATAGACTTACTAGTTTGTGCTTTCGAGTCATGTTTTGAGTGTTTTTCATTCCAACAAGTATAAATAAGTGTGTTTGGATTGCTTTTGCTTTGTTTTTCTTTCATTGAGTTGTTCTTTGATTTCTGGTCAGTTGAAGGCTCAATGTCCAATTCAGAATTCATTAAAAATCAATCATTCTCAGATTCAAGTTTAAAACAAAATGTTTTCATGCTCAAGTGCCATGCCATTCAAGCCATGATGTCCAGAATGAAAATTTGTTTTATTCAAATTAAGGGTCTAACTTTTCGACTACAGAAACAACAAGAAAAGAAAAAAAAAACAAAAAAACAAAACAAAACAAAATGCAAGCATGGTTCTCATTTTCCGGTGACTTGTGTTTTCAACGGTAATGGTTATGGATTGACACCCCGCTTCTAGTATTGATTGCCTCCTTTCATCGTCACTTTCAGGAAGCTCTTGAAGATCTACATCGACATTTGTAGAGCTTCCGAAAGAGATTACTCCCCACCGACAGTTAAATAGGGAGCACTAAGGAGCTCCGAATCGAGCCACCGAGGTTACCTGTCATTTCATCTCTTTGTTATATTTTTTCAATTTGTCAATTTCTTCTTGAGCATCCTTGTACATACTCTGGAATAGAGAGAGTTGTGCGTTTAATCGATGTACCTCAGTTGTCCTATTCTGCAGTCGACGGGACAAATTGGAGACTGCGGTCACAGTCTCAACATAGGACTTCAGTGTTTAATGGTTGGCATCGATGTTAGACTACACTGCCATCAGTTGCTCGACTGACAGCGCAGGAAAACTGAAAACAAAGGCAAATGCACTCTATCGATGCTTGGAGGAGCTGGTGTCAACAATCTTTATCAGAGAATCGTTAAGGTCAGGAAAGAGAGAAAGAAGATGGCAAGAAGAGGCCATGTCAGAAATGAAAAAGATTCAAGCAAAGCAGACTGAGTTTTGTAGCTTTTCGATTTTGCTCAACTTAGCTCTCTGCTCTTCTCGCATACCTTAGTTTAAGACAAAGATGGAAGAGAAGAAGAAACCAAAGTGCAATTGCCGAGGCAATCGTTGAAAAATCGAGGTCGATCCAGCTGCTATCAGTCAGGCACCGTGGTTGTTGAAATCGTGCTCCAGACATGGCACTTGAAGAAGACAAACGAGAGAGAGAGAAAGAAAGATATGAGAAATATATGTATACATATTCGTATATGTCCGTATATGTATATAGTTTGTTTGTTTGTATGCATACATATATATATATATGTTTGTAATACATATTTTGTATATCGTTTGTATCCATATATGTATATATGGTACGTATATAAATTTTCAAAAAAATCAAAAACAAAAAAAAAATTGAAAAAAAAAATCATTTTCTGTATTCATCTGTTGTGCATCCATCATATTATTTTTTTCATCATCATATCGCATATTGTATGTCTCACATTGCCCCTTCATGTTTTTGCATTCATTATCACACTTGCACTATCTATTACATCTGTCATGCATGTTACAACTGTCACATTGTTACATCACTTGGCTACAATCTATTCACATCAACATTTGATTGTTACAACATTTTTCATCAGTTAATATTGGCCCCTCTTTTAGTTGATGTTTAAAACAACTCAATTAATACTGGCCCCTCTTCGGGATGATGATGCTATCCCTTTCTCGAGTTGTCGGTTAAAACCACCATCAGTTAATACCTCCATTTTCTTGGGTTGTTGGTTAAACTATTCATCGGTTAAAACCTTTTCTTTTTTTTTTTTCCATCAGTTAATACTGGCCCCTCTTTTGGGTTGATGGTTAAAACCACTCGGTTAATACTGGCCCCTCTTTGAGATGATGATACTATCTCTTTTTCGGGTTGTTGATGAAAACCACCATCGGTTAAGACCTCCCTTTTCTTGGGTTGTTGATTAATGTCACGCCTCGGATTTACACATGAATAAACCAGCCAATGATAAATAATAGATAACAATCCTTATGCAAATGTATATAATATAATCACACAATACATGTGTGTATCCGATTTCATATATTCCTAGATACAACATCTAAGTCGAATGGGTGTTCTATAATTACAACATACACAGATGTTATAAATTAAATTGACCGCCTAGAGGTTTACATCATATACAGAGGGTGTAACCCTTACAAGAATGGTACACAGCCAATAAATAACATGAATGGCCCATGGCCTACAAATAACAGAACCGCCCTACACTGTTCCGAACACAACTTCACGTCTCAGTCTACATCCACACATGTACACCTAAAAAACATTTTCAATCACGTACGGTGAACATAAAGCCTAGTAGAGAATATTTCAAAAACTAAACATGTTCCACAAACATAAATGATCATAAATGATCATGATGCAATACATATATATAATATGCCCAAATGCATTTTCAAATCGTTTTGACTTCTTAGCAAAATCCTTTCTTTCCAATTACCAAAACCTTACGTTTAATCAAAACGATTTCCAAGTTCAAAACATTTGTTTGATATAAAATCCCTTTCCAAAAATCAATCCAGGTATCTCAATACCAACCAGCAAATACATTGCTAAATCAAATGCAAATACATCACTAAAAAAAGCAAATACATTGCTAAAACCACATCCAAACATCCTATTCCAAAAACCAAAATGATAATAAATAAGATGGGTAAATCTCCAGGGCTAGTGTTCATACAAGTAACTATACAAGTCACAAGGTTATTTTTACCGATGCTAACCGAGAGCCTCGACACCTACCATGCAGGTTTGGGTATTTCACCATGGACACACATGCCAACTTAATTCTGCTTTAACACCCCCAACACCCCCTCATAGCTTTACCACTTTATTTACCTTTTTCCAATAGCACAATACGTGTGATTCAAAATATTGTTTTCCAAAACAATGCAAATGTTCCAAGACAAAATACGAGAATTTCCAAAACCCCTTTCCAAACATACAGTTTCAAATTCCAAAAATCCATTACATGCTCCATGATATGAATGATTTCAATTTGCCTAATCCACATGCAATTTCTAACACACGACAATGCTATCCTCCACCGATAGCCAAAACGGTTATCTTTAATATAATAATTAATAAATAACAATACGGGTATACAATTCAATAGTTTCAACAATCACCTTTCTAGAACATTCCAAAAGAGTATTTAATACTCAATGTGTTTCCAAAACATCAACATACTATTCCTAACCAAATCCATTTTCCATAACTCTACCCAAATTTCCAAAATCAACATCATTTAGGATTCTTCCACAAATTAGGGTTTTTCTCTTTTAGAAAATCATATGCAAGTTTGTATACCAAAAATAGATTTAATAACAAAGTCATAACCAACAACCCCCAATTTGGACAAACCCTCAACCTACAAAATATACCTGTAGACATCCCCGTGGGCTTCACTCTACAGTTCGGACTCCCTTTTGTTGTCAGTTCTTAATCTGAACCAAAGAGTCCAAATCCGGCAAATCGTTTTGAGAAAACAGATTTTTGAAAAGAAGTGCCAAACATGGACTGCTTTGCCAGATACAGAGTCGCCACCTAAATATTTTTAAATGGGGAAATTTAGGAAACCCTGACTCGGTGCCAAAGGCCACGTGCCCGTCATCACCAAAGTTGTCTTGGCTCGGGAGCTTGGGTACGATCGGGGAAGGTCAGCTATGAGCACCTCCTTTCGCCCGGTCCGAAGACCGGCCTCTACTAACCATGATATTCGATTTTGAAGACATTACATGTTCTTATTCCGGTTATTAGCCTAGAATTACTATGTTATGCGCACGGCAAACAAGTATAGACTAGATTGCCTAATTTGGAAATAAGCATTGCATATCCGTTTGTTTTGAAAAGCGCTTTGGAATTTGCTACTCGCAAGTAGGCTAAAACACGGATTTCAACGAGTTTTTCTAACTCAAACAATCCAACCTTCACCCACAGGCATTCAAGCAGTTTATCTCATATAAGCACTTAGCCACATGGTAATCATACTGTCGTGTTAACATTCGCACGCATGCGATATGCTAAAGCATAAATACTTACATCGTACTCCAAGCCAAAACAATGAAACTAGTTAGCAAATATGTATGCCCTGGTTCATGTTAGAGTGACTAATGCATCACATACAGAGATGCAGTTTAGGATAGGCTCGGCTAACCCTAAAATGGCATGTGAAATGCAATCATTCGGTGCACGTATTCAAGTTAGATTTGAAGATACAATGCGATTTGTATGATGTACCGAGCCCGGTGCATGTCAACAAATGCATGGATGCACGCATACATTGCATAGGGTATGCTAAAATAAACGTGCCCTAATCTACCATCATAAGCAGGTAAATAAAAGGGAGAAAGAAGTGGGGGTTGGAAAACATACACACCACTCACGCACACTTATTACAGATTTGCCCTCGCTCGGAGGGACCAAAATAATATACAAATTAATTAACTATGCAAGCTAATTAAATATTACAAATTGCCTAATTAATTAACAAATTAACCATGCTAACAAATTGCCTAATTAATTAACAAATTAACCATGCCTAATTAATTAACAAATTAACCATGCCAAAGGGACTGAAATTTCGTGTTGGGTGGTTCCAAACCACCAAAATGATGCAAGCAACACATGCTACACATTCACATACTTGAGACCTACAAGCCCGACAAGCCATAAATGCAAAGGAGCTATACTAAGCATGCCGAAATCAATCCAAACAATTATGGACAGACCTAAAGTATGGCAAAATAAGCACAAAACATTCATAAGTCTAAGCCTAAAACATGCTCAAATAAAGGCATACAACCTAAGGCATGTTAAAGGATCAATGAGGCATTACATGGCAACTATGCTAAGCATGCATGGAGTACCAAAACCAACTTAATACAAAGTTATAACATGGCAATATAGGCATAAAATACAGCCATGGCATGCTCAACACACACTTGAACAAAGACTTCCTTAAGAGACCAAAAATGGTCCCTTTCAAGGACAACAAGGAGAGGGGGTGGCCCTCCCCTTTTGGAGACTTCAAGGCACCATCTCCACCACTGAAATCCCTCAAGATTTCAGTGGTGAAGAGGCCCAAACACCAAAGTCTCGAAACTTGCACAAAATAGCACAAAATGAGGCCTTTCAAGGCCTAAGAGGGGTCAAACTTCCCCAAAGCACAAAACACTCTTAATAAACAATCAAGAGGGCCTAAAAACAGAACTTTTTTATGTTATACACTAAACACAAAAACAGCTCTAAGATAGGTAGAAATAGGATGCAAAAATGGGGAATAAAAGGCTAGTTTCTTACCCTTGTTGACCACCTTCACAAATGTTGATGTTGTTGCCTCCTTGAGCTTAAATCCAATCAAAAATAGCAAGAACAAGCCCTTGGAACCTCAGTAGCCAAAGGAAGGTGAAGCACTAGGTGCTTGTGTGCAATAGTAAGACAAAACACACACACTAAGCTTAAGGGAGAGAGAGAGATATAGGATAGATACACAAACCCTAACCTAAAACCAGAGCTCTCTCTGAGTTATTCCCTCTCTAAAAAAAATGTCTCTCCCAAGCCAAGAGAGGAGACCCCTCCCTTATAGGCAACCAAGTTGTAAAGCTTATGCCACAAGCTTAAAAAGAGGGCATCCCTCCATACACGTGTATGGAGGGGAACCAAATGCCAAACAGCTGTCTCAAAATATCTCCAAAAGCAGCTGAACAGTAATCGGCTAGCCAAAAATGTCATTTTGACAAAAATGACTGCCGACCGGCAAAAAAGAGTGCCGGCTGGCAATATATATTGCCGGTGGCAACAAAAAGCAGCCGGTGGCCTCTAGCTAGTGCCGGTGGTGTGTGGGGATGCCTCAAAAGGCATTCCCTGCCCCTCCAAGGCAAAACACAAGTGTTTGGTGCAAAACCAAACACAAAACAGTCGAGTCAGGAGATCCTGAGGCAAGGCGCGTAGTCGAGACCTCCGGGAACTCGAGACGAACACAAACATGGATGATCACCGGGTGTTCAAACGGTGACGTCCAAGTCTTGAGGACGGTCAAAAATGGGGTGTCTACAATACCCCAAAAGCCATCTAAGCACCACATGATCTATATATCAAAGTATACCACAAATACACCAACGAACTCACATCAAGTTCAGAAAATAGACCCTACCTCTTGAGGTGAAGAGAAGACAAGCCGAAAAAACCACCGCGATAAAAAGACGATCCGCTCAGATTAAATGAAAGCCCTCACCAAGCTCTACGTTTTTTACAAGGAGACTAGAGTGAAGAAATCAATGGATCTAGGTGTATTTGTAGAGAGAATGTGAGTTCTAGAGAGAGACTCTAGATTTAGGGTTTTTAGAATGTATATATATATATATAGAGAGAGAGAGAGAGAGAGAGAGATGAAAAAGTGACTCAAAAAGTGACTTTTACAAACTGATATATGCGCAGACCGCTCGAGTTTTCGCTCGAGCGACTAGACATAATAAGTGGGACTACTCAAGTGCACAAAGTGACCGCTCGAGCCAAGAATGCCAACTTTCAAAAGTTTTACAAATAGAAGACCACTGTTCCAGCTCAATAATCACCGTTCGAGCCAACACTGCTCGAGCACAATAAAGACTGCTCAAGCGAAGAATGCCACCCTCCCAATATCTCTGCAGGCCTGCAAAAGTACTGAGAGTTCTCAAAGACTACTTAAGCGTAAGAATCACTGCTCGAGCGAAGAGGCCAAAATCTGGGCAACAACAGTTTTGAAAAACAAGCTACCAACCTGTTCCAAACACCACCATGATATTCCAACAACCAAACTTAATGAAGTACAAGATGAATAAGACATAAAAAAGCATATAAGACAATGAAACCTGGATCGAGAACACCAAATGGGTCGGGTCCAAACCAAAATTGCTATATCCTCTCCCCTTAAGAAATTTCGTTTCCGAAATTTAAAAAACGCCAAAACCAAAAAAGGCCACCCAACAACATCAGCGAACACAACACTAACCCACACTTAGATTTATTTTGGGATAAGTCCTCAGATTCTCAGTTCAACACCTCAGGGCCCCAAAGACACCCGAACACCAAAATACTAAGTAAAAGCACGGATGCCTCTTCGACCCACATAACTCATAGCGGTCTATGAGACAAGAAACAACCACAACAACAACAACCACTCGGACTCAAAGATGTCAACCATGCCTGAACCACCTACGATACCGAAATCACCATCGACTACTCAAACGCTCGAACACAAAGAATAAGAAAACTCTTGCATATAAAGCTCCAATCAACTCTCTCGTAACTCGAGACATAAATAAAACACGATCCATCAACAACGTTATGGCACATCAATGCAGCCAATTCTGAGTCCTTGCAAAAATAAACATACAACATGTAACTAGCAGCTCAGGCTAGGTCAAAACACGACTTCCCAATACAAGATATAAAATACCCCATTCAGGTTAAAGAAAATTTATTATTTTCCCCGTTGGTCTCAAAACACTTTGTTTTTCCAAAAGGTGTTCAAACCGCTCCGTCACAATCCAAATACATTTACAACCATCCACAACAAAACTTGGAGATTTCCAAATTGTTTAGTATTACTCGTAACGCCAAAATCAGCTTTACTTTCAATTTTTTTTTTTTTTTTTTTTTTTTTTTTTGATTTGTTGGATTTAGCTTTTTATTAAACCAAAAATTTACATTTCAAACCCAAAACCGTTTTTGTTTAAGAAAAGTACCCAAGGCCACAACACCAAAACAAACATTTTTGTTTTCCTCAAAATCATTTCTTAGCGATTCTTCGGTGATCCACAACACAGTCACCCAACAAAACCCATCACAACTACGGTGATGCCACAATACCAAAACAAAATTTCCACAGTGAGAATCCCTAGAAATTTTTGAAATGCCAGCAACGCAATAACACAAGAGAAAGAAATTTTGCACCTACCAATCACATAATGACACCAAAGCACAGTATAAGACCAAAGTTCCCAACTGTAACCACAAACCGGTTACCATAAACTCAGAACAAATTTTTAACTATCCACACGGGACTTACATGCCACACCAAATACTATATGTCAACCAACCCAAATACTAACCAATCAACTATTCGATACGACTATCTCGTACCAGCCTCCAAACACCGCCACACCACTTAACTTCACATAACTCAACATTGACACCAACACCTTGCCCAACCTCACTCACTCCGAAATGGAGTTCCATAAGCAACCTCACATTTTCGTTGAATCACTCTAGGTTCCTCAAAGTTAAACCACGGTACTCTGATTCTCCATTCACCCATTACAGGTACGCAGATCCTCACTTCACATTTGAGTCTGAAATAGACTTCTCAAGTTAAAATACAACAAGGACTGATAAGGTCAAAACAACTCTGACAGAGCGCGCCAATCACTCCACACAATCTTACTGTTTCACTCAGAGTTCCATTATCTAAACCAAACAACAAACACCACACCAAAGTGACCCATCACTATTGAACATTAAACTACTCAATCCATATATTAACAACACTATTGCCTCACCAAGACACCCTCCTAGGACTGTCCCATGACCAATCCCCTTCTACACCTCGCCTAATAACAATACACAAGCCATATACTATTACACGCAACACAAGCAAAACTCCATTACTTATTGCACAACATCTCACCCTTAACCCCAAATGGATTATCTCAGCACTAAATCCCTCATTCTGCCAATGTACTCACAATCTCGACCAAGTTCACAATAACGAATTTCACGTTTTTATCTCTTGCACCAAGCCAACTCACAAAAGCCTACCACGCTACAACGGCACCATTACATCATAAATACCCAAACTGAACAACAAACAAACACAACACCTCCATCCTTCAGCGACCAATAAAGTCAACTCTTTAATCCACTTTCTATCCCATCACCCAATATACAAGTACAATCAAAATACTAAGTCCCCTGATTAAACTACCAGTTGCTAATATTTACCGAACAATTACCCTAAACCAAACCCTGACATATACATACAACACTTACAAGCTTTTCAAAGTCATACTATCGTAACTCCACAGAAGAACAAAAGAAGTTCTCAACCTCCTCCACCACCTGAGTCACAACTCTACATTCCCTACTAATCTCTCAACCAACCTTGAATACAACTTGAGCCCAAACATGTAGCGACCCTATCTTTTCATAAGTCATATTTATTATTATTACTTTATTTTATTTTTGACTTTATCAATTGTGTGGTTACATGAGAATTTAATGTGATATTTAGTTAATTTAATGTGTTAGTTAATTATAAATAATTAATCTGAATATTTATATTTATATATTTTTATATTAAAAAAAAGAAATTATTTATATAGGTTTTATACAAGATATTTATATTTATATATATTGTATTTAGGTTGTATTTGTAAATCATAATAGAATCATATATGTTAATTAGGGTACAAAGCTTAGAGGCTAAAACAAAACAAAATGAGAGAGAGAGAGAAAGAGAGATAGGGGTGACTATTTGATTTATCATCAAAGGGCTAAATCACAAAAACCAAGCACAAGAGCCGATAGAAAGAGACGGGAAAGAGAGGAGAGAAGAAAAAAAAAAGGTTAGGGTTTTGTTTCCGTGGCTCCATTAGTTCTTCAAATATTTCTTTAATCTTCAAAAAAATAATAGTAAGTACAAAACCCTCTTCCCTTGATGTATGTTTAATCCGTTATTTTTATTTATTTATTTTTATTTATTTGATGTTGGTTTGATTTTGTATTTACATAACGATGATAGATTGATTTTAATTATTTTGATTAGTTGAGTATGTAAGGTTTAGGGTTTTTAGATGATTGATTAATTTTAATTATTTTGATTAGTTGTGTGTGCAAGGTTTAGGGTTTTTATATGGATTTATTTTATAGTTGTAATCACACTCATGGTTATATGAAATTAAAATAAATTAGGAACCCATAGATAAATTCTTTACACTCCACCATGACTCCATGGATTGTTGCTTTATTTGAGTGTTGGTGAGAAACAGTATATAAAAAAAAGTGAGGATTATGAGATTTATTTAAATGCCTTAGGCTTGGCATTGTTATGTTTGTTCTTATGAGTGAAATGTTTTGTATATGTATATTGTTGCATCATTCTCAAGAGTAGACGAGTGCTTTGATTTACGTGCATACGTATATACTAACCATCCAGGGAGTGTGAGTCAAACACGGGACGATATCCCCATGCAATTTTGGCTTCGGAGCGGTATTAGGTATACAGGAGACACATGGGATATATGTGTAGGCCGGAAGTGGAAGCCGAAGTGGTGGAGTTAAGGTACAAAGAATTTAATTATGAGTTTATTGGTATAGTGTGAATTGTATTGATTTGTATATCTTGAAAAATAGTAAACGACCTCGATAAATTATGAAATTTGAGCATAGGCATATATACGTGATTCTAAAAAGCTTTTGTGTTTTAACTTTTTATTAAAAAGATCAATTAGAACTTATAATCAGATGATCTTGGTTATAGTAGTTTTGATTCATTTTAGCAATGCAGATTTTAGAGGCTATTTTAATCTGCGAAACGAGCTCATTTTTATTAGTTTCACGTAAACTGAAGTAAAACATTATTCTAAACACTTTTCGTGTTTTGAACTTTTTTGAAAAAATTCATCTTACATCAGTTTCTTTTCATTTTTAGTTCTAGATTTTTTGATCGAATTTCATTTAGGATTTTCTATTAAGTTTTTCTCTCAACCGGTTCGTTTTTTACTAAATTCGTCTGTATTATCTTTTAGGAAATTTGATTCTGTACAACTTTTGTTCTTTGAGTTTTGGTCAATTCGAATTATTTAAGCATGAAACAGTGCATTTTTATACTTCTTCAGCAAGTTACTTATGACTGAATTATATTAACTTTATTTTTTTTTTCAGAATGGTGGGTATTACTAACTTTTTATGCAGGGCTGATCTACCATATTTTTATGTTTATTTTATACTCAATTTATATTTAGTTGTGTACGGGGCAAGAAACTAAATGCCACCGTATCTCGGGAAACTACCCCTTCATTGCGGTGGGGGTAGAACTACTTGTCTTGCCCCGTAACAAGATTTAAATGTATTTTGGTTTGTGTCTAGTGGACACGTGGGTGTCAAGTATTTATACTCATACCAGTATACATGTATACTAACTCGTTTTGTCTTTTGGCAACTCGGGTGCGTTCTATTTGAGCGCAGCCAAGTTTCCTTTGCAGGATTAGTTGGGGCTATGGTGGTGGCAAGAAATAACTATGATCGTAGGACATGTCTTTTGGAGTTCTTTTGGTTTTCTTGAGCTTAGGGTTGATATTAGTTTATGTATTTATTTTTTTTATGACTTTAGCATTTGGATAATTTGGCATGGTTTGTAACCTTACATTATTTAAGTTATTTTGACTATTTATTGTTACTTTAATGTTGGAGGTATTGGTTAATTATGAAATTATGGTGGATGGTTTGGTTGGCTTTTTGTTAGTTTTTTTTTATCCCTTGTAATCTTTTGAGGATGGAAATTTACTTAAATCCTTTAGAGACGTGAACGTTTAAATTTTGTTTCACCTCTAAGATTTGGATGATGGAATATTGATTGTGGTTTAGTCTTAATTTAATATTTAATTGTCCAAATTTTGGAGCGTGGTAGTTTGGTATCAGAGGTCTAGGTTACCCTAGACTTGGGAGAGTTTAGGTGATCATCGGATTATGGAAACGTGGGTTAGCTGGTTTAGTTTGGTGGTTGAGTTTATTCTAAGTATTTATGAACGATTTTTTTTTTGTATTTAGCTTGAAAGTGATGGTTGGAAGGTATAATTTGAGAAGTGCTGAGCCTAATGGCACAGGGAAAGAAACAACTGCTAACGTGGCGGTGGCGGTGGCGGTGGCGGTGGCAGTGGCAGCGGCAGCTGCTACTGAGGAAACCAATACGGTGCAGGTTAATGTGGAGAAGATGATGGCTCAGTTACTTCAGATTGTGCATAACAATAATCAAGGTCAGCAGGGAGATCCTTTTGCGAAGAGAAACAAAGACTTTGGTTCTTTGGGAGGTCAAAAATTCTCTGGAGATGGAGGACCCATTGCAGCTGACGCTTGGGTTCAAAAATGTGAGATGGTGTTTGGTCGTATGCAGCTCACCGAGGTCCAAAAACAGGAGTTGGTGACACATCAGCTTGAGGGAGCAGCCCTATTTTGGTGGAACTTGTGAAAAGAGGGTCTAGATTTGACGACTTTGACTTGGGCAGATTTCAAGGCCCATTTTGACCGGAAGTTTGTTCCTGCTGCTATTCGGTCTCAACTAAGTGATGAATTTTTGAAGTTGACTCAAAATGGTAGAACAGTGATCGAGTATGTCACCAAGTTTAATGAGTTGTCTCATTATGCCCCTTACTTGGTCGATACACAAAAGAAGAAGAATGAGAAGTTTATTAAGGGATTGAATCATTACCTGTCTAAGTCCTTTATTCCCTTTGATGCTGAACCGTTTGACAGAGTTCTTGACTTGGCACCGAAGTGTGAGGAAAAAGAGAAGCAGTTTATTGAAGGGAAGGTCAAGGTCAGAGAGACTTCTAGAGAGAGTCACTTCCAGCAACAGGATGGGAACAGATACCGACCCTATGATCAAAGGCATAAGGGTTAGCAGTTTTAGAGGCCACATCAACAGGGTAGTCTGGGAAATTTTAGACCTCAGGGTAATTTCTGGCCTCAGGGCAATTTCCAGCCCCAGGGGCACTATTATCAGAGACAGGGTGGTCTGCGCCCACAGGGTTATCAAGGACAGTGGCAGCAAGTGCCACAGTTGGATTATTGTCCTTTCGTACCTCAATTAGAAGGGCCCCCACCTATCAGACCGGTAGCACCTCAACCGATCAATAAGAAGTGTTTTGGGTGTTAGCAGTTAGGATATGTAATCAAGGATTGCCCTCAGAGACAGCAGGCGCGACAGGGTCAGGCAGCTCTAGCCAGGGCATTTGTAGTGATGCCAGGAAATGACAAAGTGCAAGGTACTTTTAATCTTTTTTAAGAACCTATTAGAGTACTTTTTGATACTGGTGCCTCTCATTCTTTTATATCTAGACAGTTTGTAGAAAGAGAACATATTGTAACTACCTCCTTGTCTAGACCTATTCGTGTTGAGACCCCTTTAGGAGGGGCAGTTGCTCTTTATGAGATGTGTAAAGATTTTGAGATTGACTTTGCGAGCAAAGTCTTGTATGCAGACCTAATTGTGTTAGGGTTTGTAATTATTTTAGGTATGGATTGGCTGTGAAAATACTTTGTGACTCTAGATTATGCTGGAAGGACTGTAAATATAGATATTCCCGGTATGCCACGGCTTACTCACACTTCTAGCGATGGAGAAGAGTCGGTGATGACGAGTTTTCTGTGCTTGGTAGAAATCCCTAAGTAGGATATTAGTGAGGTAGATGTGGTGTGTGAGTTTGAGGATGTATTTCAGGAGATACCTGGACCTCCATCTCAACGAGTAGTAGGATTTCACATTGACCTAGTACCGGGAACTGCACCGATTTCTAAGACGGCATACAAAATGGCTCCTAAAAAGCTTGTGGAGATAAAGAAGCAGCTGGAAGAGATGCTTCAGAAAGGATCTATACGTTCAAGTAACTCCCTGTGAGGAGCACCTGCGATCTTTGTTTCCAAGAAAGATGGCACTCTCCGCATGTGCATAGATTACAGAGAGTTGAACAAGGTGACTATCAAGAACAAGTATCCGCTACCTAGAATTGATGACTTGTTCGATTAGTTGAAAGGGGTAGCCATGTTCTCTGAGTTTGATCTCAGAACGGGTTACCATCGGATGGATGTGTCAGAGGAAAGTATACTGCTTACTGCTTTTCAAACTCGATATGAGTTGTACGAATTTCCTGTAATGCCTTTTGGTTTGACCAATGCTCCTGCCTATTTCATGGACTTGATGAATAGAAATTTTCAACCGTATCTAGATAAGTTTGTGATTATCTTCATAGATGATATTCTGGTGTATTCTAAGAATGAAGAAGAACACAGAGAACACTTGAAAGTTGTGTTGTAGACTTTGAGGGAGCAGCAGTTATACGCTAAGTTCAGTAAGTGTACTTTTGGGAGAAAGAAGTTCGATTTTTAGGGCATGTTGTGTCCAATCAGGGGATAGTGGTAGATCTTAAAAAAGTTGTTGCGGTCAAAGAATGGAAGCAGCCTACAAATCCTTTAGAGGTGAGAAATTTTTTAGGACTAGCCGGTTATTACAGGAGATTGATAGAGAAGTTTTCCACTATTGCAGCACCCATGACCAAGTTGACCGGCAAGAATGGGAAGTTCGTATAGACAGATGATTGTGAGAGAGCTTTCCAGGAGTTAAAGCAGCGGTTGACTACAACACTGGTGTTAACTATACCAATACAAAGGGAAAAGTTAGTAGTGTTTACTGATGCTAGTAAAACTGGGTTGGGCAGCATCAGAAGGTTGTATCTTATGCTTCTCGACAGTTAAAACCTCATGAGAGACGATACCTTACTCATGACTTAGAGTTGGCAGTAGTTGTTTTTGCGTTAAAAGTGTGGCGACACTACTTGTTTGGGGAACACTTTGAGTTATGCACAGATCACAAGAGCCTCAAATATCTTTTTTCTTAAAAAGAGTTGAACATGAGGCAACAGAAGTGGGTTGAATTCGTTAGTAGTTATGATTTCGAGATCCTTTACCACCCGGGAAAATGAAATGTGGTTGTAGATGCACTTAGTCAACAATATGGGATTATAGCTTCTTTGATGATTCAGGAATGGCAGTCCTTGGAGTTAATTTCAATGCATGATGTTCAACCAATAGAGAGTGCTGAGAGGGCATACATTGGTAGTTTGACCGTGCAGCCGACTTTACTTGGTAAAGTTCGTCAGATGTAGAATTTAGATGGGATTCTCGTTAACAAGCTCAATGACCTTGTAGTGGATTTGATCAATGATTGTCCTACTGATTGGTCTGTGGACTCAAATGGGGGATTGCGATTCAAGGGCAGGTTGTGTGTACCTAACATTGTTGAATTGAGAAAAGAGATTATGGATGATGCCCACAGGTCCCGATATACCATTCACTTTGGTGGGACTAAGATGTATCATGACCTAAAGAGGACGTTTTGGTGGGAAGGTAGGAAGAAAGACGTAAGAGAGTATGTTTCTCGATGTTATGTGTGCCAACAGGTTAAGACAGAACACCAACGACCATTTGGACCTTCGCAGCCTCTCGAGATCCCTACTTGGAAATGGGAGTACATCTCTATGGATTTCATGGATGGATTGTTGTGGTCTAAGCGAGGCAATGAATCTATTTGGGTGATAGTGGATCAACTCACCAAGTCTGCTCATTTTATTCCTATCAATGTTCACCGACCTGCAAATAAACTAGCTAGGATGTATATTCGGGAGGTGGTGCGACTTCATAGCACACCAGTTTCTATAGTTTCGGATCGTGATCCGTTGTTTGTGGTAGAGTTTGGGAGAGCTTTCAGCATGCCTTGGGTGCTAGGTTAGACCTGAGCACAGCTTATCATCTTCAGACGGATGGGCAAACTGAGCGGGTAAATCAGATCTTAGAGGATATGTTGAGAGCTTGTGTCTTCAATCTTGGTGGTAGTTGGGAAGAACACTTGTCATTGGTGGGGTTTGCTTATAATAATAGCTATCACTCCAGTATCGGGATGGCACCTTTTGAGTCTTTGTATGGGAGTCCATGTTGATCACCCGTTTGTTGGATGGAGGTAGGAGATGTGCCATTGTTAGGGCCAGAGTTGGTGAGAGAGACCACGGAGAAAGTGAACATTATTCGGGAACATATTAAGACTGCACAGAGTCGTTAGAAGAGTTACGCTAATAGAAAACGTAAGGGGGTTGAGTTGAATGTTGGAGATTTTGTGTTTTTGAAGGTCTCGCCAATAAAGGGTATCATACGGTTCGGAAAGAAGGGAAAGTTGGCACCTAGATTTGTGGGACCATATGAGATCACTGAGAAGATTGGTAATGTGGCTTACAAAATTAGCCCTACCACCTGCTTTAGCTATGATTCACAATGTGTTCCATGTATCTTTATTGCAGAAGCGTGTGCAAGACCCTTCCCAAGTAGTACCATCAGAAATGTTAGAGATTAGTGATGATCTAACGTATGTGGTGCGACCAGTTACTATTCTAGATCGGGATGTAAAGCAGTTGCGGCGCAAGAAAGTGAACTTGGTGAAAGTGCAATGGAGCGAGAATGAGAACGATATTACCTAGGAGTTAGAAGAGAAAGTTTGGCGTATGCACCCGGAGCTTTTTGCTTAGTATTCTCTCTTATCGAATCTCGAGACAAGATTCTTTTGAGGTGTGTATATTGTAGCGACCCTAATTTTTCGTAAGTCATATTTATTATTATTACTTTATTTTATTTTTGACTTTATTAATTGTGTGGTTACATGAGAATTTAATGTGATATTTAGTTAATTTAATGTGTTAGTTAATTATATATAATTAATCTAAATATTTATATTTATATATTTTTATATTAAAAAAAAAGAATTTATTTATATAGGTTTTATACAAGATATTTATATTTATATATGTTGTATTTAGGTTGTATTTGCAAGTCATAATAGAATCATATATGTTAATTTGGGTATAAAGCTTAGAGGCTAAAACAAAACAAAACGAAGAGAGAGAGAGAGAGAGAGAGAGAGAGAGAGAGAGAGAGAGAGAGAGAGAGAGAGAGAGAGAGAGAGAGAGAGAGAGAGGGAGACTTTGTGATTTATCATCAAAGGGCTTAATCACAGAAACCAAGCAGAGGAGCCGACAGAAAGAGACGGGAAAGAGAGGAGAGAAGAAAAAAAAGGGTTAGGGTTTTGTTTTGGTGACTCCATTAGTTCTTCAAATATTTATTTGATCTTCAAAAAAGTAATAGTGAGTACAAAACCCTCTTCCCTTGATTTATGTTTAATTCGTTGTTTTTATTTATTTATTTGATGTTAGTTTGATTTTGCATTTACATAACGATGATAGATTGATTTTAATTATCTTGATTAGTTAAGTATGTAAGGTTTAGGGTTTTTAGATGATTTATTGATTTGAATTATTTTGATTAGTTGATTGATTGATTTTAATTATTTTGATTAGTTGTGTGTGCAAGGTTTAGAGTTTTTATATGAATTTATTTTATGGTTTTAATCACACTCATGGTTATATGAAATTAAAATAAATTAGGAACCCATAGATAAATTCTTTACACTCCACCATGACTCCATGGATTGTTGCTTTATTTGAGTGTTGGTGAGAAAGAGTGTATATAAAAAAGTGAGGATTATGAGATTTATTTAAATGCCTTAGGCTTGGCATTGTTATGTTTGTTCTTATGAGTGAAATGTTTTGTATATGTATATTGTTGCATCATTCTCAAGAGTAGACGAGTGCTTTGATTTACGTGCATACGTATATACTAACCATCCAGGGAGTGTGAGTCAAACACGGGACGATATCCCCATGCAATTTTGGCTTCGGAGCGGTATTAGGTATACAGGAGACACATGGGATATATGTGTAGGCCGGAAGTGGAAGCCGAAGTGGTGGAGTTAAGGCACAAAGAATTTAATTATGAGTTTATTGGTATAGTGCGAATTGTATTGATTTGTATATCTTGAAAAATAGTAAACGATCTCGATAAATTATGAAATTTGAGCAGAGGCATGTATACGTGATTCTAGACAACTTTTGTGTTTTAACTGTTTATTAAAAAGATCGATTAGAACTTATAATCAGATGATCTTGGTTATAGTAGTTTTGATTTATTTTAGCAATGCAGATTTTAGAGATTGTTTTAAACCACGAAACGAGCTCATTTTTATTGGTTTTGCATAAACACAAGTAAAACATTATTTTGAACATTTTTCGTGTTTTGAATGTTTCTGAAAAAATTCATCTTACTACAGTTTCTTTTCATTTTCAGTTCTAGATTTTTCGATCGAATTTCATTTAGAATTTTCTATTAAGTTTTTCTCTCAGTCTGTTCAGTTTCTACTAAATTCTTTCACGTGTCTATTTAGAAAATTTGATTCTGTACAACTTTTGTTCTTTGAGTTTTGGTCAATTCGAATTATTTAAGCATGAAACGGTGCATTTTTATACTTCTTTAGCAACTTACTTATAACTAAATTATACTAATTTTATTTTTTTTTCAAAATGGTGGGTCTTACTAACTTTTTATGCAGGGCTGACCTACCATATTTTTATGTTTATTTTATTTATTTTATTCTCAATTTATATTTAGTTGTGTACGGGTAAGAAACTAAATGTCATCGTATCTCGGGAAACTATCCCTTCGTCTTGGTTCGGGTGGAACTACTTGTCTTATCCTGTAACAAGAATTAAATGTATTTTTGTTTGTGTCTGGTGGACATGTGGGTGTCAAGTATTTGTACTCATACCAGTATACCTGTATACTGACCCATTTTGTCTCTTGGCAACTCGGGTGCGTTCTATTTGAGCTCAACTAAGCTTCTCTTGCAGGATTAGTCGGGGTTATGGTGGTGGCAAGAAATAACTATAATTGTAGGACATGTCTTTTGGACTTCTTTTGGTTTTCTTGAGCTTAGGGTTAATATTAATTTATGTATTTATTTTTTTTATGACTTCAGTATTTGGATAATTTGGCATGGTTTGTAACCTTACATTATTTAAGTTATTTTGACTATTTATTGTTACTTTAATGTTTGAAGTATTGGTTAGTTATGAAATTATGGTAGATGGTTTGATTGGCGTTTTCTTTGTTTTTCTTTATCCCTAGTAATCTTTTGAGGATGGAAATTTACTTAAATCCTTTAGAGACGTGAACGTTTAGATTTTGTTTCACCCCTAGGATTTGGATGATGAAATATTGATTGGGGTTTAGTCATAATTTAATATTTAACTGTCCAAATTTTGCGGCGTGACAAAACAGGGCCCACCTCTGAAGACAATCGTCTCCTCACCGTCATTCCAAACCTCGACCGACAAATACAACACTACTCATGTCACTACAAGACATAACCCTCTAGCTTTCCCAAGAAACTTCCACTGCAATAAATTAAAACTTATACCTCTAACATAAACCAACATCAACCAAACCGAGCATACTAACTGGTATAAATCCACCATCGCAATATTCTAACTAATCATAATGACCCTCAAAATACCCATCACATTAAGGAAAAACTCAAAATTACAACGTATCCAACTCATCAAAATAAACAACTCACCATACATACATACATAAACAAAATTCATAATATTTCAACAATCCACACTGTACCGGTTACAAAACAAAACGATCACATAATAATTACAACCGTTTACCCTCCAGTTCACAAAACAAGATACTCAAAACTAACTGCCCAAAACAGTTATCCCTCTACTAACATCACCTTCACATTCTTATCCTAATTGCCGAGACAGGTTATTCTCAACCCCTGGAACACTCACTGAACTATGACCCTAAAGACAAGAGCTATAGATGTGACCTAGTTGGCCACACTTGAAACAAACATGCATCTTCCCACTTAGATAAAAGTTTGACCCTCTAATGGCCCCTGAAGTCTGGCCTACTCGGTTCTGGTATCGGTGTTGCCTCTACCTGGATAAATAAGGCTAAACCCAACTAGATTATGGACTACCCAAAAAAGTCTCTCGTTGCGTACAAAAATGCCTAGTATGACCCAGTTGATTACATTCATAGCAAATAGGCAGTCACTGAATACGTCCAAACCTCTTTCTAGAATGACCAAGACCGGTGTAGTAGTTAATCTAGTTTTCAGCTCTAAGAAGGATTTCTCACATTGTTCATTCCAAACAAACTTCACCCCCTTTCTCGTTAGCTTAGTCAATGGAGAAGCTAACATGGAGAAGTCTTTCACAAATCGTCTATAGTAACTGGCAAGACCTAAAAAACTGCAGATTTCAAATGCATTCCTAGGTCACTCCCAATTTTGTACCACCTCAATCTTTGAAGAATCTACGGTAGCCCCATCATTAGAAACAACGTGACCCAAAAATTTCACCTCGGAGAGCCATAACTCACACTTTTCATACTTAGCATATAACTTGTGCTCCCTAAGTAATTGCAACACAATACAAAGATGCACCTCATGAAGATATACCTCATGCACCTCATGCTCCCTAAGTAATTGCAACACAATAAGAATATCATTCACAAAAACTACCACAAATTTATCAAGATATCCTCGAAAAACCTGGTTCATCAAGTCTATAAAGGTGGCAGGGGCATTGGTTAGACCAAACGGCATTACAAGAAATTCGTAATGGCCATAACGAGTACGAAAGGTCGTCTTCAAAATATCCTCTTCCTTTACAAGTAACTGATGATAGCCCAATCTTAGATCTATCTTTGAAAAACATTAAGAGCCTTTGAGTTGATCAAAAAGATTATCTATTCTAGGCAACATGTACTTATTCTTGACCATGACCCTATTCAGCTTACAATAATCGATACATAGCCGCAAGAAACCATCCTTCTTCTTCATAAAGAGGGCCGGTGCTCCCCATGGCGAGGTACTAGGGCATATAAAACCCTTATCTAACAACTCTTGTAACTGTTCCTTCAAAACAAACAACTCTGCTGGAGCAAACCGATAGGATGACATGGAAATGGGTGTTGTGCCCGGCACTCTAGGAAATACCCTTTGTAGTACACCATCTCCGTCATTCACCAAGGTTGCAAGAAAAGAAAGGAACTTACTTCGACTACGCGAGTCATATAACGGCGATAAAATTCTATCAGACCTATCCCCTAGAAAATAGAAACAGTCACCCCCGACTGTACATATAGTAACTCTCCCATGATAACAATCTATCACAACGGGATACAAGGACAACCAGTCCATACCGAGAATGACATCAAAACCCATCATCTCTAACAACACCAAACTAAAAAGAAGTTGGCAATTAGCGACCTCTATCACACACCCACGACACCCGTGAGTTAAAATTATCTTAACCCAAACCGATGATTCAATTGTAAGAGAAGATTCTAATGGTTCAGCCTCTAACCCCAACATGGATGCGAATGCAGATGCTATAAATGAGTGAGATGCCCCGTGTCTATCAACACATTGGCCCAAGTATTATATATAAGATATGTACCTCATATCACCATCGATCTAATCGACTGCTCGGATGTGGTAACTGCATAGACTCTCCCTTAGGGCCTCTACTCACTCTTCTTACCTCTCTGATGATAGGCATGTTTCACGGACTGTATGGAGGTAGCCCCATGTACAGCTCTACAAGTCTGTCCCAAATGAACTGGTTGTTGCGTTGGTCTCTGGCCTTGTTCTACTTGAAACCCTGAAGAACTGACCGTCCTAGTAAACTAGGGACAAAATTTCTTCATATGACCCGACTGGCCACATTGATAACAAACGAGCATTTGACCTCCTCCCAAGGCCAAGTTTTGAGAAGGAGAAGAAGGCTGTTGTAATTGATTACCCCTTCGTGGACATGTAACGGACTTATGTCCCCGCTCACCACACCAATAACAAGTGATTCCACTTTGCCTCGTACTATCTGTATTCTTTCCCGACATAGGATTTGATGATACGGCTAGTAACGGCGGTAGATGAGAAGATGTAGAACACTTCGACTTCTTGGATGCCATAGAACCCCCTCGAGAGTTGATAAACCCTTTTCTCTTAAGCCGCTGCCTCTTTTCTTCCCCTTCAAGTATAATTTCAACATGTGTCATAGACTCTACCAATCTATCATAATCCCGGATCATATTCCCGTCACATTCATCAAGATTCTTGGCCTCAGCCTTTTCTTAAACTCCAGACATCTACGACCTTCAGTCATCACCAAGGCGGGTGCAAAACAAGATAGACTCAAACTTTGCCATTGTGGAGTTAGATTATTCTAGTTCCTCAAACTCTCTCTACAAACGTTCCCTCACAGTAGAAGGGAGGTACTTCTCCTAGAAAGCATGAGAAAATGCCTTCCAAGTATGTTCAATTCGACCTTGGCATATTTCCACCATTGGCCGGCATCCCCTTTCAATTGATAACTAGCAAGTGCCACCCGAAGTTTACCATCCTGAATATCTAAGATCTCGAAAGACGTAGTGATTTGTTCAAGCCATTCATCCACCTTTAATGGGTCAACACCCCCGAGAAATTCGACAGGATTTGAGCGGAAAAATTCCTTCTTCAAGAATGAAACTCTAGTCTCTTCTTTAATTGTTCTTGCAACTTGTTCAGCTCTAAGAATATCCATTGACTCCCTCAGGGCTCCGACCATCTCTCGAGCCAGCACTCCCATAACATCTTGGGCCGGTTAAGTGGCCTCATTGTTTTGACCCACTACCTCTTCTTGAGGAGGGATATTGGGTTGAGCCGAGATATCCCGACCACCTCGACGAGGCCTGCCACGACCCCTACCACATCCAGACATCCTATATAAGAGCATATGTGAACAAGATTAACTCACATTCCATACTCTAGTTCATCACTTTCTCTTTAAGTCTTAATCTCATTCTCAACAAATAAACACTTAAGCAAACAAAACACATACGGATCCCTCTCTCAAAATATCAACTCATTTCACGACGTTCAAGGATTTCCTAGTGGAAAAAGCATTGATCAGATGCCTTTCCAAAGGGACTTCGATGAATGTAGTGAACACAAGTCAGTTCCTAAAGGATTGACCACATACACACCTATTCACATAATCAAATAAAGCTATCAACTTCACATCCTAGCATGACAACCCAATGTGGCAAAGTTACTTCCCACGAGCTCCAGGTATTCAACCTAGTTCGCTCTGATACCAAATTGTAACACCCCACCAAATATCATTTATGTAAACTAGTAACATGAACATATCCTTCCCATATAAACAACACAATTCCATACAAATGTTCTCTTTCTCATTGAACCACAGATGCTTGTTTACAAAACAATTACAATAATACATACCCCTGTTCAGTGAGCTAGAGAGATTTCAAAACAGTTACCTCATTCTTCTAATTTACTAATTACATTAATACCCAATCAAGGAGTTAAAAAAAAAAAAAAAAAGTATAAAAGTTTTCATAATTTAGTTACAATGTCAAGTCCACAAAAGATTAGACTTTTCAACAAAAACAAAAGAAATGCCTTTAACTTCTTCTTCTTCATGAACGAATTTGGGGCAATTTATTTCCTGTAATGTTAGTAAAAATAGGAATGAGCAATTTTTTCCCAGTAGAGAATAACTTTAACCAAATATATAAACATTTGATGCAAATATGAATGACTTGTACTAAGTCCAAGAGTTCATTTGCATTTTGTTTAGGATTTACAAAATAAGCTTTATTTTATAAAACACCATTTAGGATCAACCTCCACACTTTTTCCGTCGTCACATGGACGGCATGTGGACGCTGAACACCCTTCCACTTTCGTCGTCCTGACACGAATCGGCTAGTGGACGCCTCACAACATCCCCACATTTGCTGCCCTCACGTAGACCGATAAGTGGGCACCTCAATCACAACCCCACATTCGTCGTTCTCACACGAGCTGGACAAGTGGGCACCTCAAACATATTCCATACATGTACATTTTCATGCAACACTAACAATCACAATGATTCTTCAATTTTTTCTTATCAATCACCCATTCCATCAAATTCATGAACAATCTCCTTAGGGTTAAATGAAAATTTGGGGCTTTTCCCATATCAATCTTTATTTTCCTTGATCTAAGTATTTTTATTCCCAATTGCATAGTTGAAGGCATAATTCATCATCGATTTCCCCCATAAATGTCCTATTACACAAAAACCCACATCTACATATACATATACATATCTCATTCATCTTAATAATGCTATTCACCACATGATTCACAGTTATTTAGATCAAAATACAAATATATAAGGGTGAAGATATTCCTACCTCAAAAGTTGTGGAAGAAAGAATGAAGACCCAAAGATGAATCTCTACGATACTAAGATCCGATCAATCTAAAATGTAGCTCTTGATGAGATGAACAACTTTAATGAAGAAGCAAGGATGGATTCTTGCTAAAAATAGATGAGATCTAGTGTTTAGGAGTTAGGGTTTTCAAAAATAGGGTTTTGAGAGAGAAGGAGAGTGAAATAGTGAAGTCAAGAAGTGTTTAGATTGAAATTTAAGACTGTTGTCCTAAACAGACCGCTTGAGCATACTTTCATTCGCTTGAGTGAAGTACCAAAATACAAAGAGACCGCTCAAGCGAACTTCTCCATTGCTCGAGCAGTGAACGCAAGGTCCTAGAAGTTTTGCAGACCTACAGTGAAAATATTGGGAGTTCGTATTCTATGCTCGAGCAACCATTCCTTCGCTCAAGCGGTCTCGCCTACAAACCTACGCGATACTGGGAGCTACAAATCTTCGTTCGAGCGACCAAATGACCGCTCAAGAGGTCACCCAAAAATAGCTATTACAATGAAAGTGTTGTTGAAACGGTATAATATATACAGAATATCAAATAATAATTTACAAATTTGAATGAAAAATAAAATCTAGGTTTTTCGAAATGAGATCTTACTTTTTTTTCCCCCATTTTTGTGAATGAGAAGTGAGAAACTATGAAACTTCTTCAGAGTCGTGATAGTGCTTGAACGTAATGGTTCTTCGTGTTGTTGAGAGTCGCCGATTGGAGAAGATAAATAGTTTCGTGTTGTGGTTAGGATTTCAGAGGTAGTGGAGTCGAACGGTGTAAAGATGGAGGACTGGGAATGCAGAATCGAGCAATGGAAGTGTGACAGTGAAAGGGTTAGAGTGGTGTGACATGATCGTGGATAGAGGTTGCGCATGTGTAAATTGGGTGATGTGAAGGTATTTTCACCTGATTGCTAATTCGAGGACTTAATGGAGTATTGAATTTGTTTTGGATCTAAATGAGGTGTGATATGTTGGGCTTGAATGTTTGGGTCAATTGGCTTATATATAATCATCCATATATGTTGGGTTACGTAAGCGAACTTGAGTTTTATAAATTTCTTTAGGATCAAGCTAAAAATGACTAAACTAGGCCCAATATTATTTGGGCTTCAAAAGACACATATATCTTACTATATAGTGCAAGTTTGACCCAAACCTAACCCGATCTAATGTTTGTAGGCCCTTGCTCTAAATTAAGGGTCCACATTGGGCCGAGCCGGGAAAATAGAGCCTAAGTATGCCCATGATCTAAGCCCATTGGAATATTTTACAACCTCAAGGTGGGCTAGCTCATAAGCAAAAACCTTAGGTCCAAGGCTTACCCAACAGGTTTAGCCCAAGTGAACTAATAAGTGGCTTACGGACCAACTCTCATGAGTCGAGATTTAAGGTCTAATTTTTTTTTCGGCAAAGCCATAAAAGTAGTCAATGACCAATTCAATAATCCATTAATTGCTCCAGGTCTATGCGATGTTGCATCTCCCAATGCTCCTTCATTCAACTTTGATTTTTGAAATAATTTTTTGAATTTTG
The DNA here is from genome assembly GCA_036172215.1 of Camellia granthamiana. Classification (NCBI taxonomy): domain Eukaryota; kingdom Viridiplantae; phylum Streptophyta; class Magnoliopsida; order Ericales; family Theaceae; genus Camellia; species Camellia granthamiana. Next base: position 117,744,630 of record CM069906.1, read on the forward strand.
AGTCCAGACATCGGATGTTCTATCAGTTGATCGGAATAGTATTTTTTTTTTTCCTTCTACAATTATTACCTGTTATTTGAAAAAAAAAATTATATTTATTTTTGATATTTTTTAAATATATAAATTATTTTTTTAAATCAAAATAATAAATTATTTGGCCATTTATTTAAAATTAACCCCAAAAAAATTAAATAAGATTAATTTGTCATAGTAATTTTTAAAAAATAAAAAAACATTTTTAAACAAAATAATTTAAAAAAAATTCCAATCAAATATACAATCAAAAGTAATTTTAAAGTACTAGTTGAATTTTTTTAACAAAAAATAATATATATTTTTTAATATTTTAAACAAAAAATATTTTCAAAATTTTTTGAATTTTTTAAATAAAAAATTTATTTTTTGCAATAATTATTTTTTTAAATTGAATTTTAAAAAGAATTTAGTTACGAATTTTGAATAAAATTTTTAATAAAATTTTAAATTGTGTGTTTAATTATGAATTATAAGTTTTTGAATTAAATTTTAAAATTATTTTCAAAATTTATAACCAAACAATTTTTCTTATTTCAAAATTCATTTCAAAAATTTAAAATTCTTTTCAAAACTTATAACCAAATAAATTTTTTGTTTTCAAATCATGTTTTAACAATTCACAAATTCAAAATACAATTTTATTCTCAAATCATGATTCTAAAATTCAAACGCTATTTTTATGTTTGGAAAAAAAATTGAATTTTTTTAATTAAATTTAATATTTGTGAGAAAAAAAATGATCATTATAAATTTAATGTGACATTTTATCTTATTGAGGAAATCAATTTTTTGGCTTTACAAGAGTGTTGAAGCGGGTTATATTTCATTTTCTAAAATTTAAGAATTAAATAACAAATCAAAAAGCAAAAAAAATTGATAAACTTACTAGTTCATATATTATTTTTCCAAATCAAAACCCTATCAAGAACACCCAAATTCAAAACCCAATGAAAAAAAAAAAATCAAAAAACAAAACAAAACAATTCGAAACCCTACAAAGAACACCCAAATTCAAAACCAAAAGAACAAAACAAAAAAATGCAACTTATACAAAAGTTGTTCCTTTCCCTTTTTCAGAGAATGATTTATTCCCCATACATTAGGCTTTTTCAAATAGGAACAATTAGCAAAAGCAAATGCTATACAGGTAAAATTTTAGGTACAATTGCTACTAGCAAAACCTCTTAAATCAACAAGTCAAAACATAAATAGATACACATCTACAAAATATCTGAGGTAAAAGGGGAGGCTCAGATCTGTGTGTTTGGATCAGGAAAGAGAATGGATGTTCTTCCCACCATGGCTGCAACAACAGTTGCCCACTGAGAGAGGACCCCATCATCAGACAGTCTCTCTCTCTCTCAACGGCCTTCAGTGTTGCCTCGCCATAGAAATGGGCAAAAATTCTCTCATTGCCTGACATTCGAACGAACTCAAAAGAGAAATCAAATCATCATCACAGCCTCTGATATCTATCTATATATCTCTCTCTCTCTATATCCATATCAACATAATCATCATCATCAACACCAGCAACAGCAGTAGCAGTAGCAGTTGCAGTTGCAGTTGCAGTTGCAGTAGAAGAAAAGAAAAGAAAAGCAAAAGCAAGAGGGAAAGGACTGGTCAAAAGCCAAACCTCACCCACAAAACACACACACACACACATATATACATACATACACAAAAGGGTTGTTGATTTTTGTTTCTGAAATCATTGGCATTTGGAGAGGGGCAACCACCCTTTAGAAACATCCCATCTCTCTTCAGCCTCCTTCATTCTCTCTGAGTTCGATTCTGAGTTCTTTGCCTCAAAGGGCAAGGCCCTCCATTTATGGTGCCCTTGGCTAGTTGTCATTTTTGTCCCTGTTTTGAATGTGTACGTGATGGCCCGCTAAGCCCACTCATAATGGCAAGCATGATTCCAGTCCATTCCAGTCCACCCACTCATTGTATTATACAATAGATATTTATAAGTATACATTTTTATGTTTATTTTTTGTGTTGCCCAATTTTATTTTTTTTATAAATATAAATTAAGTATTACTAGTTATATAAATAAAAATGCTTAGGACTCTTAAAGTTGGAGATTCCTATGATCCTCAAAATGATGTGGACCAATCATGTTTTTTTTTTTTTTTTTCCCCTCATTCCTTCCTTTCTTCCTGGACTAATCACATGTGAGTGGGAGTTGTGTTTTTTAGAGGTCTGTAGCATTGTTTGTTATATAAAATACTTATTGAATAAGAATCATTAACCTTGAATAGGTGAAGAGGCACCTAAACCACTAAAGTAAGTAAATCTATATATATATGACACACATGAAATCAAACACACAGGAAGGTCGATTTTCATCTTCCAACGACGATTGAAATATGGGAGATCAATATCTTTCTTGGAGCTCATCTGAAGAGGAGGATCTAACGCGTATCAACGAGGAACGAGTGAAGGCGTGATGAGTTAGGGAGATTGAGTTGGCGAGGCGAATAGGGCGTCGACGAGTCGTCCCAGAGGCTCTGAGTAAGATGAGACCGTGTGGAGTGGAAAGAGAGAGAGTATTGGGAAGAGTAGATGCAGTAGTAATGGTCGACATGGTCGCTCGCTGAGTCAAGTTTCGGATTTCGATTCCAATTCCAACTCCAACTCAAATGCCAAAGCAAGTTACAGGTTTCAAATCTTTCCATTGTTGTTGATTTATCCTTGATGGCCATTGGGTTGTGATTCCTCCTAATTTTTCCCAATCTGTTTGCTGAAAATGGGTAAGAAATTAAGAAACAATAGGGGTAGATCCAAAATCCCTCTTAAAGAATTTCATTCTAACTCGGTAAAAAAGAAATTGGGCCCTAATAGTTCAAATCAAGCAAATGATAAAAACCAGAATAATATAGATTATATGCAAAGGCAATAGAACTTGAGTTTGAACATAATGAGTTTGACATTGAAGAGACTTATTGTGATTCCCCTGAAGCTTACAATGCCATGATGGGTTCTAGTGTTTGTCATGGCTCTTCTTAACAAGGCCTGGGTAAAACAACTGTCATTGAACCACTAAGGGATATTGAGACATCAACAAAGAGAAATACCCCAACCATAAATGTGCAGGACTACAATGAGGTAAAAGGGCATGCTTAGGTTCAAATGTCATGTATAGAGGGTTTGGTGGATGTGGCTTCTATGGACTCTCAGACTAAAGCAGAAATGGTCGAAAGCCATATTTCCAATGGTTTGGATAAGTCTTTTTCCCATAATGTTATATCTACGCCCTGGAGTGGTTTATTTAAATCCGAGATTGCTAAAAAGAAAGTAGCCAAAAGTCTCAAGAGATACTCGGTGGGTTATGAGAACGATCAACTTCAAATCCCATTGGAAATCTCTAAAATTGGGTTTAAGCAATGGGAACATGCTCTTGTGGGTTATTTTATTGATAGAAAATTGTATTTCTTCCAAGTGAAGACTTGGGCCTACAAGTTGTGGAGGGAAAATTTTGAAGAGGTTGTAACCTTAGATAATGGTTATTTTGTATTCAAGATTAAAGATGAAGAAGCTTTAAAGTCCATTCTTGATGTGGAGCCTTATTATATTGGGAGCAAATTGATTGTTATCAAGAAATGGCACACCGGTATGACCTTTACTATAAATGTCTTCTCAAGTGTGCATATATGGGTAAAATTTTTCAATGTGCCGCTTGAACTTTGTAACAACCCCGACCCATGATTAACGTTAATCCATGCTTAATTATGCCTAATAAGTAATTAAAGCAAAATGTTACATCATATGTTGCCTTATTTGTATTTATATCTATTTAACGTAGAAAGATCTGTTCATGTTTCCCTTTTGGTTTATGAATTGAAGGCCTTATCAGCATCCGATTAAGAAATTGACTTGATTTATAAGTTATTTGAGATTTTTAGAATTTCATGATATATTTAATTAAAATTTAATTCGGAACGATTAAATTAGAATAATTAGTGTCCAATTAATTAGCTTAATCAATAACTTAATTAAGCCACTAATTAAGCTTATATAAGGCTCACATGAACTCATTAGTTCACTATACACTCACCTAACACCCCACTTTAGAGAGAAAAACATGAGAAAGAGTGAGAGAATGAAGGAATTTGGAATCAAAGCTAGGAGAAGAGGGAGTTGCTAAGAATTAAAGGCATTGGACTTGGAAACTCAAGAATTAAGCCTCTAGCACACATCTTGGGAAGCCTAGGTAAGAATTCAACCCTTGAATTGTACAATTATGATATATAAGACATGAACTCTAAAGAATTAAGTAGGTTGATACAAGAATTGAGTTAGAATTAAAGAGAAATGAACCATATCATGCATGCATGCTCATTTCATCATAATTTGAAGTTGTTTTCAAAGAATTCCCTCTTGCATGTCCTCATTTTGGCCTTGGTCTAAGAATTCAACATATTTTTGAGTTAGACACCTCATTGGATCATGTTTTGGAAGCTTGGAACTTGCACCTTTACATGCATGATATATATATATATATGTATATTGTTATATTTTCAAAGATTTGGGTTTTGTCTTGAACAATTGACTAGCTTCTAGGCCCTGATCTTGTGAAATGATTTTGAATTCACCATCGTTTCACCATTTACAATTGTTTCCTTTTGTTTCCTCAAGTTTTTGGCCCAAAACACCTTGTTTTACAACTTTGAATTTGAGTTTTGAATTTAGAAGAGCAACTTGGAAATCCTAGAATTTTGCACTCCGCTTAAGCGGCCACTTTGTGATCTTATAGTTCCGCTCGAGCATGAAATGTAAGCTCCCAAAAGTTTCAAATTTTGCAGACCGCTCAAGCGGCAAGAGTTACGCTCAAGCGAGGGCATGAGTCTCACGCTCGAGCAAGAGTCGAGCGGAGATTTCACATAACCAGTACTTTTTTAAAGTTTACAGATCGCTTAAGCGAAGGAAGTTGCGCTCGAGCATCCCCTCACATGTTTGCGTATCCGCTCGAGCGAGGGAAGTTGCGCTTGAGCTGGACCCCTGTTTTCTGCAAGTTTTGTTAAATGTCTTCAAGTGCATTTTAGCATCCTCATTGCATCCTAGGCACTCCTAGGCCATGATTAAGACTTAGTAAGAGGTTAAGACTTAGAAACACACTAAGAATGAAACGAAAGAAGATAAGTACCAGCCGAGTGTGTGTTTCATTACGCCTTTCTGCTATATGTGTAGGTCACGTGCCATAAGTTATCTGATTTGTTTGTTCTACAAGTAGAGCCATATGTAAGTAATAACTCTGTAAAGTTATGTTTGACTTAAACTATTTTCTGATGATATGAAATGATCAGTTTTCTAAAATGCCATGTTTTGTATGAATGAATGATTGTTCAAGTTTTTGAAATGTATTCGTAGCATCCTTAGCATCATATGGTATGTGTCCCTCTATGGGTCATCGCTATGCCTTTATGGCCGTCCCTATATGGGTCATCGGAAACGTCTCTATGCACACGAGTCATCAGAATGCCTTTATGACCGTCCCTTTTATGGGTCATCAGAAATGTCTCTGTGGTCATCAAATTTGTTAACGCTAATGGATGTACCACGCACTATAATGTGAAATGCATGAACTTGAATATGAAGACGACTTCGTATATGAATTTGTTTCTGCTTTGACATTTAATCATGTATAAGACTCGATTTTTACATGGACATCATTCAGTAAAATCTTTACTCTGTTATTATTCATTGGGCTCCCGCTCACTATTTATACTATGTATGTAGGTGATCAAGCACATGACCAGGCCCAGAGTTGACGGCCTAAGATTCTCTTCTATCAGCCTACCACCGTGCCTCCCGAGGAGGTTCCTTTTGAGAGGTCTAAGTCAAGGCTTTATTTGGTTTTGTTTGTTTAACTGTACTTGCTCTAAGTCCCATTTTTACTTTATCTGTGTAAATGGGTGGCGTAAGACTTTTGTATTTATGACATCACATGTATGTATATATATATAAGTTTGTTTTGAAAACTTTGTCTCATATACGTCAGCACAGCTCAATGGACTATGTAAATTTAGTATATTTGCTTTAGCAGCCCTTTATTATATGATATTCAAGTCAGAGGCCTTTGGTAATCCTAGGATTACTGGCCGGTTATGACCCTAAATCTATAGAGGCGAGTTTGGGATGTGATAGAGCGGTATCAGAACACATGATTATACCACACACGAGTCCATATGTGCTATAGGGTGTCTTAGTAAGCATTAGGGGCATCTCATCTGTATGTGTGAGTGTGTATATTCATGTCTGTTAATGTGGATACTGAACCTATTTGACCATGAATACATGAAATAGAAATGAATGGACTGTGATTGAATGATCTAAACATAGTGAAAAGAATTATTGGCCTATGACTATTATTACTTTGTTTACCTATGGCAACATGGAGAATGCAAGGGAAAATGATACAAGTGAGTCTTCTGAGGCCCGAATGAACAGAATGGAATAGATGCTTACAGCCCTGACCGAGGCAATAACGCAACAATAGAGGCAACAACCTTTGCCTCCTCCGCCTCTGCTGGTACAAGTTGAACCGGATAACAATGACATTATCAACTTGACCCAGAAGTTCATGAAAATGAAACCACCAACTTTCTTAGGTGGCATTGAGCCATTGAAGGCAGAAACATGGCTGCTTGAGATGGAAAAATTATTCGAGGTCTTTTCGTATTCTGAGACTCGAAAGGTTCTTTTGGCCACCTACACTTTAAAGGATGAAGCCCTTAGATGGTGGTTATTAATCCGGAGTAGTAATGAGAACATGACATGGGCTCAATTTAATGCGATCTTCTATGACAAGTATTTTCCTCAGTACTTTCGGGATCGAAAGAAGTCAGAGTTTCAGGAGCTCAAGCAAGGCAACATGTCTGCAGCCGAGTATGAAGCTCAATTCACTGAACTAGCTCGGTTTGCACCTCATATGGTGGACACAGATTACAAGAAAGCTTGGCAATTTGAGGGTGGATTGGATTTAGATATATTTGATCGAGTAAGTGTCCTTAAACTACCTACGTATGTGAATGTGTTCGATAGGGCATTGATGACAGAAGTCATTTTGGCAGCGAAGAGACAAGCTCTAGCTCCAACAAGTGAATGGACAGGCAAAAGGTCAGGATCTAATTTTAAAAGAGGTCAGTCATTCTCAAAGAAGCAAAATACGAGATCTTAAAGTAGCTCAAGCTAAAGTGGTGGATCTGCCCTAACTTGTTCAGAATGTGGTAGGAAACACAAGGGGGTTTGTTATCGAGCATCAGATGCCTGTTTCAAGTGTGGTAAAATCGGCCATATGATGAGAGATTGTCCTATCAAGCTCGAAAATACCAACCGCCCCGTAACAAGTTCAGCTGGATCCGCTTCAGCATCAAGAATGGACACAAAAACTAACACCGGGAAGGAAACCTTAAGGCAGGGTTGAGTATTTGCACTTATGCCTGGTGATGTACAGAACATCGAATCTATGATGTCAGGTATAATTTCTATCTATGCTTAGAATGCCTATGTGCTAATTGATTTTGGTTCCACACATTCATTTGTATCTCATGCTTTGTCTCAGAAATTAACAGACCCTTAGAATCCATGAATTATTTATTGTCTATATCTACGCCATCTGGGGGTTCTATGGTATGTGCGTATGTGTACCCGGCATGTGATGTCGTGATTGGTGATGTGACATTGTATGTTAATTTATTGCCTTTGAGAATTGATTATTTCGACTGCATATTGGGTATGGACTGGTTAACGAAGTACTGTGCAACTATTGACTGTGTGAATAAGTCTGTTATATTTCGTTCACCTAGTGTGCCTGAGTTTGTTTTTACTGGAAATGGGGTGGTTTCTCCACCATATTTGATTTCATTTATGAAAGCCAGGAAATTGTTAAGAAAAAGTTGTCGGGGCTATTTGTGTTGTGTGTTGACTGAGTCCTCGGATAGTGCTAATGTGGAAACCATTCCCGTTGTTTGTGAATTTCACAATGTGTTTCCGAATGAATTGCCTGGGGAGTTAATTGATAAAGAAATTAAGTTCGCCATTGATGTAGTACCCGAGACACAACCAATTTCTAAAACCCCATACAGAATATCCACCTCTTAATTGAAAGAATTAAAAACTCAACTTCAGGAACTGTTGGACAAAAAGTTTATCCGCCTGAGCACTTCACCTTGGGGTGCCCCAGTGCTATTTGTTAAGAAGAAAGATGGGTCTTTATGACTATGTATAGATTACAAAGAATTAAATAAAGTAACTGTGAAGAATAAATACCCACTACCCTGAATAGATGAACTGTTTGACCAACTTCAAGGAACACAAATGTTCTCTAAAATAGATCTTAGATCTAGATATCACCAGCTAAAGATGAAAGCAGAAGACATTGAGAAAACCACTTTCTGAACTAGATACGGACATTATGAATTCTTAGTCATGCCATTTAGGGTAACTAATGCACCTGCAGCATTAATGGACTTAATGAACAGAGTGTTCAACCAATTCCTTGATGAGTTTATTGTTGTGTTCATCGATGATATATTGATTTATTCTAAAAGCAGGGAGGAACATGAAAATCATCTGAAAATTGCTTTGCAAACCCTAAGGGAAAAGAAGTTATATGCAAAATTTTCCAAATGTGAATTTTGGCTTGGTAGTGTGTCATTTCTGGGGCATGTAATCAACAAGAATGGTATCTCTGTTGACCCACAGAAAATTGAAGCTATTGTGGACTGGCCTAGACCGACAAATGCATCGGAAATTCGAAGTTTTCTAGGACTTGCAGGCTATTATCACAGATTTGTAAAAGATTTTTCCAAACTTGCTTTGCCACTCACTCAATTGACACAGAAAGCTACACCATTTGATTAGACTGATCAAGGAGAAACTACTTTCCAAGAGTTGAAGACTAGGTTAGTAACTGCACCAATTTTGACTTTGCCTAATGGTATTGATGGGTTTTAGATTTATAGTAATGCCTCCTACAAAGGTTTAGGGTGTGTGTTGTTACAAAATGGAAAGGTAATTGCTTACGCCTCTTGGCAACTTCGTCCTCATGAAAAGAATTACTCAACTCATGATCTTGAACTGGCAGTTGTGGTGTTTGCTTCGAAAATTTGGCGCCATTATTTGTACGGAGTAACTTGTGAGTGGTATACTGACCATAAAAGCTTGAAATACTTCTTTACCCAAAAAGAATTGAACATGAGACAGAGGAGATGGTTAGCGTTAATCAAAGACTATGATTTGTAGATTTTGTATCATCTGGGGAAAACTAATACTGTGGCGAATGCCTTGAGCCGAAAGTCAATTGGAAATTTGTCATGTTTGCTCACCAGTCAGAAAGAATTACTATGTGACTTGGAAAAGAATGAAATTGAAGTTGTATTACGAGAAGAAGGTGAGATCTTAGTTGTCATTTCTGCTCAACCTACAATCATTGAAGAAATCAAAGAGAAGTAATTTGAAGATGAGTTCCTGAAAAAGATTGCAGATGAAATTGACTCAAAACCAAGGCCCGGGTTTGTACTTGAGAACAATGTGTTGAAATTTCAGAATCGCCTTTGTGTGCTGGATTGTTCTGATTTAAAGAAACGCATTATGACTGAAGCTCACAACTCCAAATTTGCCATGCATCCGGGGAATACAAAGATGTATCATGACTTGAAACAAAATTTCTAGTGGCCTGGGATGAAAAAGTGTATTGCAGATTTTGTGGCAAGATGTCTTCAATACCAACAAGTTAAAGCCGAATATCAACGACCCGCTGATTTGTTACAGTCGCTTCTAATACTGGAATAGAAGTGAGAACATATTACTATGGACTTCATTATGGGGTTACCTCACTCCCGTTGAGGTATGGATTCTATTTGGTCACTATTGATCGTTTAACTAAGTCTGCCCATTTTCTGCTTGTCAAAACTTTCTATAATACGGATAAGTTAGCTAACATTTATGTGAATGAGACTATGAGATTACATGGTGTGCCAGTATCCATTGTATCTGACAGAGATTCGAAGTTCACGTCAAAGTTTTGGCAGAGTTTGCAATAGGCTTTGGGAACTGAACTGCGGATGAGTAATGCTTACCACCTACAGACAGACAGTCAATTCGAAAGAACCAATCAGACTTTAGAAGATATGCTACGGATGTGTATGTTGGACTTCCAAGGGAATTGGGAGATTTAGCTTCCTTTAGCCGAGTTTGTATACAATAACGGCTATCATTTATTGGGATGGCTCCTTATGAAGCTCTGTATGGAAAAAAAATGTCGTTCTTCTATCTATTGGGCTGAAACAGGTGATAAACCATTGTTGGGACCAAAACTTGTGCAAGAAACAACGAAAAATGTGAAATTAATCCAACAATGCTTGAAAACTGCACAAAGTCGCCAAAAGAGTTATGCGAATGTTCGAAGAAGAGACAGGGAATATGAAGTCGAGGATCACGTGTTTATCAAAGTGACTCCAATGAAAGGACAAACGCGGTTTGGTGTTAAGGGCAAGTTAGCACCGAGATATGTTGGGCCATATAAGGTTCTGGAGAAAATCAATCTGGTGACGTATCGGGTAGCCTTACCGCCAATTATAGAGCATATGCATAATGTCTTTCATGTTTCAATGTTACGGGATTACTTACAAGATCTGCACCATGTTATCGAGCTGACACATGTGCTTTTAAAGGATGACTACACCTACGAAGAAAGGCCAATGCAGATTGTAAACCGGCGAATTAAAAAGCTAAGGAACAAGGAAATACCATTGGTAAAAGTTGATTGGAAAAACAATGGAGAGACCTATGGAACTTGGGAAATGGAGGAAGATATAATGAGAAGATACCCTAAATTGTTTCCTTTGAATCCAGTGTTCTTCCAAAATAAAGGTAACTCGAGTTTGGAGGATCAGACTCTTTAAGGAGGGAAAAACTGTAACAACCCCGACCCATGATTAACATTAATCCATGCTTAATTATGCCTAATAAGTAATTAAAGCGAAATTTTGCATCATATGTTCCCTTATTTGTTTTTATATTTGTTTAACGTAGAAAGATTTGTTCATGTTTCCGTTTCAATTTACGAATTGAAGGCCTTATCGGCATCCGATTCAGAAATTAACTTGATTTATGTGTTATTTGAGATTTTTAGAATTTTATGATATGTTTGATTAAAATTTAATTCGGGACGATTAAATTAGAATAATTAGTGTCCAATTAATTAGCTTAATAAATAACTTAATTAAGCCACTAATTAAGCCTATATAAGGCTCATGTGAACTCATTAGTTCACTATACACTCTCCTAACACCCCACTTTAGAGAGAAAAACATAAAAAAGAGTGAGAGAAAAAAGGAATTTGGAATCAAAGCTAGGAGAAGGGGGGGGTTGCTAAGAATTAAAGGCATTGGACTTGGAAACTCAAGAATTAAGCCTCTAGCACACATCTTGGGAAGCCTAGGTAAGAATTCAACCCTTGAATTGTACAATTATGATGTATAAGACATGAACTCTAAAGAATTAAGTAGGTTGATACAAGAATTGAGTTAGAATTAAAGAGAAATGAACCATATCATGCATGCATGCATGCTCATTTCATCATAGTTTGAAGTTGTTTTCAAAGAATTCCTTCTTTCATGTCCTTATTTTGGCCTTGGTCTAAGAATTCAACATATTTTTGAGTTAGACACCTCATTGGATCATGTTTTGGAAGCTTGGAACTTGCACCTTTACATGCATGATATATATATATATATGTATATTGTTATATTTTCAAAGATTTAGGTTTTGTCTTGAACAATTGACTAGCTTCTAGGCCTTGATCTTGTGAAATGATTTTGAATTCACCATGGTTTCACCATTTACAATTGTTTCTTTTTGTTTCCTTAAGTTTTGGCCCAAAAGACCTTGTTTTACAACTTTGAATTTGAGTTTTGAACTGAGAAGAGCAATATGGAAATCCCAGAATTTGCTCTCCGCTCGAGCAGCCACTCTGTGATCTTACATTTCCACTCGAGCGACCAGAGGTCCGCTCGAGCGTGAAAGGCAAGCTCCCGGAAGTTTCATGTTTTTGCAAACCGCTCAAGCAGCAAGAGTTGACCTCGAGTGAGGGCATGAGTCTCACGCTCGAGCGACAGTCGAGCGGCCATCAAGTGGAGATTTCACATAACCAGTACTTTTTCAAAGTTTGCAGATCGCTCGAGCGAGGGAAGTTGCGCTCGAGCGGGAACTCTGTTTTCTGCAAGTTTTGTTAAATATGTTTAAGTGCATTTAAGCATCCTCATTGCATCATAGGCACTCCTAGGCCATGATTAAGACTTAATAAGAGGTTAAGACTTAGAAACACACTAAGAATGAAACGAAAGAAGTTAAGTACCAGCCGAGTGTGCGTTTCATTATGCCTTTCTGCTGTATGTGTAGGTCATGCGCCACAAGTTATCTAATTTGTTTGTTCTGCAAGTGGAGCCATCTGTGAGTAATAACTCTGTAAAGTTATGTTTCACTTAAACTATTTTATGATGATATGAAATGATCAGTTTTCTGAAATGCCATGTTTTGTATAAATGAATGATTGTCCATGTTTTTTAAATGTACTCGTGGCATCCTTAGTATCATATGGTATGCGTCCTTCTACGGATCATCGGTATGCCTTTATGGTCGCCCCTATATGGGTCATCAGAAACGTCTCTATGTACATAAGTCATCGAAATGCCTTTATGACCGCCTCTTTATGAGTCATCAGAAATGTTTCTGTGCACATGAGTCATCAGAATGCCTTCATGGCCGTCCCTTCATAGGTCATCAGATTTGTTAACGCTAATGGATGTGCCACACACTATGATGTGAAATGTATGAACTTGAATATGAAGACGACTTCGTATATGAATCTGTTTCTACTTTGACATTTAATTATGTATAAGGCTTTGTTTCTACATGGACATCATTCAGTTAAATCTTTACTCTGTTATTATTTACTGGGCTCCCGCTCACTATTTATACTATGTGTATAGGTGATCAGGCACGTGACCAAGCCTAGAGTTGACGGCCTAAGATTCTCTTCTGTTAGCCAACCACCGTGCCTCCCGAGGAGGTTCTTTTTAAGAGGTCCAAGTCAAGGCTTTATTTGGTTTTGTTTGTTTAACTGCACTTGCACTAAGTCCCCTTTTTACTTTATCTATGTAAATGGGTGACGTAAAACTTTTGTATTTATGACATCACATGTATATATGTATAAGTTTGTTTTGAAAACTTTGTCTCATATACGTCAGCATAGCTCAATGGACTATGTAAATTTAGTATATTTGCTTCTGTAGCCCCTTATTAGATGATATTCAGGCCAAAGGCCTTTGGTAATCCCAGGATTACTGGCCGATTATGACCCTAAACCTATAGAGGCGGGTTTGGGACGTGATAACTTTGGAATGAGGAGGGATTGAGTTACATAGCAAGTTTTATCGGTAATTCATTGTACCTTAATGAATTTTCTCAAAACCATAGCCAATTAACATTTGCTAGAATTTGTATTGAGATAGAAGCTACTAAGAAGATTCCGCATTCTTTTGTTGCAAACTTATGGAGAATCGTTCGAAATCAAAGTGGAAGTTCCTTGGAAACCTCAAGTGTGTGGAAAATGCAAAATATTTGGTTATGCTACAAGTTTGTGTCCATGTAAATCAAAAACTCAAGCTCCTAGTAAACTCAAACAAGAGTGGAAGGCCAAAGAAGTAGCCGAAATGAAGGAGGAATTCAAGCCAAATGAATTGGTTAAAATGAAAAAGAAAAAAGGCAAGGATGTCGTTAATGCTCCTATGGGTAACTTTGTTCCTACACCTCCTCAATCTTCATTGAATACGTTTGATGTTCTCAATACTTGTGTAGCCAATGAGGAGGTTTCTTTTTGTGCGGATCTTAAGAGTGTGCTTGATGCGAATGAAGATATTCCGAATGTAGAGGCTTTAAAGAAGAGAAAGAAATTGTCAGGGATGTGGGTAATATAAATGGATTAGCCCCTAGACAATCTTCACGTCCCAAAGGAGCTCCTCAATCCCTTTTAGATGGAACATTTGTTGTTCTGTGGACAAACCCATCTTCAAAAGTGGAAAACAAGAAAAAGTTTCTTAAGGAATCGCCAACCTTAAACTTGCTCAAGAGGTTAACTTCTCTATCAAGTCTAAGAAATCAAGTTGTAAGACTCTTAGGAAATCGTAGGCGTGTTCGCTGATTATTGCTTGGCCTAGTTTTGGTTTCTTCTTGTATGTTAATCTACTTGTTAGATTGTTATGTAAAAGCTAGGCTTTCTTTTTTCCCTCTTCGAAAGGTGTTTGCCTCTGGGCGTGTAATGAGCCTCATTGTAATATTTATATTTTCGGTATATAACTTATGACTTACCTACCAAATATATATATATATATATGGAAAATAATATAAAAGTCCACTTTGTTGATCCAATTTCTAAACCCAGTGATGTGTTAAGAAAATAATTGGTTGATAATTAGAAAATATTTAATTATCTATACATATTTTTTTAATTAAAATATCAAATGATATATTTATTTACATTAAATAATAATATTCGGGTCATATTAACGAGTTTGAAATATTTTATTTTATTTTAAATGTGCCTTGAATTAATTTACAAACTTAGCTCAAATACCTAGGCCTCACTTCCCTAACTCGTGGCAAGTACTAAGGATATTTTGGTCATCTAGGCACAATTCTTCATTTTATGTTTTAATCCCTACCTTCGGATTCGAAGGCCATTATTTGATGGTGCCTCTAAATTAACAATCCATTTGAATGGATTTATTTGATGAGAAACAAGAAGAAAAACTATTTCAATTCCATTTGTCTCATTTTTTTCCCTTTCTGTTTTCCTTTTTATTTATGATCTAAAGACAATCTTATTAAATTTATTTTATTTTTCACCAAAAATAATGAGATTTAGTAAGAAACAAGTTGATTGCTTGTAAAATATTTATAATATCAAGATTACCCAAAAAATATAGAGGAAGAATAAAAATCTCACTCATATCTCTTTTTCACATAGTTTGCTTTCTCACTCATCAAAACATGATAGTGGAAAAAAATGCAATTATTGTTTTTCTTTTCTCACTTAGATAAGAGACTACAATCATTTCTTTTTCTTTTTTCACCCTACGATCCAAACGGATTGTAAGGGTGGCCATGGGCTTGATGGGCTACCAATAGGGCTATTAAATGAACCAAATTACTTAAAGTCGACCCGTATTCGGCTCGTTAAAAGCTCAATAATGTCACGCCCCACTTTTTTTATTACTCAGAATTCATTACCAAAGTTGTTATCATAAATTCCATTTCGGAGATAACATACAGAACCCATTATAATTACAAGCAAGACATCAACAAGAATTCTCTCATTCGGATAAAAATGAATGCAACAAGAAAGTACAATTCAACACATTGCCCATAGGCTTACATCATTTAAATCAAGAGGAAGGGTTTAACCCTTTTTCATCAATGGCATTCCACCTATACACAAAAGGCCCCGTGGCCAACAAATAAAGAAGATGCGTGACCTTATAGCACATCTTGATATTCACCTAAAAAAGATTAACAACGTGGGATGAACATATAGTCCAGTAGGATCTCAACATGATCCTCAACAATGACGACTTATAGATAGCTATGATCATGAATGCTAATCTTATACCATATAAATAATGTGACATTTTATAACAAAAGTATGCTTACATAAATACTTTTCTCAAAAACATTCAGTTTACTCAACAACACTAAGTTTCATTTTTACTACCCATTTCCCATTTAAACAATTATTGCACGATAACCATATTTTCCATTTGTGACAAAACACCACATAATATTAGTTTTATTTCTTTTTGAAAGCACGTTCACCAAATCCGGTTTCTTCACATTATTTACTCTAAATACAACCAAAGTTTGCCTCCACACGTTCATCACATATTCAACCTTAAACTCGAAATTTTAACAAGATACCTTCGACAAAATAGTTCATGATAGGAAACTCCCTCAACTACTCTCTAGCGCGTCCAAATATACATAAACACATCTACTCAACATATAAGACAATCAAACCTTACACAATCATAATCATCGTAACACATGACACGCACAGTCAAACTGAAACAACAATGATAAATAATCTCTGCTCTACCTGCTTGAAGCACGGTAAGCCAATGATACACCTCTCTACAATAACATGCCAATTTACCAGACACTAGCTGGAAGGGAATGGTACCTCTGCCAATTCTCCAGGCGCTAGCTGGAAGGGAATGGTACCTCTGATTCTCAGCGCAGCACACACAGTCGACCATCACAACATGAATAGGTATAACCAACGAGTGTAATGCATACACACACAACGAATCAACACAATAATGTCATCCTCCACTGATGACCAAGGACAAAACCTATAAGCAAAAGTATTTGACTTATACATTAACAGTAATCCAACTCCCATGAAACTTTAAATCCAACTATGACAATGAAGAAATAAAATATTTGTGGTCCAATCTCAAGTAATTTTTCGGGACTCATATGGCGTTAGCGTCTCATTCCTTCCATTTCAAAATCAATTACCTTATTCCCCCACGTTAAAATTCTCCACCTTACACCTCAATCCAATGTATTTCATTTCACAATAATATGACTAATTCAATTTCCATCATTTCAAATAAGGGATCTCTATCATGGGTGGCAAGTTATAATTTACATCATTTCTATTTAATGGTGGTGTAAATCAATAATATTCTAATCTCATGATTAAATTCCCTTTTTGACCATTAACAACTTATCAATTCGTTATAGTTAAACATGGTCATTCCCACACAAACAAATGCTCAAATCATAAGACCCAATTTAATCTTAAATCAATTATCAAATCATTAATCACATTTCTTAAACTCATATCATAATCATTCTACAATTTTAACCCCTTTTTATCTATTAGACATTACTACAAAAATTAGGGCCTTATCTCTCTAATCATGAATATATTGCGTCACACCCCAAATTTAACCAAACATCAACCCATCTCATGAAATTTTAATCTCAACACCCAAATCTTATATCCTCAATCATGATTTTCAAAAAAAATAAATCCATACTACATGGTTTTTATGCAATATGAACATACCACATGTCCATTTATAGGTGAAGCATTGAAGAAAAACAAGGAAATCCCGACCTCGAGAGAGAACCGGAGAAAAAGCTCAAAAATCAACCTCGTCAGAATACGATCTCCACCAGTCAAGACGAAGCCCTCGACATGCTCATCATTTTGGTATAAGGGACTAGCACCAAAATCCCAATGGATTTCTTGAGATCAAAGAAGATATAAGATTTTGAGGGTTTGGGTAAAGAGAGATGAGAGAAAAAGAGAGAAATATTGTATATATAGAGAGAGAGAGAGAGAGATATCAGAAATGAAGTGAAAAAGGGGGAAAAAGCAATACATAGCTGAAATACACGAAAAACGAGACAGAAACGTGCTTGGCTGCACGTGCGGCGCTCTCTCAGGCACGTACGGAGCGCCTCTCCTGCACGTGCGGCTATTACCCTCGCACGTGCGGTCTCCCCCGCACCTTCACTCACGCACCTGCCTTTTAGGCAGTGTGCACACAGCATAAACCTCTTCTTCCCGCACGTGCGGCCTGACCTCCCACACATGCGGCTCCTCCCCACACGTGCGGCCCAAGGCCCTGCACGTGCGGCCCTGGCCCTCCAATTCAGAAAAACTCTGGCTTCTCCCCCAACCCTCCGGAACAAGTGAAACCTCGGAAAAGAAACAACGCAAACCGAAAATGTTTAGAGAAGAAATTTTCCACGACGACTTACCCAACGTAACACAAGGAAGCGAGACGGCTTTCAAACCGGTCATCACAAATAAAGTTTAGGTTTTTATGCAAACAAAATACGCTTAAACACAGTTTTAAACTTGTTAAGTTGTCAAACCAATCTTGAACAACCTATTACTTGACTAGATAAGTTTGTAAGCACTATAAAAAATCAAACTACTCGAGCTTAACTCGTGTTCAACTTGTTAAAAGCTCGTTCAATATCGATTCATTATGTAAACAAGTCAAATTTGATTATATTTTGAAACTCATTAAGTTTTCAAATCTAGTTCGAACAACCATACTACTTAACTTGATTCAGCTCATTTACATCCCCACCCATCCAACTCAATAAGGATTTGAGGAAATTACTTAGTCCATGACACTGGGTAGTTTAAGCCCATTTAATTTAGGATGGGGCATGGATAAAGAGTTTTAACTCGACTTGTTTATTTATAAAATATTAATTTTAATTTTTATATTACATACTTTTTCTAATGTTAAATTAAAGAAATATTAAAATATTATATTTATTTTACAATTAAATTTTGCTAATGTTCTAAATTCAAATAATCATTAAATGGCCTAAATATTTTATAAATTTTTTTAAGGTTGGGGTTGGAATGACTAAATTAAGCCCAATATCAGGCTGAGCAAAGTTAGGCTTAAAATGATACATATACTCTTAGTATATAGTGCAAGCTCTACCTAAACCAAGCCCGACCTAATGTTTATAGACCCCTGCTCTAAATTAAGGGTAGACATCAGTTTGTCAAAATAGAGCCCAAGTTTACCCATGAGCTAAGCTTACTAGGCTTTTTGTACGGCCTTGGACTGGGCTAGCTCATAGGCCAAAACCTTGAGCTCAAGTCCTACCCAATAGAGTTGGTCTAAATAGACTCAGGAGCAGGCTTATGGGCCGACTCTCATGGGTCAATGAGCCAAGATTGAAAGCTAGTCTTTTATTTTTTTATTTATTTTTTTTCGATCAAAACCATAAGAGTAGTTAGTGACCAATTTAGAGAGAAGTGCAATAATCCATTAGTTGCTTCAGGTCTATGCAATGTTGCATCTCTTAATGCTCCTTCCTTTCACTTTGATTTTTGCAACAATGCAATGTGAGATTGTAAGCCAGTGTAGTTTCTAAATTTTTTTAAAATTCTCAAGATATTGATTTGTAATTATATTTCAATTTTAAATAATAAATATCAATTTTAATCAAACAGTCAACACTAAATAGACACAACGATTAGACATGAAAAAAAATCACAATTGGAATCTTCCAATTATGATAGAAAAAAACTTGATGATACAGTTCGTGATGGTTGGACGGGTCAGACTGATCCACGCTCCTTCAGCCTATGTCCGAATGATCAAGCCCACCTAAGGACCTGCATAAGAGTTCAACGGGGAACGGGGAGTCCCCTAGCGAACCCTCCGATGAGCAAGTTAGAGAGAGAGGAGTGTAGTGTAGGGATGGAGTAGAGATAAAGAAGCTTAACCTTCTTTCTCTCTTCGACGTCTACTTATATCCTTTGGTAATCATTTCGTTGTCCCTTCCGACCTGTCGCCTTGGCCGAAAGTCTATGCTCTAGCTTACCTTGTTCATGGTGAGGGCGTTCTGTTCCGATGGAGAGGGCTTGTCGCAATAAATGCTGTAAGGGGCTTCATTAATGGCGATGTGCAGTGGCAAAAACTTTGCAGATCTTTGTCTGCTGATGTGGCTTGCCCTTCTCTTGCCATGTGTCTTGGTGTCATTGGTTCTTATTGCTATGTGGGGCTTCAGCAAGTGCTGGGCTTCATTAATTGGATTATGTATTGGGCCTTAAGTGGTGGGATTGGTTGTTCATAGTGGGCTGTAGCCCTTTATAGGCCTACCCATGTCAGTAGTCCCCTGTTCCCAAGTGCAGCTTTAGTCCAACGAAGGGAATAATGAAGAAATGGACGGTTGTTAGAGACTGGCAGGACGGAGGTCCGGACCGATAGGAGTGATCCGAGTGGATGGAACCGACCATGAGGAGGGCCGACCGCGGAAGGTGGCCGAGTGGAGGGACCGACCACGAGGAGGGCTGACCACGAAGGGTAGCCGAGTGGAAGGGACCGACCATGAGGAAGGCTGACCGCGAAGGATAGCCAAATGGAAGGGAATCGACCATGAGGGAGGGCCGACTGCGAAGGGGGGAGGTGGCGGGGTGTGGGGCTCGAGAAGCGGCGGGTCACGTGGTGACTTGAAGTGGAAAAGACAGGGTAGGGAAAGGGGGCAGTGAATCATGGCGTACACGTGGCAAAATCACATGGTGGGGAAGGTTAAGCGTTGGGCCAAAAGTGAAACGATAGGTCATGACGGATGTTGAAAAGACAGTTTTGGTGGATGGTTGAAAATTTTTCAAACTAGCAAAAATTAATTGTGACCCTTGGAATACAGGCAAGCCTTGGGCTTTTGGTATTATATGTTTTACCTACCTTTTTTTTTGAAAAATCAAAACATTCCAAGTGTAGACTCCTTCGTTGCAAGTGATACACCCTTGCGACATTTTTTGAATTTCCTTGCGCCCACATCTGAAGCTATTCGTAGACACACCACAGAAATGGCCCAAAAAGAAGCTACAAATGCCAGGGTTTGATCCATTGGGGGGATGACGATGCGGTGGATTTAGCGGAGCAATACAGGATGGAGAGGCGAAGTGGGTAGTGGAGGGGAGCCGTCGGGGGCGACCTCGTTTGTCCACAATGATGGCGACGTCGACGCCTATAAGCCAGGTGGAGCCAAATCACTGGCATACAAAGGCCGACAAGTCGATCCTTACCGCGAAGGAACTGTGAGGGTATGCGGGAGAGAAGTACCAGATTCCCCGCAGAGATAGAGTTGAAACTACCGAAATCAAAGGAGAGGGCATCCGATGTTCGACCGGGGGAATTCACCCCTATACGAAGAGGCGCTAAAGGGGGGTTTGAGGTTGCCACGACCTCGGATAGTGGTGGACGTGTTGAACCGGTTGAGGTAGCCCCAGGCCAACTAATGCCCAATGCGTAGAAAATCTTGCTGGCCTGTGCGAGCGAATGGCCGAAGGCGAACAGGGGGGCTGAAATGACGGTGGACGAGTTTTTTGTGTGTTATAAGGTGTCGGGGCAGCAAGAAACTTGGGTCACTTTGTAAGCGGCGGCAGGGAAGGGGCTGGTGGCGGGGTTGCCGTCATCGATAAAGGGGTGGAGGCCGCAGTGGTTCCTATGTGTCCGCCAACCGGAGGGAGTTGGAGTGCCCACAGTTTGGAAAAGTGCCCATCAAGTCTGTGGAGCCAAAACTTGGGGCATGCAGCAGAGGCGAGAGTGAAGAAGGTGAAGGAATGGAGGGAGAAGGAGGGCGCCAGATGGGATGAGCTTGTTCAGCCATCAGCCTTGTTTGCGGCAGGGTTGGGTCCTCAACCGATCGGTGGAGGACCTGGGACCGGCGGAGTTAGAGGTGAGAAGGAAAACGCAAGAGGCTGAGGATATGAACATCCTCGCCAAGCCAGTAAGTTCAAAGAGTCCCAAGCAGACCGACCTCCGAAACCGATCGCGAGGGAGAGGGATCCGACCGCGCCTGAAACCTCTGAGGGAAAAGGACTTAGGTGGATTTGAGCCACGACCACCCCCAGTTGATCCTTTGAAGGAGAGAGCCTACAAGGAGATGGAGGGGTGTAGTGAAAAAGAAGAGGAGATTGAGGAGGAGTGAAGAGGAGCCTGCCTTGAAGAGGAGAAAGGAGGCGGACAATGGAGCAGATCTCCCTGGCGAGGGAGGCAGAGGGGAACCCCTGAAATGGGGGTTGGAGGGGGCGGGCAAAGTCGGCAGAGGGTGGGGCGACTGGCCTTGGGGAGCAAATGCCAAGTGGTGGGGTCGGCACTAAGCCAAGGGGTGGAGCCAAGGGAAGAGCCACAACCACAGAGGGGCTGGCATCCCAAGGAGAGAGAGAAAAACTTGGGTTGAGGACCGCCTTCTACCATGTCCCTTGCAGTGTCTGGGCGAGTGGAAGGGGAAGGAAGAGAGGCCGGAATGGCTGCAGACCGCCTCTTGGGGGTGGTGGAAGACGCAATCGTTCGTTCGGTGGCTGGTTACATTGAGGCTGAGCTGATGAAGGGGTTGTGCTCAGCCCAGATAGAGGCGGCTGCCTTAGCAGGAGCCTTGTTGAATAAGGCGGCGCGGTGGCGAAAGGTGAGTTGAGGAGGGAGAGAGGAAGAGGGAGAAGTTGGGGCAGGTGGAGGCCCAACTTGAAAATTTTTAAGAGGGGAAAAGCGTGGGCTGGAGGAGGGCTGCGCGGAGTGCGTTGTGCCAGGGGGTTGGAGGAGGCTAAGGCTAAGAAGGCAAAGATAATGGAAGTGTTGGCGATCGTTGCAGCGTAATGTTGCCACTTGAGCCCATGCTGAGCTGTTCGCGACCAAGTTGGAGCTAGAGGACGAACGCAGCAAGGTAGTGTCGCTCGAGTTCCAATTGGCTGGCGAGCAGAAGAAACTGGAAGATGCTAAAAAATGCCTGCACGGTCGCCAACGATCGTTTTGAAGAGGCCCATGACTAACAATGAAGAGCTGCGCGCCCAGCAAATCAAAGAAAATGATGAAGCAGACCTGAAGATTGTTGGGCTGTAGAAAGAGCTGGAAGATGAGAGCGCTAGGGCAATTGAGGAGGAAGGCGAGGTTGGAGAAGGAGTTGGAGGAGGAAAAAAAAACCAAGGCAGCCTCTGAAAAGGGCAGCATACCCCGATCTGTATGTCGTAGCAGTAGAGCAATTTAAGGTGTCTGCTGACTTTCAGATGGCTGTCGATGCTGCTATTGCTAGCAACTTGGCGAGGGAGGGGGCTGGCCCGTCAGGAACGACCGCTGGGAGCAGGGTCGATGACGAAGTAATCCAGAGCTTCCAGCGGTCGGACTTCTACAAACACGAAATGGCTGAATTCTGGGACAGTGGCTGGAAGATGTTCAAGTGTAAAGCAGAAGAGAGCTGTTCCCAGACATAGACTTCAGCAGTGTTAGAATTGACGAAGACGACATGGCCCAAGCCCCCCTAGATGAGGGCATTGAAGAGAAGGATCTCGCCTCAAGTGAAGAAGAGGAGTGAGTGGAGGAGTATTGGTTGTTTTTTTTTTTTTTTTTTTTTTTTTTTTTTTTTTTTTTTTTTAATGGTTTGTAATAAACTTATGTACCAGTTTGTGAATAAATAAAATTTGGAGTCGTGTTTTCATGTTATTACATTTGTTTGTGCATCTGAAATGAATGAGAATGGTGACTTGTATAAGGCTTGTGTATAAATCATTGTGAAATGTAAAATGTAAGGAAAACTCAATGTAAAGTGAAGTTTAACTTGTAAGAAAAATTCAATGCAGAGTGAATGTGAGAAGAACTCAATGCAGAGTGAATTTTAGCTTGTAGGAAAAAATTTAATGCAGAGTGAATGTGAGAAAAAACTCAATGCAGAGTGAATTTTAACTTGTAAGAAAAATTCAATGCAGAGTGAATGTGAGAAAAACTCAATGTAGAGTGAAGTTTAACTTGTAAGCGTGTTAAAGATGCGAAGTTTATGGATCCCGACCCAGCAAGGAACGAGTCTGATTTGGAAAACGTTGGACTGGAATGTGACTAAGTATGGCCACTATGCTTACGATCATAAAGTTGCAATGGTGGCTCGGCCTAGCTGAGGCTTGAAGTAACTCGGTTGGGACGAGCTCTTCATGCTCAGTCTGGCTGAGGCTTTTTGTGCTCAATCTGGCTGAGGCTTGAAGTGACTCGGCCTGGCCGAGCTCTTCATACTCAGTCTGGTTGAGGCTTTTAAGTGACTCGGTCTGGCCGAGCTCTTCATGCTCAATGTGGCGGAGGCTTTTTTGTGCTCAGTCTGGCTGAGGCTTTTAAGTGACTCAGTCTGGCCGAGCTCTTCATGCTCAGTCTGGCTGAGACTT
>CM069906.1:117768629-117989464 GCA_036172215.1 Camellia granthamiana
TCGTTTCACTGAATCCTCCAATTTGGCGTACCAGATGGCCGCAATACCCGACAGGGTCCTGCCAAAAAGGGAGAGCTTCTGTAATCTTGTCAAGCCCATCGGGCGCAGAACATCTGAAAACAAACTCAGGTGGACCATGGGATCTCCTGACCCGTCAAAACGATCGATGTGAGGCATCTTGAACCTGTCCGGCAGTGTCACAGCTGCGTCGGTGTACCCGTCCTCAATGTCCGGGATAGACTTTACCCCCTGGGATTTTTTGAACAACTTTTCAAGCTTGCTCAACTTCAACGCTGTAGGGTCGACCTCGAACTCGAAGGGAGAGTCCGTAGATTGGTAGGTGTTTTGGACAGCTGGGGTAAAATTGGGAGCGGAGCCGGCCCTACCGGAATGTCCGTACCTTCCTGGACATTGGGTGTTTCCCCGGGTGTCTGAACCCCTGGTGGTGGTGGAGCTTGATGCGAAGCAGATGCCTCCGTTCTGCTGTTGCAACCTAGTGATGAGCTCGGCTTGCTGAGCCATGATTGCAGCCTGCTGCTTGGAAAATTCCGCCTGGCGGACAGCGTCTCGCTGCATGAGTTTCATACTTTCTTGCATCTGGCGCATCATTACCTCCATCCCTGACGTGTTCTGGTGATCCATCTGACTGACTGGTACCTATCCCTGCAGTAGAAACTGAGACCTCAGCCTGACTGTTCACTGGTGGGGTGGATAAGGGCCACTGATCTGGTAACTGCTGAACCGGTGATTCGTGCCTGACTGGCCCTTTACCCTGCCTCTGGCAAAGGAACACTGATTGCCCTTGAACTGAATCTCTGACCTGACAAAGTCTATCAGCACAAGTTCGATGAACCTCGGGGGATATCGGAGCCTTCTGAAGCTATGGTTCCAGGACTACCCTAGCAAAAGAGAAAACAGACAGCACCTCAGCTCAACTTCACCAAAACAGATACGAGTGTAGCAGGATGACTGTGCCCTCTACTGAATTCTGCCCCCAAAATTCAGCCTCAAATCTGATACCCTCAGGTAAAATGAATCCCAAAATACTGAACTGGTGCCCGCAGGCCTGATACCCAAACTTGTAAACTGATACATGCATTCCTGTAGAGACGCACTCTAAAAGCACATAGCAGATAAGTGAGAGCCAAAACACCATATGTTGGGGTAGGGTTTCCCTGTCCTATTTTGTCAGGAGCTAGGGTTTCACTACGGCACGCAGCGGTTTCAAACAACCTATCGGGTAAGCAACCTGTCCTAGTTTGGAATGGTCACTATGTATCCGAATATGCACTAGGTCGAATGGTCAAAAAGGGTGCCCCGGTAAAACCGGGGGTTTGTGTTCCCATACAGGCAGAGCCCACAACCGGTCAGCCTTATGGTCATGCCTTGACAAGACAAGCCTCCGGCAAACCGTTCAGGAATAGCAGATGGCAAACACGGTGTCCTAGGCGCACCAATGCAATGCAATGCAAAGAAACACATAAGTGTAAACAAAATAAGATATCATGAGTTCGAGTCAAGTTCTCTAAATCCCTAGCAGAGTCGCCAAAAACTGTAACAAGCCCGCGGGGGACCTCGCTACAGCTCGGACTCGATTTGTGTCACGGTTCTTAATCTTGAACCAAAGAGTCCAAATCCGGCAAATCGTTTTTGAGAAAACAGATTTTTGAAAGAAGTGCCAAACATGGACTGCTTTGCCAGATACAGAGTCGCCACCTAAATATTTTATTTTGGGAAATTTAGGAAACCCTGACTCGTTGCCTAAGGCCACGTGTCCGTCCATCACCAAAGTTGCCTCGGCTCGGGAACTTGGGTACGATTGGGGAAGGTCACTTCGTGAGCACCCTCGCTCGCCCGATCAAAGATCGGCCCTCTACTAACCATGATATCTAGTTTTGAAAACATTATGCGTTCTTATTCCGGTTATTAGCCTAGATTTACTATGTGATGCGCACAGCATACAAGTATAGACTGGTCGCCTGAATTGGAACAAAACACTTCATGTTTGTTTTTGGAAGATGGTTTGCTACTCGCAAGTAGGCTTAAAATGTAGATTTTGCCACCCTCGGGTGGCTTAGAAAACATGGTTTTTGCCACTATCTAGTGGGCTTAAAACTCACAGTCGATGATTTGTTCCAATCCAAATAACCCAACCTTCACCCACAGGCATTCAGGCAGTTATATCACATAAGCACATAACCTCATGGTAAGCATGCTATCATGGCAGTCACTCACACGCATGCAAGGATGCTAAAGCATAAACTTACCGAGTACTCCAAGCCAAAACAGAAGCTAATTAGAAATCCATGCATGATCCTAAATATACAGAAGTGCCTAATGCAACACATGCAAAATGCAACTATAAGCAGGCTCGGCTATTCTAAAGATGGCATGTGAAATGCTACAACTAACAAGTATTCAACTCAGAATTGAAACACAATGCAGTTAGTATGATACGCCGAGCCCGGTGCATGCAAAACAGATGAATGAATGCAAACATGCTATCATACTGTATGCTAATTGAAACATGCCCTATTCTAACCAACATAAGCTGGTAAATAAAAGGGAGAAAGACGTGGGGTTAGAAGACATACATCACACGCACGCACACTTATTACAATATTGCCCTCGCTCGGAGGGTCCGAACAAATAATACAGTCCCGAATAAATTATTACAGCCTGAATAAATACAAAATCCTAATTAATTAACAAATTAAACTAGGAAAGCTGTAAACTAGCATGCAAGCTAGGGACTGCCTCGACTCTGCTCCGGATGATGGATGATGCATGTTTTTAAGTTGCCTTGCGCGGAAATCCACTGCGATGCCCCGATTAGCCTCTGCTTGCAATTGTTCTTGGAATGCGTGCCAAGCTCCGGAAGGCTGCTGATTCTTGATTTGCTGCAATAGAGAGCAAGAAAGGGGCATGGCAATGTATTTTCACATATGTATGCATGCCTCGATCCTCGTGCCACCAATCACGCATCTCGATGCATGATGGCCGAGGAGTCGAATTGCACGACTCAATATGAAATGAATGCACATATAAACACAACAAGACCGAGACTCCATCATGGATGATCCGGAGTGTCGGTGATTGGGAATTGAGACACGTTCCGTCACTCGAAGTACGAAACGTCCCTCGTTTCCCGTGCTCGGGCTAACTCCTATCCCAAGCACAATGCAATATGCATGACATGCATGAATGTGACTAATATACATCCTAGCATACACAATGCTATGAAATGGCATACACGATGCACGAGGTAACATGGCATACACAATGCGCTAACATACAACCTAGCATACACAATGCTATGAAATGAAATGGCATACACAATGCATAATGGACTTACACCAACACAAGTGGACCTCAGCCACACTCACATAGGAGGCCATTAGATGAAAATGAGACACTCGAAATGCGTGCACGCGTGCACGCAAACCGAAGACCGAACCTAAGGCACGAATGCCACTCTACCAAAGCATGGTAAGGCATGGAACATGGTATGCAAACATGCAAATTTCAGTGTTGAAAAATGATGCTAAACAGCCCCGAATCATAGAAACATGGCACCCGATGCATGGAATGAGACCGAAACATGAAATTGGGTATATGGAATGACCTATGGCTATACAAAGCATGCATTATTTGAACATGAAGTATGAAGACAGAATCAAGACAGTCCCAAAACAAGCATATTTACAGCTTTAAGCAAGGCCAAACAGTGAACACAAATAGGGCTAAGCTAACATGCAAAAATGGCCCCGAAAGAGAGATAATGAAGCAAGTAGCAGCTGCTGGCCCTAAATGGCCAAGAGCCCTTCAGCAAAGTTGAAGAGGGGCCCAAAACATGGCATTTTACAGTTAGTGACCAAGCCCAAAACAGTACATAAGTAAGCTAAAAATACTATGCAAAATAAGGCCTAAAAAGAGGTTTAAACACAAAGAGCAAAAAGGATGCCTCAAACAGCAAAAGACCCTTAATGAAACATAGAGAGGGGGTCAAAATAAGGCCATTTATAGTTCAGACTAGAGCCCAAAAATACAAGCACAAGGGGCTAACAAATCATGCAAAAATGGGGCCAAAAGAGGGATACAAAGGCAAGTGACAAAAGGAAGCCCCAAACAGCGAAGAGCCCTTCAAAAATGTTGAAGAAGGGCTCAAAACAAGTAACTTCACAGTTTAAAACATGCCTCAAAGCAGTTTACAAATAGGCCTAAAATACCATGCAAGAAAGAGGCATACAAGGGAGGTAAAGAAGCAAGTGTAAGAAGGAAGCCTCAAACAGGGAGAGGCCCTTAAACAAACATGAAAAAGACCTCAAAACATGACTATTTTCAGTTAGGGTCGGAGCCAAAAAATGTAAGCAAGAGGAGCTAATATATTGAGCAAAATAAGGCAAGAAAGAGGGAGAAGGAGACTTACCCTTGAAGACCAAAGAACCAACAGCTCTTGGACCAAAATTCTGAGCCTTTAACCTCTTCAAAACAGTCCCAAAGTATTGGAATGAGGGATGGAGGCCTTGTGCTATGAGGTGGTGTAGAAATGGTGTAGGAAACTTAGGGTTTTGATGGTTGGAATATAGAGAGAGAGAGAGAGATTGAATGCAAGAGGCTTAAACCAAAATTTCTAACCCTTAAAACTGAAGGGGAGGGGCTGGTTTTATAGGCAAATGGGTGGAAAAGAGGGGGGAAAATGGGGGGGAGATTTAAATTCAATTTTCCCCCCAAAAGGCCAAACCCTCGGACATAAGGCCTAGAGGAAAACAAAATTCACTTCTAGGACACACTTGGGGAGGGGGTTATGGCCGGCTAGCTAAAAAGGGCAAAAAAGTCATTTCACCAGCTAGGTGGCCGGCCTGCTAGATTTTCTGGCCGGCCTGCTACTTTCAGGACAAAAAAAATGGGCTGCCGGAAAGAAAGGTGGCCGGTGGGTGATTGGGAAGTCCAATGGTGGCCATTCAAGTGTCCAAATTGAAGCCCCGAAAGTTATATTTCCAATGGCGCAAACCTTGCATTAAAGTTCCTCCTGTGGAAAAAGTTATGCCAGTTTCCGTGAAGCCGCGCAGATTCGGTCCCAACCGGAGTGATGCCCTACTTCAATCAACTATATCTCCCCCGTCCGGAATTGGATTTAGGAGATTCTTGAGTGCAAAATGAAGCCCCAGAAGTATTATTTCCAACGGTGGTGGCCTCATAGCTTGATTCCAAGTATGAAAATGAATAGGCCCGATTTGGCGAGGGCTGCTCGACTCTTTCTTAACGGTTCATGCCCATTTTCTCCCCCAACTGGATTTCTTCCCTCTTCTCCTCTTTTCTTCAACTTCAAACCTCTAAGCAAGGTGTTTTGAAAGATTTTTCAAAGATTTCATCTCTCTTTCGTTCATTTCCACTTTGTCCTTGCTCGGTTTACCGAAAAGCGCAACATTTGACAAAATGCGAGTCTCGGAATGTCGTAGAAACTTTATTTCAAAAATGTTTCGAAAGAGAGGGTTTTAAGGTCTAAAAACCATTCAAAATAGCTTTGGTCCAGAATGGGGTGTGAAGTTCAGATTTGTCTCTCCCTTTGCCGAAGAAATTGGACCTTTCCCCTGCACAACTTTCTCCACCATGTAAACCATCAGTCGCGTCCAAGTCTTATGGATGGTCAAAAATGGGGTGTCTACAGTTGCCCCTCTTTGACAGAACTCGATAGTCATAACAATGACGGGAGTGAATGTCAAAGCCCAGAGACGACCCATTTTTGACAAGGCCGAAGACTTGGATAAACAAACAAAATATAGATAGATAAATGGTTGTGCCCGCAGGCTGCCTACGTATCCTTTTGCAAGGAATCAAACCAGCTTAGTTCAGGGGCAAGATGCAAAATAATATGCAGGAAGATTTTGATGATTGGACTTATACGCTACGCGAAGCCGGTTTGAAAGTTGGACTTATACGCTACGCGAAGCCGGTTTGAAAATTGGACTTATACGCTACGCGAAGCCGGTCAGAAAATTGGACTTATACGCTACGCGAAGCCGGTTTGAAAATTGGACTTATACGCTACGCGAAGCCGGTTTAAAAGTTGGACTTATACGCTACGCGAAGCCGGTTTGAAAATTGGACTTATACGCTACGCGAAGCCGGTTTGAAAATTGGACTTATACGCTACGCGAAGCCGGATATCACTCATGATCATGCAAAGAGAGCTGTAATGAAGCAATTTATGCAAAATAAATGCAACATTTTAAGCGAATGCTAGGCAAGCAAGTAAACTCGAACCAAACTATACCTCATGCAGAAAGGATGTAAGAAAATTATGGAATCTTCACGAACATGTGCGATAGATACACAAAGGTGAACGAAGCGTGTGATTGATGCACGAAGCGAGCGTGTGTGATAGATACACAAAGCGAACGTGTGATAGATACACAAAGTGAAGTGAGTGTGATGGATACACTATGTGAAGCAAAGTGTGATGGATACACTAGGTGAGTGTGCGATAGATACACAAAGCGAACGTGTGATAGATACACAAAGTGAAGCGAGTGTGATGGATACACTAAAGGTGAACACAAAATGTGATAGATGCACTTAGTGAACAAAGTATGATTGATATACTAAACAGTGAACACGAAGTGTGATAGATGCACTTAGTGAACAAGTATGATGGATATACTAAAGGGTGAACACGAAGTGTGATAGATGCACTTAGTGAACAAAGTGTGATTGATACACTAAAAGCGAACACAAAGTGTGATAGATGCACTAAGTGAACAGAGTGTGATTGATACACTAAAAGTGAACACAAAGTGTGATAGATGCACTATGTGAACAGAGTGTGATTGATACACTAAAAGTGAACACAAAGTGTGATAGATGCACTAAGTGAGCATAGTGTGATTGATACACTAAAAGTGAACACAAAGTGTGATAGATGCACTATGTGAACAGAGTGTGATTGATACACTAAAAGTGAACACAAACTGTGATAGATGCACTAAGTGAACAAGTGTGATGGATACACTGAATGTGAACACGAAGTGTGATAGATGCACTAAGTGAATAGAGTGCGATTGATACACTAAAAGTGAACACAAAGTGTGATAGATGCACTATGTGAACAGAGTATGATAGATATACTGAATGTGAAAACGAAGTGTGATAGATGCACTTAGTGAACAAGTATGATTGATATACTAAAGGTGAACACAAAGTGTGATAGATGCACTATGTGAACAAGTATGATAGATATGATAGTGAACAAGTATGATTGATATACTAAAGGTGAACACATTAGGAGATTCTTGAGTGCAAAATGAAGCCCCGGAAGTATTATTTCCAACGGTGGTGGCCTCATATCTTGATTCCAAGTATGAAAATGAATAGGCCCGATTTGGCGAGGGCTGCTCGACTCTTTCTTAACGGTTCATGCCCATTTTCTCCCCCAACTGGATTTCTTCCCTCTTCTCCTCTTTTCTTCAACTTCAAACCTCTAAGCAAGGTGTTTTGAAAGATTTTTCAAAGATTTCATCTCTCTTTCGTTCATTTTCACTTTGTCCTTGCTCGGTTTACCGAAAAGCGCAACATTTGACAAAATGCGAGTCTCGGAATGTCGTAGAAACTTTATTTCAAAAATGTTTCAAAAGAGAGGGTTTTAATGTCTAAAAACCATTCAAAATAGCTTTGGTCCAGAATGGGGTGTGAAGTTGAGATTTGTCTCTCCCTTTGCCGAAGAAATTGGACCTTTCCCCTGCACAACTTTCTCCACCATGTAAACCATCAGTCGCATCCAAGTCTTATGGATGGTCAAAAATGGGGTGTCTACACGAGGCCGTTTGTTAGCAGGGCTAATTTCTGAACTAGCCTCCTCCTCGGTGCCACGTTTTTGGCCGCGCTTCTCCGAAATCAGCTGTTCTTCACCGGCCTGCTGTTCAACTTTTTTCGTGCCGACCGGTGTAACCTGAGTCGTTCCTTCAATAATGGGTATAGAGGCCTTAGCCAAGCTGGCATCAGATTCGGCGGCCTCGGCCTTTTTTCAAGCAGCCATTTGCTTGGCATTTCTCTTACGCGCCATTTGCGTAAGGCTTTCCTTTGCCATACCTTCGAAGAAGTCGCCGGGAAGAGAACTCTGCCTGACCCGAAGCGGATGGAGAGGAAGGCTGGTTGAGTCCGGCAGCCTCAAACGCCGAACGCACGGCCTCGTCAACCTCTTCGGCCTCCTCAGTGAGTTCTCTGGCCGGATCGGCAACTACTATCACCGGCTCTGCGTCTTGCCCCGAATCAGAAGCTTCAAGACCAATTTGCCTAAGGTTCTTGTAGCTGGGGATGATAAGAGCCGGGAGGTTCTGATCGCCGGATGGAATTGGAATGTTGTCCGCAGCCGAGAACGTGGTATAAGTCGGTTCGTACCGAAGTAAAATGTGGGCGGCTCTTCCTTGTTTTTGCACGTTTTGGCGGCCGAAGTAGTTGAGTGCAGTCTTAATGTCCCTGAGGACCGCGTCGTCAACAGAAGTCAGAATCTTCTTCAATTTATTACCTGTAAAAGATGAGAGATTAAGGAAAGAGAGCCGATTAAGAGACAGATCAACAAACATAAGATACTACTTGGCAACCTGGATCACCCTTATGTCTGGGAATGGGGTCTAGGCGATCTTCGCCCTCAGTGAACTCCCAATTACCTCGGACATTGACCATTACATCGTCAACCCTCTTACCAGAACTGGCAAGCATAGTCACCAAATGATGGTTAGTATCCTTGGCCCTAAGGAAGTACCGCCCCAGCCGACCGGAGGATTTGGCTAAAGCATAGCAGTGCCGAATGGCCGGAATTCCGAGATTGATCCTAAGGCGTCGATTCAATTCTATAATCCCCATAATGATTCGAAAGAAATTTACATTGGGTTGAGAAGGAATCAGACTCCAATAGCGAAGGATGACCCTAAGCAATGGATGTAGGGGGAAACAAACTCCGCCCTCCACAATGGACAGGAGGGGGAATACGATCGTATTCTGATCCTCTCTCTCCATATCTAGAGAACTGTCCGTTACAAGAGACAAATGAACGTCATCGGGAATGAAAAAATGTTGCCGGAATCCGAAAATGCGACTCTCAGAAAGGAGGTCTTTCAAATGTTTAGCCATTTCAACGGGGACCCAAGGATTCGCCGAAAGTAAGAACAATAAACAGAGGATAGGACTACAAAGAAAGGAGAAGAAGACTTATGAAGAGCAGATGAGACGAAGATAGACGGACAAAAGTTGCAGAAAATATGAGTGCGAGGGGAGATGCGCGCTGGCGGTCCAAACGTATTAGATGATCGACGAAATGTGTATCCAAAAGGACTAAAGTTTCAAATCGCAATAAATGCGAAAGACGCATGAATAGGGCGAGAAAGTATAATGATAAACGAAAAGGCGTGCGCCTCCTGACATCTTCTGACATCTGTCTTGGGGAACGCGAGGCCGCCTGATCAATGATAAGCTTTTCGAATTCTAGACTAAACACGCCGATTAACTACCGTCAATGGGGAGTTCGGGGGGCAATTGTGGGAGCCGAATATGTGGCTAAATCGGAAGGGGTATATTATAGTATTAACATTAACCGGCTGTATCCTGCATGATTAGGATGGGCCGAATACAATACGTAGGCCGATTAAGAAAGGATCCTCGAAGCCGAATAGAAGAACGGGTAATGATTGAAAAGTAGGCCCAGGCCCCGAGGTCCCAAAAAGAACAGATATAAATATAGAAGCAGCGTTCTTGGAAAGGTATGTAAGAATAACTCCACTTAACTTAGTGAACAAGCTTTCTTGACCATTGAGACTGACTTGCCCGTCGGAGTGCTAACCCCGCACCCCCGACCGGAGTGTTGGTGCTTTTACAGGTGACTAGCTGAGGATCAAGAGCCTCTCCCAGGATCTGAAGAGTATTTCCAAACCACTTCCCCACAAAATTATATAATGATAAAATAATTTTTTATACAAAATTTCAATAAAATTTTAATATAATAGTAATATCATGTCATCATTGACATATAATATCACTAACCAATAGTAAAGAAACACATAGAAGATAAACCCCACATGTCAAATGTACCTAACAATTCAATAAATATCAAATTTTTATTGAGATTAATTATAATTGTATGTCAATAATGATAGACATTACGATTGTATTGAAATTTTCATAGATAATAATATGACTTATCGTAATATCTTTATTTTCAATAAAAAAACAACCATTATTATTCTCATAATTTTAAAAATGTCATTGATATTTCACTCTAAATAATATTTTATAATTTTTTTTAAAAATATTTTCTTTATATTTACAAAAAAAAAAAAATTATTCCAAAATCCAAGGGGGGCACGTGACCCCCCTGGTCTAGCTGTGGCTCCGCCATTGACTACGACCACCACTATTAGCTCCACCATCACCTTACCTACAAATACAATCATCCTAAAACCCCTTACAAAACGCCAACAATGATGACACCCCCAAACACAAACCCAATGAAAGAATACCTAACAAAGCTATGTTATGTCGAATTTTACGGCATTTGTCATGATACTCATCGCCTCTGATCCAGTCACACAACTCACCTCCTCCCGCAAGACCCTCATTGAAAATTGCCTCACTGATTTCTTCTCAAAACTCACACATCTGATCATCCCACCTATGCTTTTGTAAGTCTCTTCTTACATATAAACACTATTGTACTTGCATGCATTTAGAAAATAATAAATGAGGGAGAAGAAGAGGATTCGACAAAGCCACTGGCATAGGAGGAGGAGGAGTCGAGGTAGCGGCAGCGACGACGCCGATGGGGAGATCTGAGAAAAGTGAGAACAAAAACAGAGAAAATGAGAGAGAAGAGAAGGAGAGAGAAAATAAGCTACTATATATGATCTTCGCATCGGTGCTACCATATCTAAATGAAGAGAGAAAAGAAGAGCCAGATCATTGAGTTGGAGACGGCGCGGTGGTCGACGCTCTAGTGTCGTGCTCCACTGCCAGAGCAACATACTGCGGAGGAACGGGAAGACGATGATGGAAGGAGGAGATGGAAGACGATGATGGAAGAAGGAAGAGTCGACGACGGAGCGCAAAGATTGATGAAGATGTTGAGTACGGCGATGAGGCGGCGGAGGGTGGATGGAAGTGGTGAAGAGAGAGAGAGAGTGAGATGGAGAGTTGCGAAGAGGGGGGTGAGAGAGAGAAAATTGTTTAGATAGGGTTTGATTTGGGAACCATATATATAAACGACCGTGCTAGGGAGCTCGAAAACGAGCTCCCCCGAATCCCCCTAATCTTGATTTTTTTTTTCAGAAGCAGAGAAGGAGAAGAGAAGGGAGGAGGAGGAAAGAGGAAGGAGGAGGAGGAGGAGGAGGAGGAGTGGACTGGAGGGGGCCATAACAGTGGGAGGAGGCGGAGGCGGGGCCGGAGGCGACGGCGGAGCTGCTGCGACGATCGGAGTTGGGCGACGGGTTGGGCAACGGAGGCGACGGGCTGGGCGATCGGCGGCGACGTGCTGGGCGACGATCTCTTCTCTCTTCCCCTCTTCTTCTCTCTTTCTCTCCCTCTCCCTCCGAGCTGTTGCAGAGTTGAACATGGAAGAAGAAAAAAGAAAAGAAAAGAAAAAAAAAAAATCCCCAAAACGACGTCGTTTTGGGGATTAGGGGGATTAGGGGGGGGCCAAATTCGAGCTCACAAACATTATTCATATATAAAAATGGATATTTTCATCATTTTGCAAAGGCTTGTCCCTACGAACATAAGAAATAAGCATGTGGACCTTCAGGTATAAAAAATACAGAATTGGATTTTTCAGCCGAATGCCCAATATCATAAAAGTGGGATGTTACAAAAGTAATTATAAATTAATAGAAAATTTTATAAATATTAATAATTAAATTTGTAAAGTTTTCCATGAATTTATATTTTTTTCTATAGTTATCAAATTACCCCTAATAATAATATTCACATTAACAGTGTCAATGTTCTGTGATGTTAACATTGCTGGCGATATGAATATTCATACATCAATGTAAATATTCATACTATAAAATATAAATATTCACATAACTAAATTACTAAGCGTTCAAAAAATATTTGTAAGGGTAAAATTATCTATAAAATACTTTAAATATAATAATTAAGATTTGGTGGATAAAATGCCCAAATAATAGGACTTATTGTAATAAAAAAAAATATATATGTTATTGACTTGGGATACAAAAACTTCAAAAAAGATTTCTTAATAAATCCCCCCCCCCCCCCAAAAAAAAAAAAAATCCCTTTCACCATGTTTGATTCTAGAAAATTGAGTACATTCAGAAATTTGAGTTTTTAATTTTTCGTATTTTTTTGCTTTTAGTGAATTTTTTTAATATTTTATAATTTTTTGAAAAATATTTTAGATACGCTTAATCTATTAAACTGTATAATAGTTGTGAAAAAAAGTCACCAAATACAAAATATATATATATAAAATGAAAATAAAAATTCAATACTTCTTCATATTTTGTTGTATTTAATGAATTTTTTAAAAAAAATTTGTACAAATTTTTTACTTTTTAAGTATATTAAGATTAAGATTAAGTAAATGTAAAAACTAAATAAAAAAAATTGATTAAAATATTTTTTAAAATTATTAAAAATATAAAAATATGAATTGAAAACTCAAAAAAAAAAAAATTGAAAATTGAAAACGAAACACGGTGTTTGTGTTTTCGTTTTAAATAAGATAAATTACAAATATACACATTGAGATTTGTTTAAAATACAAATTATTTCTTGTGATTTTAGAAATTACATGCCACACTTTTAAGTTTCTAATTACATAATAAAATATTCTTTTTAGTAATAAATTATCAAGTCAATTAATTTTTTTTAATGATCTAGAGATATATTTCAATTAATAATGTAGATAATTTTATTATTATATAGAAGAGTAGTTACAAATTTTATTTTTTTCTATTAATTTTCTTAAATAAAAAAATTCTGACAAAGGGTATTTTTAATTTTTAAAATTACAAGAAACAATTTGTATTTTAAATAAATTTTAGAGGGTATATTTATAATTTACATTTAGAAAAAAATTATGTACAATACTTATAATTTTTTATAGGGTATAATTTTAGTGGAGGTATTTATAATTTAGCTTTACTATTGCAATTTTATTAAATTTTCACTTTTTTACGGTAGATAAGCCCTACACTTTAAATCAAATCCAGTGTAATCACTTCTTTTCTTTTCTTTTTTGCGCTCAAAAGATAGCAAACTAGAACAAAACACACACTTAAACACTACAGCCATCAATGGATGCAATTCGAGTGGGTTCGGACGGATTGAGAGACTATTTAAATCCAGCTCAAGGGTGTTGAGAGCTACCTAGGTTTATCCAATCCTGAATTATAACCCGAGGTTACTTGTTGATGGGGTTTAGACGGATTGAGAGACTATTCAAATCCAGCTCAAGTGTGTTGAGAGTGTAACAACCCTCACTTGATTTAGTCATGCTTGCATACATTTTGTATGATCTTGTCTTGTTATGTTTGTAAATCTTGTCATCTTGTTTTGCCTTGCTTTGCTACGTATTACTTGCTTGGTGTTTGGCCGAGGTCAGCTTAGCCTAGTTCGCCTTTGAACCTTTGTACTTGGGATTATTTTGGAACCACTTGGTTGACCTCCATCTTCACCCCGGCATGTTTGCCGAGATGTCACTCTTTGGGCCGAAGTGTTTAGAACCAAGGCCGAGATGTTTGTCACTAGTGATCTTTGTCCTTGGGCAGGTATGGCCTAGACCGAGATGTGGCACACTCAGGCCAAGGTGTGGCACAGCTTAGTCAGGTGTCGTCCTCCCTAGCCGATGTCTTTGCTACCCTGTTGCCGAAGCTTTGTGTTTAGCCGATGTCCTTGATTGCCGATGTGTCTTGCCTTAGCTTGCTACATACGCTTTGTCATAGAGTTGTCTTATCAATCAGTCACTTTTTGAGCTAAACCAACCTCGTAACGCCACGTGTCCGAGCTGAGTTTTAAGTCAGCCGGCAAACCTGTAAACATATCATTTTGTATCATTTTGGGTTGCAAGTCTTTGTTTTAGAGAGAGAAGCTCTGGGGGAAGAAGAAAGAATTCTTAGAGAGAGAAGTAGAGTTTCGAGCTTGGTCTTTGAGGATCGAACCGTTAGATTTGGGCTTTGAGGTTAGATTCTTGCTCTACTCTGATTGTTCTTATTGATTACCGAGCAGCATTGCATGATCGCATCTGTTTTGCATGCCATGCATTGATTTGATGTTGATTTTCGAAAGAGAAAAAAAAAATGGTGTTCATAAGTTCTTGAAGAAAGTCTTGTTTTGATCCGAAAGTGTATGGCAAAAACCATGTTTTTGTGTTTGTTCTTGCACGACCTTCTTGTATGGGTACCCAGGTCCATGTTTTGAACTTTTAGCATGAAATCTCAGTTTTTGAATAAATGAGTTATGATTTTAGCATGCATGTTCTTGATGTTCTTGATGACTTCGTTCTTTGCATTCTTCAAGGGGAAACCCAGGATTTCCCGATTTCGTTGTTGTGTGTGTGGCCATCAGGACCACACCTCGGCAAGGAGGTGTGGGACCTCGGCTAGACCTGGATGGTACCCAATGTGTTTCCATGAGATGGAAAAACAGTGTTTTGGCACTCAGCACGTCTCGCTTTGTTATTGATTTAGATTCGGTAGGAGTGCCGAGATCATTACATGTATGTAAAGCTTGTTTTGAGAATGTGATTTGCCATGTGATTTGTCAGGACTTTGATCTTTGCTTTGAGCCTACACCTGAGGAGCTAGGTGAGTGGTGCTTTTAATAAAGCTATGTTATACTGTTTTGATAAATCTTGTTTTGCTTTGTTTTGGTGAAAGTATTTGTTAAGCATGAATGACCAGCCCTATTTTGATGTATCAATTATAAGCTTTGTTTTGATGTCATCTTTGAAAGTCCCCTGGCTGGAGGACTATAAACTTTCGCAGCACCATTTGTCAAAAAGGGCTGCGGGCCTAAGTGACACAGTCTCTTGTATTAAAAGGATACGGTCCTTTCTTGGAAAAGCCATTGTGTTAAAAAGGGCTACGGGCCTAAGTAACACAAGTCCCTTGTGCTGGATGACTATAAACTTTCGCAGTACCAAGTATGAAAGTCCCTTGTGCTGGAGGACTATAAACTTTCGCAGTAGCAAGTATGAAAGTCCCTTGGCTGGAGGACTATAAACTTTCGCAGCACCATTTTGTCTAAATCGATTACGGATCGCACAATCTTTTGTTTTGCCACTGATGGATCACTAAGTGGAACTGTTTGTTCGATAAGCCGATTTGTGATTCGCCGATGTCAGTAAACATCCCTTGAAACTTGTAAGACTTGATAGATGAATACGGTTCACCTATTGATTTGATTAAGCTTTGATGTGTTTTGCTATATAAGGATCTCGGCTAATAATTGTATGGTTTTGACATGTTTGTTTTGAACAGACTTCGGCTATATTCATGCAAAACCTTTATTACTCGTACCATTCACTGAGTTCCATACTCACCCTCTCTATATATATGTAGGTGATGAGCAGGACGGCGGTGACGCCTAGATACATTTTGTAAAGCTTGTTTTGGATTCTTGACATGTTGGCCTGACTTGTTTTACGTCGGCAAAATTGTACTCACGTCGGCTGTCTTGTATTCACGTCGGCATTTTGTGGTTATGCCGGCTTTTGTATTTACGTCGTCAACTCTTGAAAATCATGCTTCTCGGCTTGTATTTCCTGTATTTTGTATATGTCGGCTGAGAAGCCTTTTGATCAAGATGTAAGTTTGTATTTTTGTTATTTTTGGACTGGATGTAAACCATATTGTATGTGTGTTCTCATTTGATCTACGCACCGCTCTTATGGACCACTTGTATCTTGATTTATTGCTTCCGCATTTGTGAGCCCCCTTTGTGCACTCTGTTGTGTGTGGATTTTGAAAGCTGGCCTTCGGTAAATCTGGGATTACTGGCCATCACGGCACCATCCTATTAGGGGCGGGTTGGGGTCGTGACAGAATGGTATCAGAGCACAAGTTCCTTAGTATATGTTATTCACACACTTTGAGTCCTAAAGAGCATAGGAATTCCCTTAGAAAGATGCTAGGGTTGCATCATGGTACTTGCTATGTGAACAAGGTGTGCATTGACTTGACATGTGTATTTGTTACTTGCCTACGTGGTTATTTGTTTATTTGCTTAAAAAGTCACACTTTGCATACTCATAGCATCATGAGGAGAGGTAGACCGCCAGTTGGCCGGAATCAGCCCGAAGACAGAATAGACAGACTGGAAAGATTAGTAGAAGGTTTAGCCCGCGAGTTGAGGCAAACAAGACAGCAGTACGCTAGTGCCACTTCGACCCAGGCCGAGCAGACAAACGGCCGAAATGTAGTTCCGCCTCCACCTCCTCCAGTGCCGCAAGTTCCTCCACAGCCAGCCTTATATGGGGATGGCACAATAGCTTTGATTAGGGAGTTCAAGAAAATGAAACCACCCAGATTCTCTGGAGGTATAGAGCCAATGAAGGCCGAGGCGTGGGTTTTGGAAATGGAGAAGC
Source organism: Camellia granthamiana (assembly GCA_036172215.1). Classification (NCBI taxonomy): domain Eukaryota; kingdom Viridiplantae; phylum Streptophyta; class Magnoliopsida; order Ericales; family Theaceae; genus Camellia; species Camellia granthamiana. Next base: position 117,785,227 of record CM069906.1, read on the forward strand.
TGTTCGAGATCTTCCCCAGCACTGACACTCAGAAGGTAACGTTGGCAGCATTCACGTTAGATGATGATGCTCGCAGATGGTGGATGATGATTCGGGGAAGCAATCCAGACTTAACCTGGACCAGATTTTTGGAGTTGTTCTACAACAAACATTTTCCTCTCAGTGTCCGAAACCGCAAGGCTACCGAATTCCAGACCTTGACACAGGGCAACCGGACAGTGGCAGAATATGACCGCGCTTTTACTGAATTGGCAAGGTTTACACCTCACGTGGCCAACGATGAATACATGAAGGCTCGAAAGTTCGAGAGTGGGCTTCGCGGACCGATTCAAGACCGAGTTAACTTGCACGATATGCCGACTTACGCCCAAGTGTTGGACAAAGCCATTCTGGCCGAAGCTAACTTGAACAGATACCAGAGCACGGGAGAGAACCAGCGAAAGAGACAGAACTATGACAGTCGCCGAGCACAGTTGGGCACCAAGAAGAAGACGAACAAGGGCAATACTGGTTATCTAAGGCAGGAAGGTAATACTAGGCCGACGTGTTCAGATTGTGGGAAGCAACATTTCGGGGTCTGTCGTCGGACGTCTGGAGCTTGTTATGAATGTGGAGAAATGGGTCATTACGTGAAAGACTGCCCTAAGACAAAGGCTGAAAACAGCAAGAAAGGTGAGAGCACCTCAGGCACCGTTCAAAAAGGTAATGTGGGGAAAGGACAGATGAGGCAGGGCAGAGTGTTTGCACTAGTACCCGGAGACACTCAGAATGTTGAGGCAGTGGTGTCAGGTATGCTCTCTATTTGCTCTCAAGATGCTTATGTGTTGATTGATTCGGGTTCTACGCATTCGTTTGTATCTGCTAAGTTTGCCGAGAAGATTCCTAGGAAACTAGAACCCCTTGATTATGTATTATTTGTGTCTACTCCATGTGGGAAATCTATGATTGTTGCATCCGTCTATAGAGCATGTGTTATTATGATTGAGAATGTTGAATTGTTAGTTGACTTAATGCCATTGGACATAGCCTATTTTGATGTTATACTGGGAATGGATTGGTTAGTAGCGAACTACGCATCTATTAATTGTGTTTCGAAAAGTGTCACACTGAAACCCCCAAACCTGGCCGAGGTTATTTTTCAGGGTAAAGGAGTAGTAGCCCCACCTTACTTGATCTCATCCATGAAGGCCTATAAGTTGATCCAAAAAGGGTGTAAGGGTTATCTGTGTAGTATACTGAGTAATCAGGATGGAAATGTTAATTTACCCGACATCCCAGTTATTAGTGAATTCCCCGACGTCTTCCCGAGCGAATTGCCTGGTCACCTAATTGATAGGGGAATAGAGTTTACTGTTGATATCGTATCGGGAACACAGCCGATCTCCAAAACACCATATAGAATGGCCCCAGCTGAACTTAGGGAATTGAAACTGCAATTACAGGAATTGTTGGATAAGGGATTTATTAGGCCGAGCACTTCACCATGAGGAGCACCCGTTTTATTTGTTAAGAAGAAGGATGGCACACTTCGTCTTTGTATAGATTACCGAGAACTTAATAAGGTCACCATCAAGAACAAGTACCCATTACCTAGGATTGATGACTTACTTGATCAGTTACAAGGAGCACGAGTCTTTTCTAAGATTGACCTTAGGTCGGGCTACCACCAGCTTAAAGTTAAAGCCGAGGATGTTGAGAAGACTGCTTTCCGAACAAGATATGGCCACTACGAGTTTTTAGTGATGCCTTTTGGAGTGACCAATGCCCCTGCTGCATTTATGGATTTAATGAACCGAGTCTTCAAGCCATACTTAGATGAGTTTGTAGTCGTCTTCATTGATGATATATTAATCTATTCCAGGAGTAAGGCCGAACACGAGAATCATTTGAGACTTGCTTTGCAGATCTTGAGAGACCGGAAACTATATGCTAAGTTTAACAAGTGTGAGTTTTGGCTTTCTACTATCTCATTTTTGGGTCATGTGATTAATGAAGAGGGTATCTCGGTTGATCCTAGCAAAGTTGAAGCCGTAGTGAATTGGCCGAGGCCGACCAATGTGTCCGAGGTTCGTAGTTTTCTGGGCTTGGCAGGTTATTATAGGAAATTTGTAAAAGATTTCTCAAGGATCGCAGTTCCATTGACGCAATTGACTAAGAAGGGAGCACCGTATGAATGGACTGAAGATCGAGAATCAGCTTTCCAGGAACTGAAGACGAGGTTAGTTACCGCACCAGTACTTGTACTTCCGTCAGGTAATGAAGAGTTTCATATCTATAGTGATGCATCGCGTAAGGGTTTGGGTTGTGTATTGATGCAAAAGGGTAGAGTCATAGCATATGCATCTCGTCAGCTGAAGCCACATGAAAAGAACTATCCTACCCATGATTTGGAGTTAGCAGCCGTTGTATTTGCTTTAAAGATTTGGCGTCATTACTTGTATGGAGCTTCTTGCCAGGTTTTTACAGATCATAAGAGCTTGAAGTACCTATTCACTCAGAAGGAATTGAATTTGAGACAAAGAAGATGGCTTGAACTGCTGAAAGACTATGATATGCAAATTCAATATCACCCAGGAAAAGCTAACAGCGTAGCCGACGCTCTGAGCAGAAAGTCAGTTGGGAATTTGGCATGTTTAACCATGATTTCAATAGAACCAACTATTGTTGAAGAAGTAAAGGCAAGACAAATGGAGGATGAATTCCTCAAGAAAGTAGCCGAGGAGATTGTCACAAAGCCGAGACCGAGGTACACTATGGAGGACCAAGTACTCAAGTTTGAGGGAAGGTTATGTGTGGCCGACATCCCAGTGCTGAAAAGGAGAATTTTGCAGGGAGCTCACGGTTCCAAGTTTGCCGTTCATCTAGGGAACACTAAGATGTATCAAGATGTGAAGCAGACATTTTGGTGGCCGAACATGAAAAGAGAAATAGCCGAGTTTGTGTCCCAGTGTTTACATTGTCAGCAAGTAAAGGCAGAACATCAGAGACCCGCAAGACTCCTTCAACCTTTGCCGATCCCTGAGTGGAAATGGGAACATATCTCCATGGATTTTGTGATTGGTTTGCCGAAGACACAGAAAGGTATGGACTCGATTTGGGTTATTGTGGATAGGTTAACTAAGTCAGCACACTTTTTGCCCGTTAAGACTACCTTCAACGCCGATCAACTTGCCTTGTTATATGTGAATGAAATTGTTAGGCTTCATGGGGCACCGATGTCAATTGTGTCAGACCGAGATCCGAAGTTCGTTTCAAGATTTTGGCAGAGTCTACAAAGAGCTTTTGGAGCCGAGTTAAGGTTCAGCACAGCTTTTCATCCCCAGACGGATGGGCAAACAGAGAGAACAATCCAGACACTTGAAGATATGCTTAGACTATGTGTTTTGGACTTCCAGGGAAATTGGGGAATGCATTTGCCCTTAGTTGAATTCGCTTACAACAACAGTTATCAAGCTAGCATTGGCATGGCGTCGTATGAGGCTTTGTATGGAAGGAAATGCAGGTCGCCGATATGTTGGACCGAAGTTGGGGACAAAGCTCTGCTTGGTCCCGAATTGATTCAAGTAACAACAGAAAAGATTAAACTTGTACAACAGAGGATTAAAACTGCCCAGAGCCGACAAAAGAGTTACGCCGACCAGAGAAGAAATGAGTTAGAATTCGAAGTCGGGAATCATGTATTCCTGAAAGTTTCGCCGATGAAAGGAGTTTCCAGATTTGGGAAGAAAGGTAAGTTAGCACCTCGTTATATTGGGCCATTTGAAGTTCTTGACAAAGTTAACACCGTTGCCTACAGACTTGCTTTACCGCCAGAATTGAGCCAAGTCCACAATGTGTTCCATGTTTCGATGTTAAGGAAGTATATTCGGGACCCACTGCATGTGATTGACTATTCTAGGATTGCAGTTAACGAGAATTTAGGCTATAAAGAGAAGCCGATGTGTATTATCGACAGACAAGTCAGGCAGTTGAGAAACAAATCGATGCCAATGGTAAAGGTGGAATGGAAAGAACATTACGGCAAGAATGCCACATGGGAAATGGAAGAAGAGATGAGAAGCCGACATCCAGAATTGTTCTTGGAACAAGGTACCTTAAGTTTGGGGACCAAACTTCTTAAGGGGGGTAGGATGTAACAACCCTCACTTGATTTAGTCATGCTTGCATACATTTTGTATGATCTTGTCTTGTTATGTTTGTAAATCTTGTCATCTTGTTTTGCCTTGCTTTGCTAAGTATTACATGCTTGGTGTTTGGCCGAGGTCAGCTTAGCCTAGTTCGCCTTTGAACCTTTGTACTTGGGATTATTTTGGAACCACTTGGTTGACCTCCATCTTCACCCCGGCATGTTTGTCGAGATGTCACTCTTTGGGCCGAAGTGTTTAGAACCAAGGCCGAGATGTTTGTCACTAGTGATCTTTGTCCTTGGGCAGGTATGGCCTAGACCGAGATGTGGCACACTCAGGCCAAGGTGTGGCACAGCTTAGTCAGGTGTCGTCCTCCTTAGCCGATGTCTTTGCTACCCTGTTGCCGAAGCTTTGTGTTTAGCCGATGTCCTTGATTGCCGATGTGTCTTGCCTTAGCTTGCTGCATACGCTTTGTCATAGAGTTGTCTTATCAATCAATCACTTTTTGAGCTAAACCAACCCCGTAACGCCACGTGTCCGAGCTGAGTTTTAAGTCAGCCGGCAAACCTGTAAACATATCATTTTGTATCATTTTGGGTTGCAAGTCTTTGTTTTAGAGAGAGAAGCTCTGGGGGAAGAAGAAAGAATTCTTAGAGAGAGAAGTAGAGTTTCGAGCTTGGTCTTTGAGGATCGAATCGTTAGATTTGGGCTTTGAGGTTAGATTCTTGCTCTACTCTGATTGTTCTTATTGATTACCGAGCAGCATTGCATGATCGCATCTGTTTTGCATGCCATGCATTGATTTGATGTTGGTTTTCGAAAGAGAAAAAAAAATGGTGTTCATAAGTTCTTGAAGAAAGTCTTGTTTTGATCCGAAAGTGTATGGCAAAAACCATGTTTTTGTGTTTGTTCTTGCACGACCTTCTTGTATGGGTACCCAGGTCCATGTTTTGAACTTTTAGCATGAAATCTCAGTTTTTGAATAAACGAGTTATGATTTTAGCATGCATGTTCTTGATGTTCTTGATGACTTCGTTCTTTGCATTCTTCAAGGGGAAACCCAGGATTTCCCGATTTCGTTGTTATGTGTGTGGCCATCAGGACCACACCTCGGCAAGGAGGTGTGGGACCTCGGCTAGACCTGGATGGTACCCAGTGTGTTTCCATGAGATGGAAAAATAGTGTTTTGGCACTCAGCACGTCTCGCTTTGTTATTGATTTAGATTCGGTGGGAGTGCCGAGATCATTACATGTATGTAAAGCTTGTTTTGAGAATGTGATTTGCCATGTGATTTGTCAGGACTTTGATCTTTGCTTTGAGCCTACACCTGAGGAGCTAGGTGAGTGGTGCTTTTAATAAAGCTATGTTATACTGTTTTGATAAATCTTGTTTTGCTTTGTTTTGGTGAAAGTATTTGTTAAGCATGAATGACCAGCCCTATTTTGATGTATCAATTATAAGCTTTGTTTTGATGTCATCTTTGAAAGTCCCCTGGCTGGAGGACTATAAACTTTCGCAGCACCATTTGTCAAAAAGGGCTGCGGGCCTAAGTGACACAGTCTCTTGTATTAAAAGGATACGGTCCTTTCTTGGAAAAGCCATTTTGTTAAAAAGGGCTACGGGCCTAAGTAACACAAGTCCCTTGTGTTGGATGACTATAAACTTTCGCAGTACCAAGTATGAAAGTCCCTTGTGCTGGAGGACTATAAACTTTCGCAGTAGCAAGTATGAAAGTCCCTTGGCTGGAGGACTATAAACTTTCGCAGCACCATTTTGTCTAAATCGATTACGGATCGCACAATCTTTTGTTTTGCCACTGTTGGATCACTAAGTGGAACTGTTTGTTCGATAAGCCGATTTGTGATTCGCCGATGTCAGTAAACATCCCTTGAAACTTGTAAGACTTGATAGATGAATACGGTTCACCTATTGATTTGATTAAGCTTTGATGTGTTTTGCTATATAAGGATCTCGGCTAATAATTGTATGGTTTTGACATGTTTGTTTTGAACAGACTTCGGCTATATTCATGCAAAACCTTTATTACTCGTACCATTCACTGAGTTCCATACTCACCCTCTCTATATATATGTAGGTGATGAGCAGGACGGCGGTGACGCCTAGATACATTTTGTAAAGCTTGTTTTGGATTCTTGACATGTTGGCCTGACTTGTTTTACGTCGGCAAAATTGTACTCACGTCGGCTGTCTTGTATTCACGTCGGCATTTTGTGTTTATGTCGGCTTTTGTATTTACGTCGTCAACTCTTGAAAATCATGCTTCTCGGCTTGTATTTCCTGTATTTTGTATATGTCGGCTGAGAAGCCTTTTGATCAAGATGTAAGTTTGTATTTTTGTTATTTTTGGACTGGATGTAAACCATATTGTATGTGTGTTCTCATTTGATCTACGCACCGCTCTTATGGACCACTTGTATCTTGATTTATTGCTTCCGCATTTGTGAGCCCCCTTTGTGCACTCTGTTGTGTGTGGATTTTGAAAGCTGGCCTTCAGTAAATCTGGGATTACTGGCCATCACGGCACCATCCTACTAGGGGCGGGTTGGGGTCGTGACAGAGAGCTACCTAGGTTTACCCAATCCCGAATTATAACCTGAGGTTGTTTGTTGATGGGTCGTTTTGCACATGGAAAATAAACACTAAACTATACCTAAATTCCTTAGAATAATGGTAAATATAGGTATCGATCTACATGGACTACTGTAAAATTAAACTAATTTAACTTGCAAGATTCTTAATTTAATTTTGATAAAAAGATTGATGGGAATTATATTGAAATGAGAATTTAAATAAAAAAGAGAAACTAAATTAACAATGAAAATTAAGGTTTGAGATATTAATTGGGAAAAATTCTAGGGCAATGAAATTAGTTACATAAATAATGTTTAAAATTGGAAATCGATTGTGCTATGGTTCGAACTACCTAATACTTCACAACTACAAGCTCGAAGTAATGATCAAAAAGATTATTGCGTTCAACATATAGGCACAAATCATCTCAAGTAGTATGAGTCGTTCACTCTAAACTAGGATAAGAGGATGACTCGTCTCTCGTAGCATGACTCGTTTCATACTTTGAATATGAAAGAAAAGATAAAAATTGTATGAAAAGCATTCAACAATCACAAAAAGTAAAAAACTTAAAGAAAATAGTAGAAAATATATTGAAAAACTTCTAAAACACCATACAACTTGTTCAAACCATTACAACAACAAAAAACCTAAGAAAAACCTTATTTGCTTGGTTAGGGTTTCATCCAAACCCTAGAAATAGAAGCTGAGCAACTCATGGAGGAATGGAAAGATGAGGAAGACTTTGAAGCCGCCATGGAAGCACCACTTTGAAGTCCAAGTCTTCTCTTCCAAACCCTAGCCTCCTTCTTTCTTCAGAAAAATATTTGAACCCTTCTCTAGCTTTCTCTTCTTCTTTTTATACTTTTCAGGCACTCAAAACAGGTTTAGAAAGTCACGTACACAAGTTGAGGTGAGCCGCACATGCGGAAAATGTTGCCACATGTGCGGTTCAAGGCAGAGGCGAAATGATGTTTTTCTTTGTGCCGTACATGTGGTGTGGCTTCCTTGGCTTGTTTTTGTACCTTGGTCTAGATTAACCTAATTCACATGAATTGTATTTAAATGTATCAAGTTATCACCATAATAGAGTCAATAGTATAGGTAAAAAGGGCCTAAATATGTACATTTTGGCAATTATCATTTGTCCAAACCCGATCCGAGTTAAACCCAAGTTGTCCAAATTGCAGAATAAATTTTAGTTTTCTTTTTTAAAATTCTTTTCCTTTTTTTAGTGCATCTAAGTTAATACATTTTTAAAATCAGACTCTATTTACAATTTTTTTTTTATAAAATCATTAATAACATCAAAATAAATTACTTATATAATTTAAGAGAGATGCCGCTATAATGGTTTTTACAATTTATGAGTGAGAAAAAATAAATAAATAAAATTTTGTATTGTATTATTTGTGTATATAATATATATTCAATATGATCTAATGATCTAAATTACTTTAATATTATCCAATGACTAATAATTTATATGTATATTTAATATTTTTTTGAATATATTTACATATATATATATAAAATTCGGGTTTTGGATTGCTCGGACTGTTTGATATCTCTTTCCAAGCTTGCCTAAATTTAATTCGGGCTTTTGTTTTTTTTTTTTGCTCATGCCTGTACTAAATTCAAAAATATTTTGTCCAAGTCCTAAACAATTTTGGATTGGACTCGGGTTGCTCGAGTTAAGCCCACCAAGTTGCACCCCTAGACTAAATAGCCAAGGTGGAGTCCTACCTTTCTAGGTACAACTTCTACCCTCCTCAACACCAAATCTTGGTAGCTCATGAGAAGCTCCATTACATTCCCTATTCACAAATCCAAAACTACACAACCCAAAGCCCCTTTGCAACACCTTCACATCCTCCACAACGATTCCTACTCGATTTCCCCCTCCCCACGATCGATTCAAAGCTGAAATAACCTGCTACGAATCACTTTCCACAACAATATAAAGAAAACCCATTTCCAATCTGGCACACAATGCTTCGTGAATAGCCATAGCTTCCATTACTCGAGCATCACAAACCTGACCAATTGCTAGTGCACGAGCCATGACAAACCAACCAGTAAAATCTCAAACGACCAAACCAATCCCTCATCTATCTGGACTCCTCTAGTAGGCACCATCCACATTAATTTTCAGCACCTCTTCAACTGGTCTACACCATGCAACTACTCCTATTTTCATTGGCCAGAGCTGAGATCCTCATTCTAATGAAAGACTTTAGCAGCCTCAAATTCAAAAGCTCCATCTGTTGGAAGTGCTTCAAAATATTTTTCTTATTCCTTATCCCACATTGATTTTTTCTTAGTTTTCTTACACTTTTTATATGTAGGCCTTTGTTATTGGGTAAGGGCCAAGGATGTAGGGAAGACTATGTAAGCTTTGGGCCATATGTGTGAAGTCCATATACATATACACACACATGCGTGTTGGATTTGGATTGGGTTGGGCGTACGTGTGAGCTAATACAAAATATATATATATATATATATTTTTTCTCTCATGGAGTTTCTATAAATTCATTTCCTTTTGTAATTAACTATGATTAAGGAGTTAACTAGTTGTTTCATAATTCTAGGGATTTTGATTGATTCATAATTCAAGAAATTTGTTCGATCAAATCCTTGATTTATTCTTACCTTACTTTCGAACTTGGAATTATATATATACGTATTCCTAGTAGTCTAATATATAGAAAAAATTTTCTTTTCTTCTATGTTTTTCCCACACAGTTTCTTGGTTTCTTTGGGCTATTTCTTAGATGAGTTCAAGTCTTGCTTGATGAATGCAAACCAGCTCGTAGTGAATCCATTCGTTTGTATGACAAAGATAACAAAACTTGTCATGGTCATATTCTGAATTTTCTTTCCAACTCTCTGTTTGGTATATATTGTGGTTACAAATCTGCTAAAGAGATTTGGGAATTTTTGAAAAGAAAATATTCAACAGAAGATGCAGGTACAAAGAAGCGCGTAGCGAGTAGATTTTTAGACTTCAAGATGAATGATGAAAAATCAGTCATGGAGCAAATTCATGAATACCAGAATATAGTTCATGACATTTTGGCCAAAGGAATGAAGTTAGATGACACCTTTTAAGCTATGACACATATCAAAAAATTGCCAACGTCTTGGAAGGATTACAAAAATTCTCTCAAGCACAAGAAAAAGGACCTTAGTTTGGAAGAAGTTATTGTTCACATTCGCATTGAAGAATCCAACAGGATGAAAGACAGAAACGAATATGCTCACGAATTTACATCAAAAGCAAATGTGGTGGAGGTGAAAAATGTAGCAAAACAACATAATCACCATCATTCACACTCTGGGAGGAACTTCAACAAAAAAAAATATGTGAAAAAGAACAACAACAATCACTACAACAATTACAACAATCATTACAACAATCACAACCACCACCACAACAATCACAACCACAACAACCATTGCAGAAAACCTGATGGAGTTTTCAAGAAAACGAGATGATCTTGCTTCGTGTGTAGTAAGATTGGTCATCATGCTTCGAAATGCAACAACTGCAAAGGCAAGGAACCTCGCCAACAGAAACCACAAGAGAACTTGACTAAAACTGAAATAATAGCAGTTGTTGTGTCTGTAGTAAATCTTATTGGCAATATGGTTGAATGAGTGGTAGACACTGGGGCTACCTGCCATATTTGTATCAATAGAAGTATATTTGCTACATATGAGTATGTTGGTGATGGTGAACATGTTTACATAAGAAATGCTGGCACTGCTCGCGTGGTTGGTAAGGGAAAAATTCTTTTTAAACTCACTTCTGGTAAAACTCTTACCCTGAATTTCCATGTGTTGGATATGTGTGGAAATTTCATTTATGAATCCCTTCTTAACAAGGGTGGTATTAAATTAGTGTTTGATTCTGATAAACTTGTGCTAACTCGTAATGAGGATTTTGTGGGAAAGGGATACTGTAATGGGGGTTTATTTGTGCTGAATGTTGTCTCTGAAAATGCTAATAAAGCTAGTACTTCCTTTGCTTATATTGTTGAGCCTATTGATTTGTGGCATGCTAGATTAGGGCAAGTAATTTATGCTTCTGTTAAAAGAATGAGACAATTAAATTTAATTCCAGATTTTAAAAACTGCAACACATCCAAGTATGAAATCTGCGTAGAAGCTAAATTTACTAAGAAACCTTTTAAATCTGTAGAAAGTAATTCAGAAGTCCTAGAGCTTATATATAGTGACTTGGGGGACTTTAAAAATTATATGAGCAGAGAAGGTAAAAGATACTATGTAACCTTTGTAGATGACTGTTCTAGATTCACTAAGGTATATTTGTTAAGAAATAAAAATGAAGCAATTGAGCATTTTCTAAAATACAAGGCCGGAGTTGAATACAAACTAGATAGGAAAATTAAAAGAGTTAGATTTGATCGGGGAGGAGAATATGATAGCAATCAACTTAAATTGATAAGTGAACAAAATGGCATAATTCATGAAACCACTACACCTTACACTTTTGAACAAAATGGGATAGCAAAAAAGAAAAATAAAACACTTAAAGATACGATGAACGCAATGCTAATTAGCTCTAGACTACCTTCTAATATGTGGAGGGAGGCAATACTTTCATCATGTCACATTTTAAATAGAGTTCCACATAAAAGAACGCATAAAACCCCTTACAAACTTTGAAAAAAAACATGTACCAAATCTAAAATATCTTAAACTGTGGGGGTGTTTAGTGAAGGTCGGACTTCCAAGTATTAAAATATGTAAAATTGGTCCTAAAACCATAGACTGTATTTTTATTGGTTAAGCTCTAAACAATGCTGTCTATAGATTTATTGTAATAAAAGGTGAAAATGATATTATGGAAGCTAACAATATAATGGAGGCAAAAGATGCAGAATTTTTTGAACATATATTTCTTATGAAACAACCAATTCCTAAACAAATTCATGTAGCAATTTGGCCTAGTCTTAATACCGAGGAAACATCGCAAGATTTAAGACGTAGTAAGAGACCTAGAGTGGAAACCAGTTTTGGACTAGATTTTGTAATTGCATTTATGACTGAAGAGGATCCTAAAAGTTATGACGAAGCCATTAAATCCATAGATGCCACTTTCTAGAAAGATGTTATAAATAGTGAACTAGAATCTATAATGGCTAACCATACTTGGAAACTAGTAGACTTGCCTAAAGGATTTAAAACTACAGGCTGCAAGTGGGTGTGTAAGAAAAAAATTAAAAGTTGATGGATCAATAGATAAATTTAAGGCTAGATTAGTTACTAAAGGCTACACACAAAATGTGTAGATTACTTTGACACCTATTCCCTTGTAACTAAAATTTCCACTATTAGGTTGTTAATTGCAACAACGTCTATACATAAGCTAGTTATTCACCAAATGGACGTAAAAATAGCATTTTTAAATGGAGATTTAGAAGAAATTTATATGGATTAACCAGAAGGTTTTGTAATTCAAGGATAAGATCAGAAAGTATGTAGACTTGTAAAATCTTTGTATGGTTTAAAACAAATTCCCAAACAATGGCATAAAAAATTTAACACAACATTTTGTAGTAAATGAGTCTGATAGTTGTGTTTATAAGAAATGCTTTGGTACTTCTTGTGTGATTATATGCTTATATGTATATGATATGTTGATTACGGGTACTGATTTACGCATTGTAAACGAAACCAAGGTTTTCCGATCTTCGAATTTTGACATGAAAGACTTAGGAGAGGTAGACGTTATCTTAGGGATCAAAGTAATCTGCGAATCAATTGGCTTAGTGTTGTCACAATCACATTATGTTGAAAAATTCCTCAAAAAAATTAATCATTTTGATGTTATGATCCTAGCTACCATCTTAAAAAGAATAAGGGAGATAGCATTTCACAATCTGAATACGCCAAAGTCATTGGTAGTATGATGTATTTAATGAATTGTACTCACCCAAACATTGCATATGCTGTGAGCAGACTTAGCAGATACACACACAATACCAACCGTAAACATTAGATAGCCTTAACTAGATTGTTAAGATATCTGAGAGGTACTATGAACCTAGGTCTTCACTATATAGGATACCCTGTTATATTAGAAGGATTTTGTGAAGCTAACTGGTTTCAGATAATGATGAAACTCATTCCACCAATGGTTATGTGTTTTCTCTTGGACGTGGTGCTATATCATGGAAATCATCCAAACAAATTTGTAAAACTTCTTATACCATGGAATTTGAATTTGTTGCTCTAGAAATGGAAGGTAATGAAAGTGAATGGGTAAGGAATCTTCTAGCTGATATTCTCTTATAGGAGAAGCTAGTCTCGTCTATCTTATTGCATTGTTATTCGCAAGCAACAATAGCTTGAGCAAAGAACAAAGCGTATAATGGAAAGAAGAGGCGCATTCGACTAAGGCACAATATTGTTAGACAACTTATAAATAGTGGTGTAATAGCTTTTGAATTTGTGCGATCAGAGAAAAACTTGGCAAACCCTCTGATAAAAGGGCAAACTAGAAAAGTGGTATATGATACATCGAGGGGAATGAGACTTAAGCCCATTGAGTGAGTCACATGTAATGGCAACCCAACCTGTGTGATCGGAGATCCCATGAAGCAGGTTCAATGGGTAAAAACAACCCACAGAGAGACTTAAGACAACACTATTATTTGATCGTCCCTCCTTATAGTGAAAATAGTACAAGCTACTAAACTAAATAAGGATGAGCAAATAGCTCTTAATGAACTCATAACCTGTAAAGGTGGTATGAAGTAGTACACACTTGATGGGTTCACCAATGTGAGTGTGGAGGTGGGGCCGCCTCCTGTGAGAGTTAGGGCTATATAGTGATCTAGGCTTAGGCTCAACCCATTTATTGCCTTTGAATCCGGGAACCATATCTGTAGCGGCTGTCCTTTCCTCTTCTCTTGTTAGATTTTGGTTTAATGGTCGACACCATCCTTGGTGGTGTCGACACTGCCTTCTTTGTTGTGTTTTGTTCGGCTCTCGGGGTCGACACCAGCCTTAGTGGTGTCGACACCGCTTTGTTACTGTGCCCTTAGGATGGTTACTAAAATTTGGGGTCAACACCAGGCTTAGAGGCGTCGATACTTACCTTGTCATTGGCCTCTAAGGTTGACACCAGTTTTGGTGGGGTCGACCTTTCCATTGCTACTTTGTCTGGGTTACATACTGAAATATAGGGTAGACACCTTGAGTTCTTAGGGTCGACTATTTCTTTGCTATTTTGTTCTGGGTTGCATTCTGAAAAATAGGGTCGACATCACTGTCTTTTAGGGTCGACCTTCGTCTGTAGCCAAACATTAGTGCCTCAGTTTTTCTTCTTGAGGGTCGACACCACTGTCGCGAGGGTCGACCCTTGTAAGTCTTTTTTCTGATTTTATTCGGCTTGGGCCCTACTTTTTGGGGATTTTTGACTTTTTCTTTTCATTTGACTTTGGAGCTATTATTCTATTAATACCTAGCCACTATAAATAGGTTCCAAAACACTTTTCTCTTATGATTTTCCTTCTCTTTTTCTCTCAAATCGTGATTTCTCTCTTCTCTCTCTAAACTTAAATTTTTCGCACTTAGATCCCTAGATCCACTCACCTGGAAATATCCTTTCATCTTAGTCCTTTGGAATAGATTGTACATTGTCTTAAGGGTTTCCTTTTGATCTGAGTGGCTCGTGGTTTCGTTGACATTGAGTTTTTTTGAGTTATTCTCTTCCATCTTTTAAGCTTGAGGTAGGGATTCTTCGCACTTTCTTATGAGTTTTAACTTAGTTTTTATTTTATTTTTTATTTTTATAAAACCGCATTGTGAAAGAAATGGAACCTTTGAACAATCTTGAGTTTGGTTTGAAAATAAAAGAGGGGTTTTCAAATGGTTTATCGAAAATGATTGTGGATAGATGTTTATTGTTAAGGCATGATGAATGAAGGGTTTTACCTTGGGAAATGGTTTTTTTGCCCTAGAAATCTCAAATGTTGATTTTGTATTGAAAAATGAAATTGATATTGAAATGGTGACATAGAGTTGTTATGGATGAGGATGGTGGAATGGATATGTATGAAATTTGGAAATTTATCTTTATTCAAATTTTCTATTTATTTAGAGATATCTATTTTGGGCTATCGGTGGAGGATAACTATGATTGTTGTAGAAATTACATTGGAATTAGGAGAATTGAAAACTAATTTCTCATCCATTTGCATTAAGCATTATTGTATATTTACTTCGTGAAAAATGTATTGTTGAGAAAAGGGGTGAATATGGGAAGGAGTTGTTGTTACATCAAACAAGTTGGCCTATGTGTCTAGGGTGAAAGTCCCGAAAACTGCGCATATACACAGGTGCCGATCCCGCGGACGAAATATCCGTAAAATAGCAATAGTAGTGCTTGTATAGCCTACGTTTACATGAGTGCCGGTTTACAATTTCCCGCGGACGAAATTTCCATGAAACGTGATACTTGTTTTAGAGATTCCCAGAGACATGATTCACTGCCTTGTTTTCCATTGAAAAGAGAATGTCTTAGGAACTATGATATAAACCTGTCATTGCATGGTTTGAAAGATATATAAAATATCATGTCACTAGCGTTGCATATGCATTTCACCCTTATATCTTTGTTAAGATTCATATATTGTGTTGGATTATTTTTATTAGGCTTTGGATCACCCAATGTGGAAAACTATGTTCAAGTGCTGATAATATCCCTCAGGCAAGACAATAGCTTGGGAGGACTTGGAAGCAAGAGCCTCATCTTGTTTATTTTGTTGTATTTACCTGTGCAAGCCTAGGGCTTTTATATGTAGACCTTTGATATTGGGTAAGTGCCAAGGATGTGGGGGAGACTATGTAAGCTTTGGGCCATATGTGTGAAGTCCATATATATATATACACACGCATGCGCGTTGGACTTGGAGTGGGCTGGGCGCGCATGTGAGCTAATACAATATATATATATGTTTTTTTTTTCTCTCTCATTAATTTTCTGTAGATTCATTTCCTTTTGTAATTAACTATGATTAAGGAATTAACTAGCTGTTTCATAATTCAAGAGATTTTGATTGATTCATAATTCAAGGGATTTGTTTGATCAAATCCTTGATTTATTCTTACCTTACTTTCAAGATTGAAATTATATATGTACGTATTCCTAAGAGTCTAATATATAGAAAAAAGTTCTCTTTTCTTCTCTATTTTTCCCACATTGTTTCTTGGTTTCTTTGGGCTATTTCTTAGACGAGTTCAAGTCTTGCTTGGTGAGTGCACACCATCAAGACTTGCCGTTGTATCTTGAAGAACAACCACCAGCAGTCATTTGCACCAAGTGGGGCGAAATCATTTCTTAAGGACAGTGGATTGACTTCCGCGCCTCGGTTCCATACCTTCTTTATTATTCATTTTACTTTTATCTTCTAATATTTATTTTAGTTTGTTGATCAATCAAAGTTTTTATATGTTTTTCCAACACCAACAACAGCTTTTTGGCAAATTTGCAAGGGTTGAAAAGATTTTTGCTAAAAATGGCATGCATTTCGCACTTTCCAGATTTGCCACAACACCCTTCCAACGATCATCAAACATTAATCCCCATCTGGCAACTTTCTATACAAAGATACAATCTCATTCCACTATCCCCGAAACGAATTCTGACGACTATTTGAAAAATCCAACTATAGAGGTGACAAATACCAGACTTGATAAACAACTCGACATTGAATTAAAAGATGAAGAATCGTTTCCGGTCTATCATAATAGAGCGAACACAACCCTTCCACAACCAAATGTTTTTTTAAAATCACTTCCTTTACTGGTAGGGGTTATCAATGGGACGGGTCGGACTTACCCATCACACAACTATTGTGTCCAAATCCCATATATTAATTGAAATTTTTGGGCTTTGACCAATCAATAGGCTGGTACAGACCCGTCCTATTTAAAAAACTAAAACCATATACTACCCATAAGCCTAAATCTTACGAGCCAAAATTAAACTGAACCAAGCTACACATTTTTCATTGACTTATATTGTTAAGTTCTACACATTCTTCATTCACATATTTTTAATATTTTCATTAATTATTTTTCTTTTTTACTTTCTAACATAATTCAAGTGTTTTTATTTATTTATTTTTATCTTTTTACATCTCATATAATAAAAAAGCAATCAAGTAGCATAATGTAACTTTATTTATAATACCTACAAGTGGGGGAGGAAAAAAGGGGAAGGACTAGCATCACACAAAGCTAGAAAACCCAACTAGGTTGGCATTTCTTACCTCGAATTCGACCATATGCTACCTCTCTCAAAAACCCCACAAGTTTAAACTAATACATCAAGATAAAATTACAAATATCAATCAAAAAGTACACATTTAATATCATACACACACACACACACATATTTTAATAGATTAAATTTGAATTAAACAATTAAACAGTGTCTTTTTTTTTTTTTTGATACATATAAAAAAATTAAAAAAAAATGGATGGGATAGTTTGAGTTAGGCTAATGGGAAGGTCAGACTGGACTTACCTATGCCGGTTCTTACGGGCAGAGTTAATAGGCGGGCTCTGGTTACAAATCTTTGTCTAAAGCCCTAAATCATCTTTTATGAGTTGGGATGAGCTAGACACTCAAGTGGGCTAGAACGGGTCATGGACTATGAGAACCCGTATTTAATTATTCTTATAAATGCATTATATGATATGAATAATAAATCTAAACTTATCTAAACTATTTAATAAAATCAATATTGAGTAAATTAGGTAAAAAAAACTGTTCCAATTTAATTCACAAACAAAAATATTACTAAGAATAATAATTTTGTGGGCATTCAATGTTTGTTATTTATAATTAGTTTTGATAAGGATTCAATTTAATAATTACTTATGCTAAATACCTTAGTTGAAAATTTAATTAATTGATTTTAAGGAACCCACACAAATACACAATTATACAAATTTATCATTCAATTAAAAAAAAAAAATTGAGGAAAAATTAGGTGGCCAATGGGGGTGATTAGTCACCCCAACACATGTAAGCTTGCATGTAAAGCTAGGGAGTATGGTGATAATTAGCTAGGACAAAAGAGATTTAATGGGATATGATTAATGAGTGAGATTTGGCTCATCGCACTTATATATAGGAGGCTTATCCTTTCTCTTCTCTTGACTTTACTGCAGAGGGAAATGTGAGTTAAGTTTTAAAAAAAAATGTAGTGAAAACAAGTTAAAGTTAGGAAAGAAAAAGAGAAGAAGAAGAAGGAGAAGGAAAGCTAGAATCTTTTCTACCATTTCACTACTTCATTTCAATCATACTACTAAGTAAGAAAATCCTTTCAACCATTTCATTTTTTTTTTTTTTGGTTCAAATTTTCAGATTATATCCATATGATAAAATGACTTAAAAATTTTAGATAGAACTTTGTTTGTAGTTGCATGTAAATTTATGATATATATTAGATGTTTAAAGGTTATTTATATATTAGTAGCCTTAAAATCATGATATAATCTTGCATTTAGGCTTGCATGTGTAGTTTGTGACATTAAATAGATGATTGAAAATTTTATTTGGTTTGATCATATGGTTCTTAAATCTGCCAGACTTTTATATGAATTTTTAGACAATTTTACACTCACAATTTCGAGATGATTTCTTCTACAAGTTGTTAATAATGATGTCTAGTCCATCCAAAAATTGTTATAGCAATTATTCTAGCTTTGTGTGAATTTATATGAAATTTTAATTAAATCTGAAATTTTAGATAGATTATACTGCATGCTTGAAAAAATCACCAAAAATATTATATTAGACCAAATCTGGTATTTTCTAAGTTAAAAATGAAATTTGAGAAGTCTAATTTCATTCTCAATTTTTAGATTATGAATTTGATTTATAAATTTCAGTGTGGAATTATTTTTAAAAAATGTGACGAATCTGTGTCATGTAATTTCTTGCAATTTTATAGAATTATTTATAACTTATTTCTGGGAAATTATTTTTGAAAATGACCATAACATGTTTTTTTGAACATTCCAGAAAATTGCATGAATTTTAGAATTGTTGAAATAATTTATTTGTAATTTTAACTACTAAAATTATGTTTTGAAAATTCTGGGTAGAATATTAAAGGACCGAGATTACCACATCAATTATTTATTAGAATTAAAAATAAGTGTTGTGCTGGCCTATTTAATTGGATCTTGTGAATTAGAGGTTCATGCATGTGTATGGTTGTGATTCATTTTAAGTATCTAAAATTATTATTTTACACCATGGCTTGATTTAACTATTTACCATAATTTTGTACATTGCTTGATTATTGTAGAATGTATATGTTAATATTTTCTATTGAAAATTGTAATAACATGGTACAACATTAATGGTAATGTAATTTTGTAATTATTTGTGATTATTATGAAAATTAACTAAAATGATTAACGGCATGTACGGAATTAACGACTGACGGTTAATACTTGTTGTTCAAGGTGAGCTCTGGTTTTGAGACCCTAAGATGGCACGAGACTTATTTGAACCCTTATCGGTATTCGGTTTTGGAATAAGAGTGGATATGCAGGTGGCACATAGGGAGGTTACGTACCCCTGATAGATTGTTCCCTTGGGGCAGACCACAGATGCCATTACTTGGGTGTGTAACTCCGGATGTGGGCATCTCTAGTAATTATAGTAAGTAATATTTGAATATTTGACTGAGGGAGGGGTTTCAAATTAATCGTAGCCATGATTTAGTGGTTGGAAAGTTAAATCTCTTTGGTGAGATTTTGAGTATTACCTAAATTATTAAAATTGTTTGAAATTATTTTAATATTTTTTTTTTATTGTTATATCATGTTTATAATCTCGTTATTATCTTATGTATTAATATTTAAGGACATTATGATGTTGTTTAATGTTGTATTTGGACATTTTAAGTTTTTATTTAGTGTTGCTTTAACTTTTGGTTATATGAGAGTTGCAATTTTGTATTAAAATGTCAAGTTTTTAATCTAATAAGTTATTTCATTTAATTAATTTCTTTTGATGTTCTAATTTTTTTTTTTTTGGCGTCGCATGGACCGAGTGGGTCGGGTTGAGTAACATTGGATTTTTTGTCCACGCGCCATTTGATGACCCCTATTTACTAGTAACACATCTTGACAACTTTTCCACCAAAGATGTTTAATTTTTTCTGGTATATTCAATGCCCACAATGCACCCCAAACCTCCCCTGACTCTCGCCACTAGAAGTGTTCATGGGTCTGTTTGGTTTGCTTTAACACTAAATTTATAATCAAACCAATCATGATTGGTTCCAAATTTTTTGACCCATAATTAAACCAATCATGTATTAGAACCAACCCAACCCAATCCATGTATCTCGAGTTGGTTCGGTTTAAATCACGGTTCCACTATATTAAAAATAAGTGAACCAATCAAAGGAAAATAATTAAAATAAACAAGTTTTTAACATTTGAACATAAAACAAACAATGAGTAAAGTATTGTGTAATGCGTGTCAATACAAATTAAATCAAACTCAAGCTTAAACATTATCAATACAAATTAAATCTATTAATACAATCAATACAAATTAAATCAATTACGAAATCCAGCTCAAGCTTCTAATATTTCTTTCATTTACCTAATAATTATTGTATGTGAAAAATTATCAGGTGCACTTAAGTTCATTGTAATAAACCAATTAGGTGAAAACATATTAATATAAATAAAATTTTAAATATATATAAATAGGTTCGATTCTTGGGTTGGTTTGGTTTAGGTAAGGCCTAAACCAAGAACCAACCCAATTCTATCAGTTTGATGATTTGAAAACCCAGAACCAAACTAATGCACTCAAAAACTAAACTAATCCAAACCAAAGAGATTGATTTGATTTAATTCTTCGATTCACTGGATAATCAGAACAACCTTACGTGCCACTGCTTGACCCCCTCTCCCTCTTATTTAACATAGCCTCCCTCTGTAACTCTACATCCACTTTTTTTTTTTTTTTTTTTTGAACAAGAAAACGCTAGATGGCTTACAACAAATCCAAAGAAAGGATAGTCCTAAGCTCTGGAGGGGGATAGACAACCCAGTCGAGCAGAAGCATGCCTTTTAAATGGCAAGAGGCTACCCAGTGGGCCACTCGATTGGTGCTTCTAGGCAACCAGCTGAAAGAGATATTCCTTCGGGACGCGCAAATCGGATGTCATGGATAATGGCCTGGCAATCCCAGGGAGGCACCAGTTCGGATACACTTAAAGCAATGACAGATTTGTTATCACCTTCCACATGGACTTGTCTGAGGTTGAGGGTGTGAGAAAAGGCACATGCCATTCGAACCGCTCAGGCTTCTCCTTGCATGGTTGACGAAACATGAATGATAGAGGTTCTGCCATCTATCAACTTTCCTTCCCAATTTCGGAGAACAACAACCAATGATGCCTTCAATCCATCTTTGGAGAAACTGGCATCACAGTTAAGTGGAGAAACATCTCCTCACAAATTAGCACCCTTGAAATTTCATCTTTAGTCTCCCTTTGGGCAGCTACATTTTCCTCGGACCAGTTAAGAGCTTGAAGATAAGACAATTTGGTTTTGAGCTCAGATAACTTGATCCGATTATCTCCGAATTCTCTTTGGCTCCAAGATTTCAACACCAATTTGCACCCTCTCAATTTTTGACACAGATTGAACATAGAAGAGCCCAAATTTGCCTTATCCCATTTCGTTCTAATAATCTCAAGACAATTCGGAGAAGTAGTCCACATTGATTCAAACTTCAATAGACGAGGCATAGATTTTGGAGGAATACAAGTATTAAGAATAAGTGGACAGTGATCTGAACCAAGAATTAGCTCATGAAGAAGTTGTGCATAAGTTCCCGCCATTCCACTATTGCCATTGCTCGATCAATTCTTTCCCTGACATTATGCCTCCGTGACTAGTTGTTTGTCCATGTAAAACCATGACCCTTGAACTCCAAATACATTAGAGCACACTCCTGGAACAATTGTTGGAAGCCCAGAATTTTTCCAGCATTTGGACCCGCTCCCCCCAATTTTCTTCCAAGAAGCTCCTATTTCATTAAAGTCACCCATACAAAGCCAGGGATATTGATTCTCAGAGGCAAGGGATCTAATAGAGTCCCAGAACAAGTTACGAATTTGCTTCCTGGGCAGTGCGTAAATGAAGATGGCAAGCCAAGTGACGCCTTGGCGAGATAACACAAAGCGCAACAAATTCGAATTACGGGAGCGAATATCAATATCTACATCAACTGTCCACCAAAGAGCCAACCCCCCCACAAGCCCAACTGGGTCAACATGGGCACTATCGGTGAAACGCATACTACGGCGAAGCCACTCCAGGATAGAGCGTTTATTCTTTGTCTCCATTAAGAAAACCACGCTAGGACAATGGGTTTTGCACAACCCTCGGAGGACCTGGATTGTCAGGGGTCACCCTAGCCCCTGACAATTCCAGTTGATTATAAACATGAGGGTTGTGGCTGTGTGGGACCAGCCACCAATTCGTCTTGTGCGAGCTTTGTATTCGGGTCATTTGGGGACGTACATGGACTTGGCGAATCCAGTCAACATTTATAGAATCAAAGGTAGGGGACGGCTGTTCCAGAAAATTCAAAGAATGCCATAGGCGCTGAGCACTTTCAGCATGTTGGACTTTCACTTCCATCAAGTTAAGACAGGGCTTCTGATGGTCACTCCTTGAAGGTTGAGAAACCTAGCGTGCCTTGCGGCAGCGGGTAAAGGGATGAGTTTTGGGTTTAGAGTTGGATTGAGAGAGCGAGAGGAAAGTCACCTGGTGAGGGGTGGGGGTCGGTTTGAGGGACTTTGGGGCAGGCCTAATGGATGGGGTGAAATCAATAGCTTTTCTTTTGAGAGAGAGATTGTGGAATACATTGGGTAGCAGTAAATCAGGTATGTTGGGATCCAAGGCTAAGTAGAGGTTGTTGGGCTAGAGAGTAGACTAAGGTTATCAGAAAGAGATAGGCATTTGGACACAAGTGATGATGGGCTATTGGGGGAATCTAGGCTGTTAGCCAGTTATGTAACAAAATAGGCTAGCCCAGAGTGAGTGGGAATGTTTAAGGTTGTGAGTGAGAAGGGTGGGCTATATAAAGGGGATTTTTAACACCATGGGGGGCTTGAATTGGGTCACTTGATGGTAGTAGTTGGGCGGGCCCAGCAAGGTGTGAATTAGTAGGAGGCATTACTGCCTGATGGACTAAAGAAGGGCTGAAAGACAGCCCATGCTGTTCCCAATCGATGGTTCCCTTTTCTAAGTGTTGGCCTTAGATTGACATTTGGAAATGGCAATGTCCAGAGAGACCCCCATGCCAGCAGCTGAGCAGGAAGGTGGCCCTTGCACCACGCCCTCTGATGTACCTAATTGTCCTTTGGGGGAAGGATCACGTGTAGCAGAAACACGCACCACTAGAGACTCTGGTTCCTTCGTCAGCACAGGATTTTTCCGATCGAGAAGGGGGCGGATTCTGGCCTCCATCTCATCTATTTGTTGTTAGATGAAATCCGCCGGTAAATTAAGCTTCAGAGCGACCCTAGTTCTCCAGTGAGGACCATACCCAGAGTTGTATCCAGCTTCCCTCCCTATAAATTTACAAGAATTTTTGTTGTGCCTATTCTGCCGCAGTCATAACAATAATCTGATAATCTCTCAAACTTGAAATCGACCCATTTCTCAGTGATGTTCAAAGTATTTGGGTCCTTCCTCTTCATCAGAAAACCTCTAGGAAAGGGTTTAGATATATCCATTTCCACTTTGAGTCGCAAAAAACTTCGATGTAGCAGTAAACCATCATGAGGAGTTTCAACACCAATCAGTTGACCCAAATGCTCAGTTATGAGTTGGTCGTTATGTCGGGTTAATCGATCCACCGGGAGGCCATGGACTTGAACCCAGAAAGGGCAATAAGAAAAGTCCATCTCAGAAACAGAGCAACCCATCTTTAACGGCTGTAAGACTAGAAGATTTCCTATAATAGACCACAGAGCATCTCGGAGAACCTTTTGTCTATCCTCCAGGGTTTTAAACCGAAACAAGAACACATTATCAGGCCAAGAGGAAACATCAATTTCCTCCCTGGTCTTCCACGCACTCTGAATAATTTTGGAAGCAGCAGTTCGATTCAAGAGCTTTGACGCCAAGACCTTCCCTACCAAACACAAATGAGAGTTATCAGTGCTTTCATGTCACAACCCAAACCCGCCCCTATGGGTTTAGCACTGTAACTGGCCAGTAATCCGATGATTACCGAAGGCCTACTTAACAGTAAAACAGTAATACAGAGTTTAGGGGCTGGCATAAGCCAAAACAGTAATTAAAAGATGTCCAATGAGCTGTGATAGTCTGTATGCAAAAAGACTTTTCATACACGTTCACATAAACAGTACATATACATTCATATACAATCATCCAGGACAGGGACCTAATCCATATTAGAACAGTACAGTACAATTATCATTTAGTCTATATAGTACTATAAAACCAGATACAAAAAGGGGGAATCTAAAACACCCCAAACAGCCTTGGCTCGGTTAGGCTTGGAACCTCAAGGTGAGGCACAGTGGTTGGCTTGACAAAAAGGGAGTTTAACCCAACGCTCCTAGTATCGATCCGGTGCCTGTACACCTACATATATATATGAGCAGTGAGCTAAAGCCCAGTGAATAACATATGCGTAAAGAGGTTAAGAATGAATGACCCTTCAATATTGAAAACAGTCAATTATCAGTACATCAGTCATTCAGTTTGTAGCTCATATTTCATGCCATAACAGTCATTCAGAACTATAATAGTCATATGTGGTACATCCAATAGCAACCAGTACAGTAGGTCTTAGCAGACCGAACAGTCAGTTGATGGCCATCATATCAGTAAACAGTAGTGGTTCCAACATGGGAACCGATAGAGATCTCTATGACAGTAGCAGTACAGTACAGTAACAGTAAGTTGCTATGGATGCCACGAATACAGTTCACAAACAGGACAAACATTCATTCAGTAAATAGTGATATTTCATAAAGCAGTTTAGTCATTCGTTCAAAAAGTAATTTCAATTGAACGTATCTTTACAACATTGTTACTCATAGAGCACTGGGCTATAAGCAGCTAGAGCGTCCTCGGATGCCAACCCTACACAGTAACAGAAAGAACACACACTAAGCTACACAGTTGGGAAAATATAACTTAATCTCTAATTTGCCTCGGTGTGGTTCTACATTAATATCCTCCTTAAGATACCTTAAACATGCCCTAGGAATGCCTAGGATAGAAAGAGGATGCAAAGATGTACTTACAAACACTTTTGAAAATTTTCAGAAAACGGGGGTCTTGCTCGATCCTGGCTTTCTACGCTCGAGCGGACATACAGACAAAGGAGCTCCGCTCGAGCGTGACTTTCGTCACTCGAGCGGACTACAAGCTACAGTAAAAATATTGGATGCTCAAAATTCACACTCGACGGGCGCTCGACCCCCACTCGAGCGTGAGACACAAGTCCTCGCTCGGGCGTGAACTCTCTCGCTCGAGCGGACTGTAAACTCATGCAAAGTACTGGATACACGCATTTCACGCTCGAGCGTCACTTTCCTCGCTCGAGTGGACGGCATGATCTCAGATTGTACGCTCGAGCGTGGGTCCAAAATCTGGAAATTCCAAATTTGAACCTCAAGCTCAAAATCAACTTTTAATGTATCAAATTCGATCCTTTTGGGCCAATTTTCTGGAAAACACTTTTAAACTCACAATATAACATGTTTCAAAGATCAATTTGAGAAATCGAAGCCCAAAGGTAGTTCAATTAAACACAATTTCATCTAAAACTTCAAGAACATGATCAAACATAACATGCATGTATTCAACTTAGTTCAAAGCTTCAAATATTTGTTCCAAAGAGCCAATTCCTTCAAAATCATGATGAGTTCATGGACTAGAACAATAATATGGACATGCACATGAGAGTTTCCATGAAAACGACATTAAACTTCAAGATATACACATGCATGCATGATCTAAGCTCCAATTCAACAATCTTAAATCAATTCTTGACTTAAAAACTCTAATCTTCCAAGAACCATGCAAAGACTAACTTAATTCACAATTAAGAGGATAAATTCCATACCTAGGTTCCTCAATTACAAGAATGAGAGTTCAATTATGCAATCGACCTTCAATTTCTTCAAGTCTCCAAGCTAAAATTGTTGAAATCAAGTTTTCCTCTCACTCTCTCTCTCTAGTCGGCTATGGCTCAAGAAATGGGCTGATGAAATGTAATGAAATCACGTCTCAAGGTGTTGTAGAGATAGGCCACTAAGTGGCAAAAGGGTAGATAAGCCCAACTTATGTAATTTAACATTATTCAATCTAATTTAATCATACCAAATCAATTTTCAATTAAATATACCATAAAATCACATAAATTCTAATTAGCACAAAACACTAATCAATTTCTGGTTCGGCCGCCGATAAGGCCTTCAATTTGCAGTTTAAAACATAGAACATGAACATATCATTTAACAGTCAACAGATAGAATTGCATTCAAATTAACATACTCAATCAATCAGTTCAGAAATTTCAGTCAATTAACATGCTTAATCATAGATTAGCACTAATCAGTGGTGTTATCAGTAAACAGTAGTGAGAGTTGTCACATTTCACCTGAACCCTCCTCCAAGTCAATTGACACAAATCCTTCCATTTCCTCCCTATCTAAAATCAACACCAGGCCTAGCGAAACAGTAACATTGAAGCTGAGACGAACGAACGGCAAGCAGAAGACGCGATGAAGATGAAGCAAAAGAAAGGAGTGAGAGTGTCCCAGACTCAAGAAAAACTGAGGTCCACCTGAAAGGCAGACCCAGATCAAAAGCCTAAGGTAAGGAGGACTCTCATGAAGAGAGAGAGAAAAGCTCTCATAAGGAGAGAGAAAAAATCCTTGATACCCATAACTAACATTATACACCCCATTACCACTAAAGTAGCATACCCATCTATCTCTACAACCCAACAAAGAAAAAGACAGCGCCAACGCATCATTATCCATAAACAATTGGGTGAGCACATCCCTTCGCCAACAAGCTCGAGGCACATTGATCAAATCACTCACCTTCCAAAACAGGGAAGCTTCCCTAATCAATTTAGGCTTAAAAATCCATGGTTTAGGCAACCATGGATTCTTAACAAAATCAATTGATTGCCCATTCCCCACCCTTTTAACCAAACTTGTAACCAAAACCTTCCTTCACTCCAAAATGCTATGCCAAACCCAGGATGGATTAGACCCCACTTTGGTGTTCAAAAAACTATCTCATCTAAAGTAGCGACACTTCAACATTTTAGCTACTGAACTAACTTCACCTTGTTAAAATAGAGGTTATCGTAGTTATTCCAAAATTTTGGAGTTTATTATATATATTTCACAAATTAAAGAAAGTCAATATAATTTTTATCTTATTTTAATTAACATAGGCCCCGTTTGGTAGAGCTGTGGGAAAGTGATTATAGATTATAACTTAACAGATTATAACTTACAGCTATGAACATAAGCTGGTAATCTGTTTGGTGCAGCTGTGGGATTATGGATTTAAGCAGCATAGTAGTGTTTGGTAAATAAGCTGTAAAATAGTTTTTTTCTGTATAATTGTCATTTTTGCCCTTATAAGATATAAAATTTGTGATTTCATTTATAATATATTTTTTTCTTTTTCTTTTTCATTTTATTTTCTTTTCTTTTCTTTTTCACCTTATTTTCTTTTCTTTTTTTTAAATTTTTTTCTTCTCTTCTCTCTTTGTTAATTTTTTTTAATTTATTAATTCATTAAAATTAATATTCATGTTCTAATTTATATTAATGTTGTGATTTCATTACATATTATCTTTCATATATTCATTATCAAAATTATTAATTTTTTTCTTCTCTTCTTTCTCTGTATTTATTTTCTTTATTATTATTATTAATTGTGATTTTAGTATAAAAATTATCAATTGCTCATCAATTATTAAAATTAGTATCAATTATTAATTATTATTATTATTATTAATTTGTTCATCGATTATTAAAATTAGTATCAATTTGTCCATCAATTATTATTATTATATTTCATATTATTATTATTCTTTATTATTATTCATTTTAATTATTTTTAGTAATATTTAATTTTTAGTAAATATTAATTCTGAAAAGTAATTTTTTTAATTATGAAAAGTAAATATTAATTGAAATAAATTGTGTTAAATATTAAAATTAGTATCAATTTGTCCATCAATTATTATTATTATTATTTTTCATATTATTATTATTCTTTATTATTATTCATTTTAATTATTTTCAGTAATATTTCATTTTCAGTAAATATTAATCCTGAAAAGTAATTTTTTTAATTATGAAAAGTAAACATTAATTGAAATAAATTGTGTTAAATATTAAAATTAGTATCATCTTGTCCATCAATTATTATTATTATTATTTTTCATATTATTATTATTCTTTATTATTATTCATTTTAATTATTTTTAGTAATATTTCATTTTTAGTAAATATTAATTCTGAAAAGTAATTTTTTAATTATGAAATGTAAATATTAATTGAAATAAATTGTGTTAAATATTAATTCTAAAAGTAATTTTTTTAATTTTTTTTCATATTAAATATTAATTCTGAAAAGTAATTTTTTCTTTTTTAATTAATATTAATATTGATTTTTTTCTTTTTTTTCAATTTATTTTCTAGGGTTTGAAAACCCTAGTTCTAGTAGCACAAGGGCGACGACCGGCGCTAGGGTTTGAGATCGCGATGGTTCAGATCGACGACGGCGTTGGTTCAGATCGTGATGACGATGAACCAACGCCGGAGAGAGAGAGACAGACAGAGCTTCGCGATGGCGATGAACCCGAGATTGACCGGCGCCATGGATGTAGCATAGAGAGAGAGAGAGAGAGAGAGAGAGAGAGAGAGAAGAGAGTGATCTTTGTTTCGTCGCTGGAGCGAGGGACACGTCATCGGAAATCGCCAGACATCGCTGGAAATCGCTAGAGCTTCATCAAAGAGACAAAAATGAGAGTTTTTTTTATTTATATACATGGTACACTTGTAATTATTTGAAATTGTGAGGGGCATTTAAGTCATTTTGCCCCTCAAATTATAGTTGCCCGGTTAAGCTATTTTGGGAAGCACCTCCTCCCCCACTCAACCAAAAAGCTCAATTTTCACTTGTAAAAAGCTATAATCTACCCCCATAAGTTACACCAAACACTTCAAAATCACTTATTTTAAACTATAAGTGGATTTAAGTTGAAAAAAAGCTGTATCAAACAGCCCCATAGTCTAATTGCATATCATCCATTTGTCTACATTACTAATGGTGAAAACCTAACCTAACGATTAAAAAAATAATTATATAATTTAAATTATATTATCAAACACTTATCTTATTACTTATACATTGATCACAATACTGACTAAAATATGTATGTATATATATATGTTTTGAAATTATATTTTTTGACAATTAAATAACTTAAACTTTTACTGATTTAGATAACTGTCTCCAGCTTGATCATAGTAATTGAAATTAAAAATTTTGATACACAGATGGAATTAATAATTTAAGAATGAAATAAAAAAATAGTGATAGTTTAGATTATTAATCCTAAACTTTTTAAAGAATAGTTCTTATGTAAATAGAAAATTCATATGAAATTTTTATTTAGAATGATGTGACAAATTTAGTTCACCTTCTTTGAAAACTAAAATCCCATTAGGATCACTACAAAAAAATTGACTTTTTGCGACGGTAAAATACCGTCGCTAATACTCCTAATGCCGTCGCTAATACTTTTTGCGACGGTAAAATGACTTTTTGCGACGGCAAGAGGGGGTCGCAAATGGAGGGGTTGCAAAAGAGTTTTTGCGACGGCACATGCCGTCGCTAATGTTTTTGCGACGGCATTTTTTGCCTTTTGCGACGGCATTGTGCAGTCGCTAATAATGTTTGAAATTTCTTGACTTTTTGCGACGGCACTATTTTACCGTCGCTAAAAATGTTATTTGAGACGGCAAAAAATACCGTCGCTAATAGTCTTTTTTTGCAACGACAAAAACACTGTTTTTGCGACGGTGTGGTGCCGTCGCAAAAAGTAATAAAAAAATAATAAAATTTTTATTTTTTTGCGACAGTATAATGCAGTCGCAAAAAGTATTAAAAAAATTATAAAATTTCTATTTTTTGCGACAATTTAATGTCGTCGCAAAAAAGTAAAACCTATAACAAAATCAATAAAAATAATAAATTTTTCTGTTTTTTGCGACAATGTAGTGCCGTCACAAAAAAGAAAAAAAAATCCTCCGATAAAATTATTTAAAATATTAAAATTTCTCCATAATAATATAAAAATTCCTGTATAAAATAACAATTTCTTCATAATAAAATATTTTTCCATCCATAATTATCCTCCGATAAAATTTAAAAATATAAAAGAAATGAAAAAAATAAACACTATAAATGAATATAAATTACTTTTTTCTCCATTTATAAATTCACGATTCAAACAAAGTAAGAGTTCACAAAGGTAACAAAGCAAGAGTTTACAAAATATTCAACCCTCAGTTTTCCTCAAGGTTGAAATATGAAGGGAAATAGTATGTAATGTATATAATGGGAAAATAAAAATTTTATTTTTTTCAACTCGTCATCCCGTCTGGTTATTTGGATTTGAAAGCCATTCACTAATCGAGCTGAAGGAAAGAAAGACATCCGATCCTCCTTGAGTTGGGTCCACCTACCAAAATAATTTGCAGCAAAATAAGAACTTCATTTACAGCATAATTTCTTCACATAATCCACAAAAAACAATATGTATATAATCCATCATATTTATAAATAAATAATGAGACCCACCATTAATTTTTGAATGTGATGTGTCCTACATGCAAATATGGTGGAGTTTATTGTGTGGATCTATCTAAGAAGTTGAAGAAAATGGTGAAACATATTTGGTGATATATATATATATATAAACCCTCAAAAAACAAACCCATAATTTGAGGACATCTTTTACAACCATTAATTAATGCAACATAATTTTTCTTAAGTTTTTTATTTTTTATTTTTTAATTTAGTCAGTGAAGATCTTCATGTGCAGATGTCAGTGGTGGTTTTGAGAGGTAGTCAATAATGGACAGATATTAAGTCATTTCCTGATCTCAGCATTAGCTTTTAACGAACAGCTACTATATCCAAACCTAACTAAACAATACACATTTTCATTTAATTAGCTTGATTTACTCGTTCATAAGCTTGGATTATTTCTAGTCCTTGATGAAAAAATTGAATTTTACATTAATTTTGGAAAATGGATAACTTAGGCAACTCGACTGATCCAGTTCTTGAACTACAAAATTAGTTTTGGTGGGTGGGGACTGGGTAGCTGCACCATGGCTCTAATAATGCAAAGAGTTACACCATGGCTCTAACTGGTTTGTTGATCTGTTCATAAAAATAAAAATAAAGGGTCTGTTAATCATTGTATATGCCAAAAATATTACTCACCAACCTTCTACATATTATTATATATTCAGAGGAATATTACCCCCCCCTAATGTTCAGATCATCATTTCAAAATACTACTCATAATGTCGTCATTTTACTGAAATTTTTTTAGATAGGTCTTTCATTCACTTTTTGGGTTAAAATAGAACTCATCCGCATTAAATTCCAATGATATATCCACAATATTTATCGATTCCTATGGTTTAATGTCTTCAGCCAAAGCACATTTGAATTAATCATGTCATCAAAGAGGTAATGTATTTTAAATAACTCGTCATTGAAAAACTCTGATTGCAATCAATTTGCACTACATTTCTCTGAATTGAATCAACTGTAAAGAATCACTTACAGCTCCACCTTTCCACGACACAAAGGTTGGATTTGTTCTTGATTGTAAGACCTATAGAATTCATACCAATAAAAATAGAGGTCAACAATTCCACACCAAAAAAAAAAAACTGAGATGAGCACAAGACAACATATAAATACAAGAAACATGGGATCAGGCAGGCAGAATTGCCTCGACATATTTAGTTTAAGAAACCAACTCTATATCAAATCAAGAACATGTTATGTGCACACTACCAAGGTTAGAAAGCACGAGGACTACAGAAGAATTGGAACCAACCAATGTGAATTTCTTTGCGCACTCATGTGCAAGTGTCATTACTAAATTAGCTTATATTTCACTCACTTTTTACTTTCCAAATTCCTACTTAAATCCGTGATCCAAACACAGCCTAAGAATTTAATTCAAAATCATGAAGTGGTGAGATGCAAGATCAACATCTGCATGTCCTAAAGTGGTTGCCATGCAATCCCACAGAAGGGAGAAAAGGGTATTAACAAAAATTTATTTCCATTAAATAAATAGAATGCAACATGTCCATCACAAAGTGGTACATGCAAAAGGTGCAGTAGAGTCTATTTTACTAAAGTAAGAAACTGTGGCCACCAGCCTCCATAAGCCTCAGAAAATGAAGCAGATCTTTACCTACTGATAAGCAGAATAGAAAGAGAACCACGAGTGGAACTCATGACATCATTATGAATAACAAGTTAGAAGTGTCAACTAACCTCATCGATGACTTTTATTTTCCAAAATGTCATTAACTTATCGGGATTGTTTGGTATAATTTTTTTATAAGTTGAAAGTTAATAATCAAAAAGTAAAAGTTAAAATTAATTTTTTTTTTATCTATTTCACAATAATTATTTTTTAAATTTATTTAAATTATTTCTACCTCATAATTTGTAAACAGAAATTGCACCATACACTTTGTATAAATTCCCAATATCATAATATATATACATAAGTACATTAAAAAAAATAATTATAATTAGATTTTCCATGCTGTACTATGCATCCATTTTCTTTTGTCTTTTTCTTTTTTTTAATGAATATGAAGATTTTCAAAATATGAACGGATATTGTGAATGTTGGAACTATGTTCAAACCATCAAATTAAAAGATGACACGTAGCAGTAAGCAGAAAAAACAAGAGTCAACCAGTCAAGAGAAAGCACGTGACTAGATAAGAGAAGGGAAAGTGTAGAGCTATATGAGCACCACGTGACAATTCACGGCTGAAAAATACTTCAGATCACTAATTCAACATTATTAATATACCACTAATAACATGGTATTATATAAACCCCATTATTAATATGATAGTTTAGTCTTTATTTTTTTTTATTTTTTTCTTGCACTTACCAACTCATTAAGGATATTTTTAAAACTACTGATTTAGTGCTCTAAATCGAAACTGTTAATTTAAGGAAATCAATTGTCTTTGGTTGGTTACAAAGAATTGCATGGTGCACCTCAGAATTTGAATTGAAGAGTAAGAAAGGAAAAGTCACGAGTTTAACTAGAATGGTGGAGATCGTGAGAGCGAACTTCAACGGTTGCTATGGATTCGAAGACACCTATAAATAGCTGAAGTGAAGAACATAGAAGATCTTGTACAGATTATACACTATCAATTTCTTTTTTTATCTTTGCTGCTCTGCACTATACTTTCCATAGGAGTAGTTTAACTTAGGAATTGTATTTTTCTTCCTGTTTATCACATTCGAAGTTTCTAGAACAACTAACGTAACATACGTGTAATTGCATCTTTTAGTTAATTAATTACATTATTTTCTATCTCAGTCTCTCCCTCCCATTCTTTGCTTAAAAGTTATGTAATAGTTTTCTCAACTCATTAGTTGGTTCTCACTTAGGCACATTAAGGCAAAAAGAACTTTTCCCAATCACCTGATCATTAACTTGGCTTAATTGATTTTACAATTCTTATTGGCACATGCGAATTTATATTTTTAACCTTCAAATCGTCAAAAAACTAACCGTTTCTATGTTGGAAAGTTTACTATCAACTACAAGATTATGTTTTCAAGGTTTGGTTAGTGGAGACATAGGTGTTGCTGGTACATTTGTGGTGCATGATTGGTTATTTTTTACTGGTTAGTACGTAATGAAAAATGAATTTAAGTTAGCAAAATGTGTTTATCACCAATTGCTAGGCTAAGGAAAGATGTTGAGGGAAAGTGATGGGAGATAAGCATTGTTGAGATTATATGCTTTGGTTGGGTGTTGGACAATAGAATTGAGTTTGGCTTGATCATATAATATATAAATAAGGGTTGTTTTTAGGTTTAATTGGTGAAAAGTTCACACTCATCAGATTATGGGTTTGTTTGGGAAGTAGATTGGCTTTTTGATTTTTTGACCTTTTGGCTATTTTAGCCTAGGGCTAAAAAAATCTCATTTAGGAAGGGCTTTTTGACTTTTTTGGATTTTTTGTGAGAGAAAAATGTAATGATTATGGGTTGGATGTGATATTTTGTCTTATTGGGCTAAAACAACTTATTTTGTCTTATATGACTATTTTAGCCCCAACCTATCTTCCCAAACAAGTCCTATACGTGATTTGATCGAAGATTTTAATTTTACGCATTGAAAAGTCATTGACGCTGGAAAATTGGTCAGAAAAGTTGCCAGTAGCTAGCGCTGATGGCTGGTGGCGATGAAGTAGACACATAGGTGAATAGACAGGTGATGCATGTACATATAGGTGACATTTAGATATAATTAGACAGATAAGTAACATATATATGTATAGATATATGACAATAGATAGGTTACATTTGAACAGATACGCAGACAGGTAAGTTTTTAGATAGATAAGTATCCTTTTGGACAGATAATGTCCTTTTCGATCAAAAAAGATTTTAACTTGGGTATATTGGCTCAATAATTTTAGAAGTAGACCTATGGCGTAAGTGCCCTTGTTTTTAAGACTTATTTGGAAATGAGTTTTTTCATTGGGATAACATTGTTTTAAGACTTCTATGATTTGAGTGCTATGCCAGTTAACTGATACACTATTTACAATATTTAGGTAATCCTAACAAAAGTATGGCTTTGAGACCAAAGGAGGCCCAGGTAATATAATCTTAGTGACAATTATATTAATTTAAGATTAAGTTTTGTAATAATTTCCGTAATCTATTGATTGTGATTTGTTCCTGTTGGATTTTGGGCTTGGTATTAATAACCCTTTGACTACAATTAATAATAGATTGTCCTGATGCAATTTTCAAGAGAGAATTTAATCTTTGCAATTCATCTTCGAGATCAAAAATATATTGTAAACTATCATTAATTTGAATTCTAACTTCAGAATGTAAAATCATATCTAAAGATAAACATCTTAATCATATACTAATAAAAGACAATATATAAAAGTACAATACATGGAATACTTACAAAGGATCACAAACTTCTAAGCACACTGGGCAAAGCATATACTGCCTTTCTTGTAGTAGATAGTAGACTCATACATAGAAACTCACACTCACACTTAAAAATTCACACTAAGAAAAATACAAATATCTTCTAATATTTTTCGAATGCCTTCCTTCATATTGAGATGCTGCTTATATAAAGTAGGAGTCTCGGATTTGAAATTGTTTGATGTCTAAAGAGATAAGGTTTCTTTGCTTAGTCACATGGAGAGAATCTGCTATGTTGATGGAATCACATGGGTTGTCTAAGAATTATTTGCTTTGCTTTTGCAGGCTTTTGCTTTATTAGGAGTCTTTGCAGGCTTTGTCACATGGTCACAAATTATTAAGGTCAATTCCTTGACAACAATCTGAATAATCTGCGTCAAGATCTTCATCAAGATTTTGTGTAGGATATTGGGTTGGAGATGCTGGTGGTGTGATGGATATGGTCTGAGTCGGGATGGAAATTTGGGAAATAGTTTCCAGGATATCTTCATCGGAATCAGAAACTGTTTCTGATTCTATCATCTGAATCATTTCATTTTAATTTCCTTTTTATATTTTTGTTCAAAATCTTTTTTGGATATTGAGGGATACTTATTCTTTAATTTCTATTCAAGTTCAGTTTAAAAATTGTCATAGTCAAAAGACTAATGAAATTTTGGGCTTGAAGCAGCCATAGACGATACAGGGTTGATGGAAGCATATTTTTTCCTTTGCTTATAGAATTGAAGGAGTTGCTTTGGATAATGGTCTTGTGGAATAGTATAATTTTTCCACCACTTGGTTGCAATCCGCGGGTGAGAAACATGGTATTGCAGGGATAAGAGGTGGTGTATTGCCAAGCCATAATCTATGGAAGTTTGAAGTCAATCATGAAATAAAGAAATTTTAGGAAAGGAGGTTCAACCTCTTTCTGATAAATATGATAGGATTCTTGTAAGGTTTTGCGAAGAACTACAAATTGGAGATCAAATTGATGCCACCATGGTTCAAACCATGTGGATATATCACCGGTGGTAATGGTAAAATTGAGCCCAAATTGAATCCACCCTGAATGTTGGAAGAACTGATTTGAAAATAAAATATATAGAACCACGCTTGCTGGTAATCATAATAATTGTAACTTGTTGGTTTTAAATTCTGGTTGTCAAGGCGACAAAAATAGTAGGATGTCCCCATTCTGCTTGGGAAATGATTTTGAGTATGTGTAGTTTAGAGTATTGGACAAGATTTTTATCTTCTTTATAAAATACATGTTCAATGGTAATAGACTTTATCTCTTCCAGGATATTCTCATAACAGAGGCAAAAATGTTGCCCAGATTGCTGGGGGTAATGCCGATTGTTTGTATTCACCCAAAAAAAAATGCCGATTGTTTGGAAAATAGGTAGAGATGAGGGTTTCAGGTTTAACATCAGGCTTTTCCCGGAGGTACTGGACATGATCAAGTACAAGCGGAACAATTGGGTATGTAATGTCATAAGTATAATAGCCATTGTTCCCTTTTGGAGGTGTGGTAAATAATGATGAGCTAAAAGGAGGGATGGTTAAGGAGATTGAAGGTGTTTTATGATGAATAAAATTGGGTCCTCGGGAAGAGGTAGCTTGTGAAGATTGGTATTTTGTGAGATTTTTTGCCATCCAAATATTATAATGAAGTATTCTGTGATGATGGCGGATATGGTGTGTGAAGAGATGATTGAATTTGAATGCTTGTTGGTGACGGCTGAGACTTTTGGGATTATTTTCTGGTGTTTGGAAGTGCCTACCAAAATTCACATGTCAGAAAATCAGGTAGAGAATTTGAGTCACCACAGATATATTCAATTTTGAAATAAAAACACACATAAGATTGATTGCCATCGAGGAAAAGCTTGTTGTGAAATGGTGTTTTAACATCCTTTTCAAAGACTTCTTTTGCCGCTTTGCAATCAATGCGTAATAAAAATTCTTGGTTTAATAAATCTGATTCAAATTTCTTTATGCAATAAACAATGGATAAAATTTCTTTTTGGATAGTAGAATACCATGGTTGAGATCATTTAGCAGAAGTAAAACGAACTAATTGTACTTTACCTTAATGTCGTTATTTGATAATGCCACCATAGCCAATATTGCTAGCATCTGTTTCTACAATTTTGTAAGCAGTTGGTATGGGTAAGCATATTAAGGGTAAATATTTAGATCTTTGTTTGATGCGTTGGACAGCAAGCATACGGTCGTGGGTCCAAGGTTCTGGGTTTCTTCTTAATTGAGTATAAAGAATTTTGGTATCTTTATGGAGGTTTTGATAGAATTCAGAAATATAATTGAGACTGCTAAGAAAACATTGTAATTGGGTTTTGTCTCGAATTTCATCGGGAAACTTACTAGCAAACTCAATAAATCATTAAACTGGAATAATAGTACCTTTATTTATAATATGACCAAGGAAACGAATTGATGTTTTGAAAAGTTGCATCGTTTTAGCACTTAAGACTAAACCATTTTGTTTAATAACATGATAAATTTTGTGTAAATGTTTGCACTGTTGAGATACAGAATTGGAGTATATCAGTACATTGTCTATGTATACAATGTGAATGCCAAATAGGGATTAAATATATCATTCATAATATTTTAGAATTTAGAAGGAACATTTCTTAGACCAAATGGCGTGACGTTCCATTCATAATGGCCAAAGTGAACTGTGAAAGCTGTTTTATAGCGGCCTTTATCCTGAATTTGAACTTGCCAAAATCCTGATTTCATATCAAATTTAGAAAAGATTTTGGCTTCATATAATCGGTTTAATAAATCCTTTTTATTTGGAATTGGATAGAGAATCTATTGTAATACCTTGTTGAGAGGTTTATAATCGATGACTAATCGGGAGTACCTCTTTCTAATTCAGCATTTTTCTTAACATAGAAAACAGGACAAGACCGTAGAGATTTACTTGGCCGAATTAATTTTTTATTAAGTAAATCATTAATTTCTTGTTGGCAATATTCCATAAGTTGTTTGTCCATTTGAAATGGCTGACTTTAGTAGAAATTTGTCGTTCATTAAAGTCCTTTTCATAGAGTAGATCAATCATATGTTATTTACAATGCCAGAAAGCATGTGAACATAAATCTTTCTCAAATAAATTTTGAATTTTTTGGATGACTGTTTTGATTTTGAGTTGTTCTAATTCTTGATCATTTACTTTATAAGAAATCTATATATTCATTTTCCAAACAATTAAGGCAATCATTTCAGGTGCTAAACTAAAGGTATGTTTAAATAACAAAAATCTAAAGGGGAATGGGAATATCATTATTAATAATGAAATACTAGGAATAAATTTATTGTGTCAATGTCATTCCAACATTTGGTTTCGTTTAGAATTCTTAATAGAAAAATAAAAGTAGAAATATTGTGGACTCAATTATTTTTTTTACTCTTAAATGTTTAACAATGCTCCAGAAATGTGAGATTTCAATGAAGTGGGAACATCAAATTCCTACTTAGTTTGGAGATGTGATTTCTCAGGAATCATTTTGCCATTTGGATGCGTTCCAAATTCTAAAATCATGGGGATTACATTTTCATATCTTAAGGCCACAAGGGCATATATTTTTTGGAGAAATTATTAAATATTTCCGGAGTATTATATGTTCATACTTCAAACTAATTACTAATTAGTTAGTCTCATATTGTTCCTCATTTCTAACATAAATCATGAGTCTTTATGTCTCTTTACCAATTAAAACCTTAAGAAACACCACGTATCTATATTTCAGGAGTACTGAAAAATCGACATATTTTTTGTTAGACAGATGTGTCCTTGTGTAATAGGGGTGCATTAGGAAAGTCATTGAAGATATAGACCAATAGAATATATGTGGAAGGGGTTGGCCCCTATGGGAGACTCAGGTAGACATTAGGGAGACAGTAGTCAAAGGTAGAGAACTTGATTAGAGGCATGAAAGTAGGAGATGATAGGTTGCAGTGCATCGAGAAAAGAGAAAGAGAGAGACCGAGCAGTTGGTTGTCAGGGTTTTCACATTAAAATTTAATTTAATTTTAAAAATATAAATTTAAGGGGTAAAAAATTAATTTCGAAATTTTGTTAGGCCTGTGTAATTATATTAAAAATATATAATTTATTATAGAATAATGTTAGAAGTTCTAAAAATTTTATGAGAAAAGATTTGTGACTCGAATTAGGCGGGCTCGAATGCCCCGAAAGAGAGAGAGACAGAGAGAGAGAGAGAGAAGCCGATCGGAGAGGGAGAAAGAGAGAGGCGAGCGGAGAGGGAGATCGGAGAGGGAGATCGTCGCTGATCGTCGCCCGCCGTCGCTCGTCGCAGCCGTCCGATCGTCGCCCAGCTCCAGCTCGTCGCTCGTTGCAGCTCCGCCGCTGCCTCGCCGCAGCTCCACCTCTGCTCGCCGCCCCCCGCCTCCGCCCCCGCCTCAGCCCCGAGTTTGTTGGCCCCCTCCCCTCCCCCCCCTCCCCTCCCCTCCCCCTCCTCCTCTCCCTCTCCTCTCCTCCCCTCCCCTCCCCCTCCTCCCCTCCCCTCCCCCTCCTCTTCGCCTTCTTCTTCCATGTTCTGCTGAAAAAATAAATAAATAAATAAATAAATACAAAACGGGGTCGTTTTTGGAATTAGGGGCATTCGAGCCCGCCTAATTCGAGCTCTCAATCGGAGCTCAAATTTTATCAAAAATTTTACTAAATGTCTTACATGAGTATGGCACATAAGTGTGAGACCCACACAATGTGAGTCCCATGTGGGTCCCACATCTATGTGAGACATTTGGTAAATTTTTTGATAGAATTTTAAAAATTTCTAATATTTTTGTTTATTATATTTTTATTTCTATAAATTAATTCTCTCACAATCTTTGAGTAATTCTATTTCCACGTACTATTATTCTCTATGTACATCATTTCTTAATACACATATTTATAAATTTGTTTACATTTTGTTTTACTCATTTCACACACCAAATGTCCCAAATATACCCCTAATACATAATGTGTGCACACATCAATACAGAACGTCCAATATATTTTGCACACACACCAGACAAAACATAAATTCACATCGTACCCCATAAATCTAAACCTAAATGCATGCCTTATACACGTAGTGGCGGAGCCAAGAAAAATCAGAGGGGACACTTCTTAATTACAATATTAAAAATATTTACAAAAATATTTCACATAAATTTTTACGATTGACTTCAAAAAAGATTAAAAAAAAAAAAACAGTGTGTTTAGTTTGAGTTTTTTGAATTAAGTTTTTTGAAAATTAAGTTTTTTATTTTTTATTTTATTTTTTTGTCTTTAGTGAATATTTTTAAAATTTTAAGCATTTTTTTTTTTTACTTTTTTAGATGCATGATGTAACTAAAATAAATAAAATATTTGTGAAAAAATATTTTAAAAAATTAACAAATACATAAAAATACAAAAAATGTACTGATTTTTTGTATTTTTTTATATTTTTGGTATTTAGTGAATTTTTTAAAGATTTTTTTCCCAAAAAATTATACTTTTTACGTATATTTATGTTAGGTGTGTCTAAAAATTAAAAAAATTGCTTAAAATATTAAAAAAAATTAATAAAAATAAAAAAAATACGAAAAATAAAAACGTAGAATTTTTTGAAAAGTGTTTTTAGAAAACTCAAATCAAACAAAGTGAATATGTTATTTGTAATTAGTGTATCATGGACAACATTAAAAAAAGTCATAGATATAAAATTTTAAAATAAATTATATAATGATAAAGTAATTTTTTATACAAAATATGCTTAAAAATTCAATATAATAGTCATACTACGCAATCATTGACATCTGATATTACCAACCAATAATAAAGAAACATATGGAGGATGAACCGTGCATATTACATGTAACTAATAATTCAATAAATTCTATATTTTCATTAAGATTAATTATGTTTACATATCAATAATGATAGAGATCACCATTATATTAAAATTTTCATAAATAATAATATCGTAGTCTCTTTATTTTCAATCAAAATAATCATTATTGTTCTTATAATTTTAAAAATATTATTGACATTTCACTCTAAATAATATTTTTATAAATTTTTTATATAAAATATTTTCTTTATATTTGTTAAAAAAATAAAAAAATAAAAATTCCAAAACTCAGCGGGCCGTGACCCCTTGGCCCTCCTTCCCTCCGCCCATGTATACATGTGCCATTTTTCAGCATTCTTTGATAGTAGTCCGGTGATTGAAACACAACCAAAGAAAAAAAAAAAATACAAAAAAGGCATCTGAAGCACGACATTCTTCGGCAACACTCCAGCGAAATTCTCTAAGGTATGTAATTTTTCTAAAATCAATAATTTCATGTTACTGTCTCTTACTATTATTCTGCAAATGTTAGGTTATTATTATATTATTTTCGTTTTTTGTTCCTTATTGATTGGTGCGGGGATGGAAAACAATTTATTACTGGTTATCCGGATAAATTAAATAAATTTGGCAATTAACAACTAAGGAATTGTTTGGGATGTCCTAAATAAGTGTACTTTTTGTCTTTTTAGACTAAAAATTTGAGAAAAAAATATAGATGTTTGGGTTAACTTTTTGACTTTTTATAAAAAAAAAATGTGTATTAAAAAATTGTATAAATTAGTGTATAAGGAAAAATTAGGATTGAGAGTTATGCAGCCGTAATTTTTGACTTTTGGTGAATAATGATAACCTTTTGAGTAACTTTTTGACTTTTTGATTTTTTTTCAACTTGCCAAACTTGACTTAAATCAACCAATAATTTTCAATCTTGTACTTTTGAACTAAATATAAATTTTTGACATACAACTAATTGGGAAGTTAGTTTTTGAAAATATTTTCGAAAGTTTATTTTTGTATAAGTGCAACATTTTCAGAATTGATTTTCTGAATGATAATTGAGTGACGAAAAAAAATCTACCTCCAAATTTTCTTTGTTTTGCAAATCCTCCATCACACAAATCAACAATGACGTTGAGGTGTAATAAAAGAATGTTACATGCAATGGAATACGGAGTTAACAAATTTAAGGAGTGAACAATAGAGCAATATAGCCAAATTTATGAGAAATGGTAGATGAATAGTAAAGTGAACAAAGAGCAATGGAGGGAGTGAGAAAGAAACAAAGAATGGAAGAGTAGGTCTGATGTGTATATTTTTTCAAAATGGCCACAGCTTCTCTCCAGTCCAAATCTGGATTGGACGGTGCTGTCCGGTCTTTGGAGGCCCACTACGGGTTGTGTTTCGATAATCTAAACCGTTGAATGTGTAGAACTCGTCGAGTACTATATGCCTGTAAAAAATCACGTTGATCGGATATCGATAACTATATGATCAAATCAGTTTTTTATGAAAAAAAAATGGATGGCGAAAAATAAACGACTTACAAAAAACTGATTTGATCATATAGCTATTGATATCCGATCAACGTGATTTTTTACAGGCATATAGTACTCAACGAGTTCTACACATTGAACGGTTTAGATTATCGAAACACAACCCGTAATGGGCCCCCAAGAGCCGGACAGCACTGTCCAGTCCAGATTTAGACTGGAGAGAAGCTGGCCCCTTTGAAAAAATATATGCACTATAAATTTTCATATTCAAAAGATGTGTACGAAGAAAACTTAAAAAATAATATTTTAGACATTTTATATACACTTACATTGAGTTTAATGATTAAATTATTATTTTTTCATTGATTTTACTTAATGAAAATATAAAATTTAAAATAAATAAAAAAAATTTGAATTTAAATTAACAAAATTAAAATTTTAATATTTATTTTGTTATAAGATCGAAATGCTAATTTTTTTAAAAAAAAATTAATTCATTAAATATGCACATAGAGTAAATAACATG
Organism: Camellia granthamiana; assembly: GCA_036172215.1. Classification (NCBI taxonomy): domain Eukaryota; kingdom Viridiplantae; phylum Streptophyta; class Magnoliopsida; order Ericales; family Theaceae; genus Camellia; species Camellia granthamiana. The sequence continues at coordinate 117,828,255 of CM069906.1, forward strand.
TGAAAATATAATTACTCATCTTCGGATAATTCTATTTCCACACATTAATTCTACTCTGTACACACACTTAATGAAAATTTTCATTAATATAATTTTGTTCTAAAATAAAAATACCATAATACTCTCATCTTCTTCTACCCAAACCCTAATTCTAAAACACCACAACTATCCTCTATTTCCAGCGCCACCTCTCTTATCTACCATCCCCTCTCATTGCCTCTTTTCCTGTCCACCCGCGTTCACTTTCCGCCATGAACCATATACTCCCACAAGTCTCCCACCGCAAATTACTCAAGGTTGACTGTAGAGGTTTAGGATGGTAGGAAATGAGCTAGAAGTGGCGGTGGCGGTGGCGGTGGCGGTGGCGGTGGAGGGTTGAAAGTGACGACAACAACAGTAAAAAAGAAGTGGGTGAATGGAAACAAAAAAATTAATTTATGTTTGGTATAATTTTAGAATATGTTTTCAAAAATAAATAATAAAAGAAAAACTTCTTATTTCAATATGATTTCATCTTTTTAGGGAAAAAAATATTTTTTTAAAAAAATAGTATTTATTTTGTCAAATTAATTTATATTTTTCTCAAAAAAAAAAATTTAAATTGATGCAAAAATTAAAACCAAACATAACTTTATGATTTTAAAATTAAAAATGAAGACAATATTGGAATCAACAATGCTAGGTAGGTCAAAATTTTGTGACTTAAATGGCTCAAATCACTCAAAACGACGTCGTTTAGGCAGATTTTGAGTGTAAAACGACGTTGTTTTGACAAATTTAAACTATTTGAACCATAAAATTTTGAGCTAGCAAACATTTTTCTATTGAAATATAGAAATGTGTACTAATAATTAACATTTTTATGATGTGTATTAAAACAATGCTCATTATATACAGACCAAAATACCCTGCCACTTGATGGCTCTGCCTCGCTGCCTGAACAAGTAAAAAGGAGGTTAAGCAAGGTCCAAAAGTAAAACCAAAAACCCTACAAATAAAAGGGCATTGGAAACACAAAGCAAGCTAGAGATTGAAACCCAGATAATGAAATTGAGGTTTCTTGAAGCAGAGGGATGGGAAGTTTCTGAGGGTGGTTGCCCCTCTCTGTATACACAAAAACAAGAAGCCCATGATTTCATCTTCATCTACAAATTTCAACAACCCTTTGGGTGTGTGTGTGTTTATTACTCAGTACTCTGCACTGTGTATATATATAAAATAATAATAATAATAATAATGGCAAGCATATATATATCTGTTTGTGAATTGGGTTGGTTTATAGCTAACCCTTCTTCATCATCCATAACCAAACACACCAAACTCTCTTCTTCTTAGAGGCGGTGATGATAAAGTTTCTGGGTTCGGATCGGGTTTTGAGAATCGGACCCGTTTCATGGCGGGGCAAACCCGGAAGGCCAGTGAATGAGAGAGAGACAGGTTGGATCTGGTTCTCTCTCTCTCATCAGGCAACTGTTGGTTGCAGCCATGGCGAAGTCAACAGCGTTCTCAACCTGATGTCAAAGCAGATCTGAGCCTCAATCCTCTTTTTTACCCTCACATGCATACATAGGTCTTTATATATATTTATGCTTTTATGTTTGTTCTGTTTTTGATTTACTTGAATATGTGAAGAAAACATGGCGTTTGGATTAAAACAATTTCTTGAGTTCTGCATAAAATTGAGGGAGGTCATTGTGCCAATACGTTGTTTAGATTATCACTTTGTCAAAAGTTTTTATTTTTTATTTTTTTCATTTTATTTTTAGGAAACATTCCTTGATTACAAAGAAGGTAACAATAATGTGGATCTAAAAAAGATTGGAAATCTTAGGTTATTTTGAAAATCAAGTTACGCGTGTGAGGGATATTTGACTGATAATTTCAAGGGTAAATTACACTTACATCTCCTGAGGTTTAGGTTTAATACATATCATTTCTTGATGTTTGAAAAATTACACTAACCTCCTATTATTGCAATTATTTTTACGGAATAAAATACGGAATAAAGACATTGAACTCATGTACTCTCTCTTTTTTTGTTTTGCTTTACTTTCTCTTTTTTTCCCATTTTCTTTAATTTATTTTTTTAATGTAATTTTCTCTTTTTCTACTAGGAGTTATTACCTTTTATATAAGTAAGGAAGTTTGTGAAATGAGACTATTAATCACGAAGGTAGGAATGTAATTTCCAAAATGTCAGATGGTGGATAATAATTAGACCAAATTTCAAGGGGTGTCGATGTAATTTACCCTAATTTTAATTAAAAGTCACCACAAATTATGTTATTTTCTATTTTTTTTTATGTGTATTTATATAAATCACTACAAGTTATTATCATTATCCTTTTGATTTGTTTATACGTCTATTTGTAAAAAAAAAAAAAAAAATTGTAAAATTTTTTTAAAAAATAGGACTTTGTGTGAGGTCATTTGGCATATAAAGTTATTTACGTAATAAAGGTAAAATAGACTATTTTATTAATAAGATAAAATGTCACATTCATAATATAATTATTTAATCAAAAAAATATAATTATTTTATTTTTTCTCCCATAATTATTATCAACTAAAAAAAAATAAAAAATAAAAATTCAATCATCCTAGTTATAACTTTCTAAGCCAAGTTAAAATAGTTAAATAGTTAAAAAAATTAGACTAAAATTGTGCATCCCAAATGAAATCTTATTAAGCTAGTTTATTTTTTGGTATTTTTTGGATGCTTAATGTTCTTGGTATAAGTTTTTTTGAAAATTATAATTTAGTGGATATTTTTAAAATAAATTTTAAATCATTAATAATGTTTATCAATTTTAATAATTGAAATTATAAATTTTTTCATGACTTTGTAATTTAGTGTTACAATTGATTCACAATTTTTTCAAGTTTTTCTTTTATCAAATTTGAGTAGGAATTTGAACTATAAGCTTGAATCAATTTTTGTTTTACAAGTGGGAATTTTTTTGGGGACTATAAAAACAGTGGAATGTAGAAAAAAATAATTTTAAAATAATGATAGTTCAAGTTTTTATTACATATATTTATGATGAACCACTTGCACTTTCATTATTTTAAAATTATTTTATCTACACTCTACTTTTTTTTAAAAATAAAATACACTTTATACCCTTACATTCCCCCCCCCCCCCCCCCCCCAAATTAAGGTCGGAAATTAACCAAATAGACTTCCTATAATTATGATTCATCATAAAATGTTCCAATTTTTTTTTATTTTTTTAAAATGCTATGAAAGCTATTATTTTGGACCAATTAGAATTTGGGAATTGTTTACACACTCTAAAAATGTGTGAACAAATTTAATTTGGGGAAATTTCATTTAAGTTGGATAGTAAAAAAATAATGTTATTTTTATGATAGGTCGAATGTCTTGCGTGTATAATGCAAGTATTTTTTTATATTTGGTACAAATATTTTTTGTGTTAGATTTGCATCGGAAAAAGATATTCACCAATAGTATAACTATTTTAAGATTGTCACACTCATTTATAATTTTTCCATGCAATTTCAATTCTGATTATTTAGGAGTGGTTTGGGATGATCTAAATAAGTACACTTTTTGACTTTTTATGAAATATGGGTTGGGTATGAGTTGGGTTTGAAGTGATGTGTTAGAGAGGTGACGTGACTTAAATAAGATGAAATGACTTAAATAGGATAATGAATTTTTGACTTTTTTAGATCATGCCAAACAAGACCTTAAATGACTTGAATATCCTTAGTTTTCTCACTATTTTAGTTAGTTTTTGGCTTTTTAATTATTTTATGAAATTAAAAAAAAAAAGTTTTATTTGGGATGATTTGTGGATTTTTATAGTTGAATAAATAGTTATGAGAAAAAAAGTGATTGATTGATATGTAAGGTATAATATCTGATTAGCTATTTTAATCTCTCCTTTTTTTTGTCTTTATTTATTATTTTAGCCAAAAAAAAAAAACTCTTCCTAAACAAAGCGTATATCACTTACCGTATACTACCACTACCTAGGCATGTGAAAAAAAGGTTAACAAAGAAGAATAATAAACGAAAAAGGGAAAATTACACTCACTTCCCCTGATGTTTTTGACAAATAGGGTTTCTCTTATAGTTTGAATAATTACACAAATCTCTCCTACTTTAACTAACATTGTCAAGATTCTTCCATTCCATCAAATTGGCACAAACAACGTTACTTACATATACTAAATGACCTTATTACTCTTGCTTTGGAGCACAAAAAGACGATAATACCCTTTGTACCATAAATCCCTAATTCACTACCTATTCTGATTTCGATCGAATTTGTGGGGGAGAGAGAGAGAGAGAGAGAGAGAGAGAGAGAGAGAGAGAGAAATCTTTGAAGAAGACCGATCGGTGTGAACAAACGACAAAGAAGCTTGAGATTTTGGTTCAATCATCGTTATTAGTGCAAAATGTGGAAGAGATTGATTAGTGAGAAGTTGTTTTTAGGGCTTCCAGGTAAGAATTCAAACCTTTTATACTTCGTCCCTGTTTGTTTTCTAGAGTAGCAGTCCAATTCTTTTATACTTCGTCCCTATTTGTTTTCTGGAGTAGCAGTTCACTCTAAAGTGTTAGTGATGAACAGTGAGCCTAGCTCATGTTTGTTTTGGTTTTAGAACTCTGGATTTGTAGTCCCTTTCGGATTTGTAGTCCCTTTCGGATTTGTACGCCTTGACGAATAGATGAGTAGTCTGGGCTGGGAGATGTTGGGTGACCGATCGTCCGTAGGGATGTCCGGCTAGTCAACCGGCCAAGTACAATATTTTATTTATTTATTTATTTTAATGTTGTGCATATATATATTGTCTTCTGTTTGTTATGGTTTTTGATTTTATGCAATTATGATTGTATTGTAAAAACTTTTATTTATGTTTGTCATGAAATTGGGGATTTGGTTTTGTTAATTTATTGTAAAAAACAGTTTTCTTCTTAATTTTCTTGGAAAGAGGGTTGCTCATGAGCCTCCAGCAGGAACAAATCAAAGTAAGAGGTCTAGTACATTGAGATGTAAATGGTGCATGCAATTTGGTCACAATAACAGAACCTGGCAAAGAGGTCCAATAAAGGGTAGAGCTAGTGGCAATGGCATAAGTGTTGGTAGGGACAATCGCACACTTGTGGAAAGGGGTAGAGGTTCTGTGAAAGGCACTTCAACTACAAGGGGTACTTCCATTAGAAGAGGTAATTCGATTGGGAGGGGACATTCAACTAGAGCAAAAACTTCAACAAGTGGGAGAGGAAGTTCAACCAGGAGAGACAAGGGCAAGGCCAAGGACAAACATGCACATGAAAGTTATTCTCACTTGTTTAGTCTTTCCATTACTTTTTTATGATACTCATGCATATTTATTAGCTTACTTTGATTTGCAATTTAGGATATTCCAAGAGAGACCTCCCAAATGCCTATTCAGTGTGTAACATAGGTTACACAAGATCATCTTAGTTGGTTAGTTAGTTGTGAAGTTACAATTTTTTTCTTCTTATTTTTTACATTGCATGAAACCAACAGTGGTTTTTTTTTTTTTTTTTTCATTGTTTCTTCTAATTTTTTACATTGCATGAAGTTACAATTTTTTCTTCTTATTATGGTGTTTACATAATAGTTAACTAGCTACATCATATTGATATATTGATGATCACATAAGGTTCATTACAACACATTTCTACAAAACATTACAAAAGCTTGAAACTCTTACCAATTCCCATTACATTTTCAAAGCACCATTAAGTAAATCAAACATAGCACAACATTCATGATCATTACAATCTTCATAAACCCCATCTTTGCTTCAAGTACTTGCGTCCTTGATTGCATAGCCCCTATTTGGTTCATTAAATTCATTGTAGTAGTATCTTCTTCATAGGGTAAAGTGTGTCTGTTAAAAGTAGCTTGACTGTCTTCCATCATCATTTCTCCTTCAATAGATGAGTTTATTGGTTTGCGCCAGTCCCAAAAGAGCATTTCCCATGTGGTCATAAATAATACAATTTGCCTCTGTTTTTCTCTAATTCAGTGACTTTAATTGTTGCTTTGCTCCCACAATAGCATATCTTACTCCTATACTTCATCACCCTTCCTCCAATACTTAATGATGACATATCCACATGATCCTAAATTTCATGAAATGTGAGAGTTATAAGGCGTTTTTAGAACATATATTACATTATTTGCAACCAATTCTAGACTGTTGTTGTGCATTATTTGTGGACTGGTTGGACTATGGTTATGTTTTATTCTAGACTGTGCTTGTAAGCAATTCAGGACTATGGTTGTGCTTTATTTGTGTTGGACTTGGTTTTGATTTCATTTTTTTAATGGGAATTGTTGGTTGTGCTTAATGTCAATTTTTTTAAAATACTTAAAGTGAATGGTAACATACTTGTGTTGTTCTTAGTTGTGGAGCTTTATTTGATGCCTCTTTCCTTTCACTTTTGGCTATTTTTTTGGTTTTTCTCTTGGCTTGGACTTTCTAAGTTGTGTGCACTGTGGAGCTGTGTGTTGTGCTTGATATATATAGTTGAGTTCAATAGCCCTGAGGGCATTATTGGTATTTTTGGATTTATCTTGGATGACATCAACAGGTTCTGTTAGTTGTGTTAACAAAGGTTAAAAAATAGAGAAATCTTGACAATGTCAGTTAAAGTAGGGGAGGTTTCTGTAATTATTCAAACCACAAGGGAGGTCTCTGTATTTGTCAAAAATCTTAGAGGAGGTGAGTGTAATTTACCCACGGAAAAAATAAATTTTTAATTTTTAATATTTTCAATTTAAATCTTAACTTTTTAATCTCGGTTCATAAATCAAATTTTGAATATCTTACGTCTAAAGCTCCATGTGCTAAATTACTAAGTCAAGGACATTTTTAAGTCCACAAGGATAGTCCCATACAAAATGACTATCTGTTCAATCCCATTTTCCCAAATTCTCTCTTTCTCTCTCTCTCTCATCCTCTTCTCACCAATCTCTTCTCTCTCTTCTTTCTTTTCGAGCCCTAACATCACCGATTGCCTCCACCTTTGTTTTGCTAAGTGTGTGTAACGCAAAACACTAGTTACTTTTTTTTTTCGTGTAGCTTTACACCGATCATCGTCGGTAGCGGAGAGTGTGGTGATGACGATGCTCGTTCTGGTGCTCTTGACGATAACGGTGGCGATATTATTCTTCTTTTTCCTTCTATCTATTCTCTCTTCTCCATTCACTTTTTCTTGACCTACTCTCACAACTGGCATCACCGTTGTGACCAGCGTTGCTGTCGAAAGGTCTAGGAGGTTCAAAGAGCGGATCTCACTGAATTCAAAGGATATAGACTAGGTGAAGCATTAGATTGAGGCGAACGGTCTCCATATATAGGATAATGTGCTCTATAAGGGCATTGATCCCCTCACACTCATGCTTAATAACTTCAAGATCTTATTGAGTCTGTAACATCTCTCTCTCTCTCTCTCTCTCTCTCTCTCTCTCTCTCTTTAAAAGAGAAACACTCTATTTGTCGGATCAAAATTTTTTTTTTCACTTTCGTTTGTTGTAATTGCACTGTTTGGAATCAAAGAAAGTCCTTCAGAGTTTATTTGGTGCTTTGGAAAAATTCCACAGAAGCATTTATGATTTAGTAAGTAAATCCAGAATTTTCCGTTAGAATTGTGAATGCTTCTTTTACCCCAAAATACAAAAACAAGAGAGAGAGAGTGAGTCGCCTCTAGGGAGAAGATAGAAAAAAGAGAGATTTGAAGTTGATTGAAGAAAATAATAAGAGAGAGGAAAGATAAATGATAGAGGGAGAAAGATGAATAAGATAGAAGAAAATGGGTTTGATTTCAACAGATAATACCTCTATATATATACATATATGTGTTTGTGTGTGAGAAACGATAGAGAGAGAAAGATAAATAAGATAGAAGAAAATGGGTTTGATTTCAACAGATAATACCTTTATATATATACATATATGTGTTTGTGTATGTGTAAGAGAGAGAGAGAGGGAGAGAGAGAGAGAACTTGAATAGATAAAATAAAAAAATTGAATAGATAGGAAAAATAATCTTGTTGAATTTCAACACATAGGAAAAATATATTTGGTAAATTTCAATAGATAGAGAAAATAAGTTTGGTGAATTTTAACAAATAGGAAAAAATAAGTTTGGTGAATTTCAACAAATAGATACAAAATTGAACAGATAGGTTCAAAAAATTGACAAATAAAAAAAATTAACAAATAAGTTAAAATAAAAATTCCAACAGATAATGTCCTTTTGACCAACAAATGTCTTTATCACTAAAAAAGGATTTTTCCTTTCATCTAATGTTTTATCCCGTCTTTAAATTGGATTTTTTTACCAATTAACTATTTTTTAATTTGATTTTGTAATTTAAACCATATGTCTATTTTCATTAAAAAAAATATTTGAATTATTAAATAAGTAAATTTTTACATTGAAAATAAATTAAAAAAATTAAATTAATAAAATTAAAAAATCAAAATTTATTTTGTTATAAAAATGAGACTTTAGAGGTTTCTTTTTTGGGTTGTACTTTCTCCAAAATAAAGATAAAACCAAGACCCTACAAATAATGGCCTTTGGGATTGCAAAATAGGGATCGAAACCCAGAGAATAATGAATTGAGGCTTCTTCTTCACAGAGAGATGGGATGTCCCTGTGGGTGGTTGCCCCTCTCTGTATACAAAAAAACAAGAAGCCTATGATTTCATTTCTATCTCCAAAAATCAACAACCCTTTGGGTGTGTGTGTATGTTTCTGATATCTGATCATTGCATCCATTGTTTGTTTAGTATCACTCACTCATACATACACATACTACTACTACTACTACTACTACTACTCTGTTTTTCTAAGAGGCTGTGATGATAAATTTTTCTGGGTTCAAATCAGGCGTTGAGATTCGGATCCGTTTCATGACGGGGCAACCCGGAAGGCCACAGAGAGAGAGAGAGAGAGAGAGAGAGACTCGATCTGGTTCTCTCTCTCACTGGGCAACCGTTGTTGCAGCCATGGCGGTGTAAAGACTCTGTTCTCAGCCTGATATCAAAGTAGATCTGAGCCTCAATCCTCTTTTCTTTGCACACGAACATGTCCCTATTGTTAAGGTAGCAATAATGTCGATCTACAAATTTCAATTAGAGATTTGGAAAATTTAGGCATACAAAGTATTTCGAATATTTAATTAAAGTGATTTGGTGGAGAATTAAGGCCTTGTTTGGGAAGGCTAAATAAGTGCACTTTTTGTCTTTTTTGATTAAAAAATTGAGGTTGAAAATATGGATGTTTGGATTAACTTTTTGACTTTTATGGAAAAATGTGTAATAAAAAATTGTGAAAATTAGTTTTTAGAGGAAAATTTGAATTGGGAGTTGTGCAGCTGTAATTGTTGACTTTTGGTGAATAGTGTTAACTTTTTAACTTTTTGAGTAATTTTTTGACTTTTTGAATTATTTTGCACTACCCAAACAAGGCCTAAATTTGATTAATTTCAATGACTTCACTATGTAAGGATAAAAATGGCCCATGGTCCGTAATAGCTCGAAGTGGGCCTGACCTAGGACTCTGGTCTATCGTTTTAAAGTTGGGCCCACTTGGCCCGGCCCACCCAAGGCCCAATTTCTTTTTTAGTGAAAAATAAAAATTTTAATAAAAAAAATAGAAGGAAAAAACAATGTTGAGCCCAGGCCTAGGCCCGTCCGATGCTCAAATATTTTCGCACCCCGAAAATCATACCACGACATAAATTACCAATTCATTATTATAATCTAATTTCTGGACACTCATTTGAACAATAAAAATAAATAAATAATGGTGTAACTCAAAATCTGTCATATTATTTGAGATTTCTCTTCAAATTTTTTACAATAATTTACAAACACTGGAAAACATATAAGAAAACTTTGATACATCCAATTTGTCATAAGGGCTTACACTGCTCAAGGCCAAGGACCTTGATTTCAACACATAAAGTCCTAACTCAACAAACAATTCAAAAGTTGCAGACAAACAGCATCAAAAAGCTTTAGTACTCCATGTTGAGCTCTTTTCACTTTCAACAAATTCGTAGTTCATCTTCATCACCTGGAGTTTAAGGATATCCCATCCATAAAAAAAGAGTGAGTAATGACGCCCAGTGAGAAGTAAACTTAACTCATTATAAATAAATAAATAAATAAATTTATACATATATACAAGTGCTCAAGTTGATTGTATTCATACAACACATTATAATGTATAATTCTTGTAACCTTAACAGCATTTAATGCTCAGTGCAAACTTTAAACCCACTATTGGCTTAGCACCTGGGCTTTAATTCTTCTCAAGAACATCTTTTATAAGATCTCAAGAAGTATCTCGAAATATCCCTTACATTTACCGACCAACAAACACGGAAGGGCAATTGAGGATCTTTACATTTTTTAAAACACCTCTACATTTATGGACCTACAAGCACAGAAAGACAATTGGACATCTGTTACATTTATTAATACCCTCACATTTACCGACCTATAAACACGGAGCGGCAATTGAACACCCGTCAATCTTTTCAACATTTCCCCTCCTATATTTATCGGCCAATGAGTACGGAAGCGCAAGTGGGCACCTCAATACACACAACGTGTTCTGAAATCACATACGCACCTTTAAATAATTCCAATATTTAATCCAACACCATGGAAATGCAATGCAATGCATGAAATCCCAAACCATCCTCTTTATTCCGAAATTCCTTTTTTTTTAATAGCACAAAATTCTAATAACAATTCAACCAATAAAATCTAAGGAATTATTCTCTTTTTCAAGACTCCACGTTCTACTCTTCACCAACCATCAACCCATGCAAAACATAACCTTACATCCATTTACAATTCTAAGTATTCACACAATTTGACTTATTTAAATCACCAATAATACCCTCATAGACAATAAAATTGTCCAACAGACTTATCAACAAAAGAATCACTTTAATTTCAAACATAAGGAACCGCTTAACTCAAACCCTCTTTTAATTTTAAAATCCCAATTCTAGGGGTTTTCCTCATTTCCATGCTAAATCCTTATATCATCAAGTATTAACCATCAAAGTACCAAAACTTTTTAAATATTTCAAAGATTTGAGTGAAAACTCCAATTTTAAATATAAACATATTTTCAATAAAAGATTTAAAAACTCAAATCAACCCAAACTTCCCAAAAAACGTCAAAATAAAACTAAATCATAGATGATTGAGCTAAAAGAACTCCCTACCTCAAGAAGGTGAGCAAACAACGAAGACCCAAGCAAAAACTTTGGCGAAATTGCAATCCAATCGGTCAAGAAAAAGATCATCACTCTTCCTGCACTAATCTTGCATGATCTAAGGTAGATCCTTGGTGTAATGAGGTGAAATCAAAAGTTTTGTGGCTAGGTTTTCTGACATGAAGAGAGGAGGGAGAGAAAAGAGAGAAAAATGAAAGAAAATGAGCAAAAAGTGACTTTTATACTGGCTAATCCTGAACAGACTGCTCGAGCGCAATTTCTTATGCTCGAGCAAACAACACAATTTCGAAGCGATTGCTCGAGCGATCATTCCATCGCTCGAGTGAAAAAAAAGAACTCCCAAAAGTTTTGTAGAGCTATAGTGAAAATACTAGGAGCATAAATTCTACGCTCAAGCGACAACTCCACTGCTCAAACGGTCCCATCTGCAACACAACTAACTACTGGAAGCTGAAGATCATTGCTCGAGCGCCAAATTACCGCTCGAGCAGTCTGAAAAACTCAACGGTCACAAATACTTCCTAGGTTTGGGCCTAATTTTCTAACTTGTCGGCAAACCTAGCCAGCCCAAATTTTGGCAGGAGCCCACATAGCCCAACATGAGCTGGCCCGAGCCCAGGCCCGGGCCAAATTTACACCCTCTACACGAACTATTGAAATTATACTGTTGGACTAACTACTAATAAATTTTGAGTAATACTACAAATTTACCCTTACTAATTCAGAAATTACCCAGAAATTAATCTCCATTACACTTCACATGTGACGCCCCAAATTTTGATAATATAATAGAACGATACACTGGGGTTTAACTAACGGACACACATCATTTTTAAGCACAAAATACAGATAATTACACTAAAAGAAAATATTAGTTACAGATAAAATTCTTCAAGTCTTTAAATACAGATCAGTTCCTTGATACAAAAAGATTATCCAAAATATAGGAAATATAAAATCTAATATCTAAGGCAGCCATGGTTCCGCAAAGCTTTTAGGGGTTCCGTTCTCGGTGTAAAACTCGCCTTCACCTGGCATAAAACGCCATGAGCTTAAAATGCCCAGTAAACACACATACCCCGACCATTTTCCCATTCCAAATACACAAGTAATATAACGGCACGATCATAACGTACATCAAAAGCAATAATTAAGCAGAACTTATAATTAAATTTCAGTTCTCATGAATAATAGTCAATTTTAGTTAGTTCTAGGCAACTCCCCGCGGAATGCCGTTCCTACCCAATTACTAACTTTGGCCACAGACAATTCTGACTCCCCATTGGTTAATACAATACCAATGCGTCGCTTACTGCATAACCACCAGTGCGTCGCTTGCCGCACAATTTCCAATGATGCCCACGCACCTAGGTTACATACCCGAGTGGTGACATCACAGTCTGCCCCAAAGAAACGGGCTTCCAGGGATCCTCTCCCTGTGTGAGATCCTCACTGCCACCTTTATGTCTCTCATTTCCGTTAAGCAGTCAGAATACCTCCTGTGCCATGTTAGGGTTCGAAAACACACTTGCGCAAGACTTCACAAAAATGGAACACATTCCACTATATCATACTCTTGAATCCATCATTCATTATCTCATAAAATTTAATACAATGATCGCAACCCATTACCATCCCATTTGATTTCCCTTTTTATTAAGTGCATTATGTTCTCAGTTATAGCAAAGCATGGTCAGTATAATTACAATTCCAAACCAAAAAACAAGCAATTTATTCATGGTAAAGCAAATTCAGAATTTATCATAGATTACATATCGAGACTAAAACATTCGAGACACATAGAATATAAGAGCTACAAACCAAATAAGAGCATATTAACACAAACTTCCAGATTTCCAGATTTGAACCAGTTTGAAAATAATTATGAAAAAAATACTTTTATTGGCCCTAAGTACCTGGCCTCTTGTGAGTTTGTAGATAAACAAGTCCAGTTTCAAACTCAATTTACGAAAGTAGGATAAATATTTTAGATTTTAAGATAATTCATAATTACCAAGATCTGTCCAGATTTGTTGACCGTTACGCAAATCGGTTTTTCTCTCGAACCCCTCACTCTTAGTTGAAAATATAACACCAAGATTAATATTTTGACATAAAATTGGGCTCAAGATTATTTTTCTGGAATTTTCTAAAAATAGAAAAATTGACTGTTTTTCTGGTTCTGTGAGTAACAAACTTAGAAAAATTGTTTAGGTTATAAAAATACATCCTTAGGACCTACCAAAATTACCACATACTTTAGACATACCAAATATTAGACCATAAAAACCGATTTTGAGTTTATGGAGTTTTGATAGGAAAAAATAAATTTAAGAGAGGAAAAAGATTTGCTGTTGGAAATTTAAGAAAGAAAGAGAAGCACACCATTTCTTGATTAATACCCATTTATACAAGAGTGTAGGCCTAGACTACAACAAATATATACAAATAGCATGTATTAGGAGGGGAAAAGCAAGTGGTAAGAGAACTTGAGAGAAGAGGTGATGTATGTTTACCTTTGTTGTACAAGACTCAACAAAATTCTTCTTTCTTCTTCTCTTCTCTCTCTCTCTCTCTCTTCCTCTCTCTCTCTTTTTTTTTTTTTTACCAAGATCACTCTCTCTCACTCCCCTAGTGCATGGCTGAAAATGTGTAACATGAGAGGGAAGAAGTGTGAATATATATATAGAGAAAGGATTTGGAAGTTTCTTGGGGGCCAAGTTCCATAGGTGCAATTTGTCAAAGTTGCCATCAAAGCCCTTTCATCCATCACATGGTCAACAACTTGGGCTTCAAGAATTATATATATATATATATGAGATATTTGTATTTATAAGCATAATATAATAGGCACAAGTACATTAATTAATAAAATATTACAATTAAGGGTTGGAATGAAATAAAATAGAAGTATATGGGGACCAAGTCTAAATTTATGAAACCTTGATATATGTTATTAATATACTAACATTAGAAAATAGTTAAAATAATAAATTCGGATCCTGTTAAATTAAAGCGCAAACAAAGGCGAGAAATCGAGCAAAAACGGCATTACCGGGAATTAAGATTTTAGAGTGATTAATATATAATGATAGGGTCTAATAATTAATAATATGATTTTAAAGGTGATTATTAATCTACAAGATCGATTAAGGTTTACTCGAATTAATCCGCGATGCTTCCTAATTCTAGGGTTTAAAATGCAATTAAGCGAAAATTCAAGAGTTTTATTGAAATAAACTCAAGGTTAGGGATTTAATGGACTTTCAAAAATTAGGGTCTCTACATCACATGGACCTCGTATGGATCTCATACTACACAAATTAATCTCTACCACAAAATCACCTACCTAGAAAATTCTCGATGGGTAAATCTAAGTCCATAACTTTTTTGATAAATTTTTCCCCAACTGTAGCGGCACCATCTGTTAAAATTTATCATTTTTTTAATGCATCTATCCCACATCCAGGGGTCACAGATAGACCATAGAACCCTGCTCAATAAGTAGAACACATTAGTTGTTCGCTCTCAGGTTGGACAATAAGAGTTGAAGAAGTGCAATCACTCATTCTTAAAATCAGTTAGTCCGGATATCCGATTATCGATATATATATATATATATTGTTGAACTCTATTTAGATTATAGATTTGTTTGAATCATGAATTTAGGACTTGTTTGAGAATATGTACTTTTTGAACTTTTTCACTAAAATGTGAGATAAAAAAAAAAAAAATAGTATATTCATGATTATTTTTTTTAATTTTTACGAAAAAGTGTAAAAAAATATAAAGAAAAAGAAATCTTTGACTTTTATATAGATTCTTAGTTGGCTTTTTAACTTTTTTATTTTAATGATTTTTTGACTTTTAGAGTAAGGTCTTGTTTGGCATACACTACTTTAGCACATCTTTTTATCTTATTTAGGTTACATCATTTCTTATTTGGGTCATATTACCACTCTACTACATTGCACATATTTTTGGAAAAAATCAAAAAAATATATTTATTTATATTAACCCCCAAAAAAGAATAAATGGTATCTAACTATGATCCAAAACACAACCTTAATACTTTTGGGTTAAACAAAATTTTGTGTGCGTGTGTTTTGTTATTTTGTTTTTAAAAAAAAAAAAAAAATTTGTGTGTGTGTCTAAAATTTTTTTGTTTGTGTTTTTTTAAAAAAAAAATGGTTTGTTTGTTTACTTTTGTGTATGTTTTTTTTTTTATTTAAAAAAATCAATATTCTATATGTTTTGGATTTGTATTTTTTTTTAAAATTTAGTGTGCTTATGTATTTTTATATTCAATTTTTTTTTTTTACAAAAATAACGAAGCGGAAAATGTGTGCAATTTTTTAAACTTAGACTTAAAAAGTTTGGAATTTTTCCATGTTTAACTTTTTTTTATGCTTTTGTTTGTTTGTGTGTATGAATTCAATTTTTAAAAGTTGGTTTATTTGTTTACTTGATTTTTTTTTTTTATGTGTGTGTGTTTGTTTGTTTTTATTTTATTTTTTATTTTTTCAAAAATCAGTGTTTTTAATTGGTTTGTTTGGTTGACTAATTTTGTATGTGTGTGTTTAAATTTTTTTTTTTTTTTTGGGGTATGTTTTCAATAAAATCTTTTTGACTGGAAGTGTTCTAAGTGTTATGGGTTTATAATTTTCTATTTTGTGTGCTTCTATATTTTTATTTATTCAAAAAAAAATATTAATTGCGAAGCAATTGTTTAGACTTAACTTAAATAGTTTGGGATTTTTTTTTCTGTTTCACTTTTTTAAGCTTTTGTTTGTTTTTTTTTTTTTTTTTAAAATTTGGTTTGCTTTGTGTGTTTCAAATTCAGTATCCTATGTGTTTTGGATTTGAATTTTAAAAAAAAAAAAATTTGTGCGGTAATTTTATATTCAATTTTTTTTTAATTGCGAAGTAGAAAATGTGTGTAATTTTTTAGACTTAGACTTAAGTAAAAAGTTTGGGATTTTTCCCTGTTTAACTTTTTTAAGCTTTTGTTTGTTTTTGTGTATAAATTCAATTCAAATCAATGTTCTTAATTTTGTTTTTGTGTGTTAAAAAATATTATGTTTTCAATAGAATTGGTTTGTTTGTTTGCTTAATTTTATATTTTAATTTTTTTTAAATTTGAAGCAAAAAATGTTTTATTGTTCGTATTTGCGCGGGCTTCTTTGAACAGTTTTGCACTACCACAACTGCCTGCAAACCCAACACTTTGGGTTCTTTTCCCATTTCATTTCTTTAAGCTTTTGTTTGTTTTTTTTGTGTATAAATTCAGTTCTTAAAATTTTGATTTGTTTGTTTACTTAATTTTGTGTGTATGTGTTATTTAAAATAAATTCAGTGCTCTTAAAAAAAATCATACAAAATGAGTGTCTTGGGTTTTTATCTTTTATATATATATATATTTTGTGTAATATTATTAATTGTACTTTCTATAAAAAAAAATTATACAAAATGAAATGTTTCATTGTGTTATTAGGTTAAAAAAAAATTAATTATTATTTTTCTTCGTTTATATCAACGTTTGTGTTTGTGTGTTTATAATTTATGTTTTCAAAATATTAGTTTATTTGTTTGCGTACTTTTGTGTGTGTGTTTTTAAATATAATTCAATGTTCATAAACTTAGTTTTATATATATATATATATATAAAAATAATAGTCTTAATTTTATTTTATTTTTAAATTTGGGTTTTTTTATTATTTATATTAATAGTTTTTTTTTTTTTTTGGGATGTATATCAAATCTTTTTTTACTGTAAGTGTTTCAAGAGTATGGATTTGTATATATATGGGTTTTATGAATTTTAGCCAATGGTGTGACACCTATTGCAATTTATAGAAATTAAATGACGCAATTGCTTTACCATTATTGTCTTTGGCAATCTTTTAGAATTTGAATTTGGGAGCACATCAAGTAATTGTTTATTTTTTTTTTATGTAAATTCTATAATTGTCTAGGAGTCTTCAATTGTTTTTAGGGAAAATCGGTTTAGGGTCCCTCTCCCACTTTTCGTAATGGAAGAAATTCATAAAATTATTTTTTGATGTCTAAGGTCCTAAACATATATCGGACAAATTTCAGTCAAACCCACCGCCATTCTTACCCACAACCACCGCCATTCTGATCACCATTTCTATTTCCATTCCTATTCCCACCACCGCTGCTTCGCTCCCAAACCACCGACACCGATTGAGGTTTACCGTCTCTACATTTATATCCCAAAGGCTGTCTCGAAAATCGCAACGAAGCCGAAGATGAAGCCGGTGAATGTTGAGTCCGCTCCCGATCTCACTTCTCTTTCCACTATTACACGATCCGGAAGATGTGTCGGTGGAGAGGTTTAGGGAGGTTCTCGCGGAGCTTGATCGACGGAGAGAAGCTCTACGGCACAATCACAGTCACCGACGAACAGAGTTCTCAATCCATCTACAACCGATCAAGAGATCATTACGAATCCATCAGCCCGGGCCAAACCGCTTTGCTGACTGGCCCAGCTCGATCCATCTTAGCCTGCGACAGCTTCACCATCGACGTGGTTCTCAAGGATAAGGACAAATATATCTTGTTATAAAGGATCAGGTAAATTTGAAGAGAATGAGTAGATAGTGATATCTTCGGTTTAGTATTTATATAGATTTTTGCTGCTCATTAGGATTTTATTGAGGCAACTAGGGAGCCTGGCATCACATTCTTAGCTGCTAAGTTTGATGGTATACTTGGACTTGGTTTTCAAGAGATATCAGTTGGGAATGCTGTCCTTGTCTGGTAAGTTGATAAATATTTGTTGTTGATATTTCGATGATTGCTTGATTGTATAATATTGGAAATTAAGGGAACCTGCTTGATTGGCATGTATGTAACATTTCTCTGGAAACTAAGGATTTTTTTTTTCTTCTCTGTACCTTTTGGTTCAACTGTTGAGATCTAGAAGCCTTGGATGTAAGTAAAAGACCATTTCTTTAACTACAGTCATGATTTTAGTATCAGATTACCCTTGGTATAAGAATTTCTCTGGAGAGAAATTCTGAAGTCCAGAGAAATTTGGTTAAAACACAGACAGAGAATCCAGAGAAATTTAGAATTTCTCTGGAGAGAAATTCTTTGGATTGAATTTTCTCCATCAACCACTCCTCCAGTCAGTCAATGCATCAGAGAAATTCTAGGAAGGATTGGGCTAGAAAAATTCTGAGAAGAATTGGACCATTCTCTGGACTCAGCCAATGCATTAGAGAAATGTTGAGAAATTCTAAGAAGAATTGGGCCAGAGAAATTCTGAGAATAATACACTATCATAGTCTCTGCTATTTGTGTAACAATGTATGCTTCAAGTAATGCTCTTATCTGATCTTTCATTGCAACTCTATTCATCAATGAAACACCTATTTCACGTTTTTTAATTCTTAAATCAGTTTTGATCGACCATTATTGGCTCGATTGGCTCAACTTATCCATTATTATACTGGTTTTGTTTTTTATCCCCCCAAAATGGTCGTGTATCTTTTACATGGATTGGGTGATTTCAGAAGAAAAGAATATTGGATTGCTAAAAATGAGAGAAATTAGGGGAAATGAGAAGAAAAGTAGAGAAACTCATCCAGAGAAATTTAGTCCAGAGAAATTTCTCTGGACCAGAATTTTTCTGACCAATTTTCTCTGGACTGAAATTTCTCTGGATCAAGGTTGAGGGACCTTAGACATTATGAAAATATTATTGATGGATCTTAGACATTATGAAAATATTTGGTGTCCTTTATGCTATAAAATCATAATACAAGAGACCTTAAAAAAAAAACCCCTTATTTATATATATATATATATTTGCAGGTTACTTTATCACATTTATTGAGAACAAATATAACTTTTTAAGTGATTATCTAACCACACCAATCTTCTTTGATTGTAATGTTCTATGAGTATTTGGTTTGTTTGTATTTATTATTTACGTTCAGTTTGCTTTTATTTGATACACCGTTTTAAGGTTTTGGTGTATAATTATGTTATTTTTAAAAATATAGAAAATTAAAATTTTTATTTTGTTGTTTAGTTAGAATTCTTTGATGATGTTTTATAATTTCATAATATATATTTTTTTATTTCATAAAAAATTAATAAATATTATATTTTTAAAAGATTTATATATTATATTGTACATATTATATTTATAAAATATATTAAAATTAAATATTACATTGTACATAATTATAAATATTTAATGTACATTATATTAGGGAAAATTAGTCTAGGGTCCCTCCCCCACTTTTTGTAATGGAAGAGATCCACAAAATTATTTTTTGATGTCTAAGATCCCTAAACATATATCAGAGAAATTTGACTCTTTGCCCACAATTTCTCTCTCTCTCTCTTCGACTTCGCGTTGTTGATTCTTCATCAGATAAAGTCGAGCCCTAGCAACAATAACATTGCGTCTTCCTCTTCTGCTGCTACGCCTATGGAAATAGCCATCGATGGATCCGACTCCGACGAGTGATAGTCTGAAGTGAAACACCAAGATGAGGTGGAGATCGTATCGGCATGAACCGATGGTAGCCAAAGCTGTCGCGACGTTAATGGTAACCAAAGCTATGATAGCCGATGGTGTGCAAGGTGGCTTGGTCTTTGGTGATGACTACGGCCCCTAGAGTGGCAGCCATGGGCTATGAGCATGATGACATAGTTTCTAGAGTGGATGGTTCTCCATTGTTTGGGGAGATAGCTATTAGTTCAACTTCAGCAGTAGATAATAGTCCACAGGCTGGTGACTTTGCAAAGCAGCAGTTCCCAGAAATAATAGAAAATGGTCCGCCACTTGAACCAGATTCAAAAGTTGGTTTTTCATATTCTAGAGAGAGAAATATTTATAGGGATTTTAATGGGGCATATGGCGAGGAATTCTGTGGATTTTCCTCTGATAATGGTATGGTTGGAAGGGACGATGCTGACCTTAAATCGCCATCTGATTTCCAAAATTCTCCAGATCATCCATCAGATCCTGAGGTTCATGTGCATCTAGATGATGTGGTAACAGAAACCATTCATTCAGAACCAATGATTGTGGCTACTACCATTGCTGACACTCATTATGATGATAATGAAGATGATGGCAAATCTTTATCCACAAGTTGTGCAAAGTTGCAAGAATAATGGGTTTGTGAAGAAGACTTGACTGTTTTATTAATACAACTAGTATAAGCACTACTATTGGTGTTCATGTATAGTGGAGAATTCACTGGATTTTCACATTCCATCAACACTGCTACAGCTTCAAGACAAGGAAACTCCCATAGCCATGGCCATTCACCTGAACTGAATTTTCTCTGGATTGAAACTAGAGAAATTCTCTGGTTTTTTAACTGAATTTTCTCTAGGTTGAAACCAGAGAAATTCTCTGGTTTTTAAACTGAATTTTCTCTGGGTTTGTCCAGAAAAATTCTTTGGTTTTTAAACTGAATTTTCCTGATTCAAGAATTTCAGTATTATGGAGATCCAGGTAGATTTCGGCAAATCATCACAAATCTCATGGGTAATTCAATCAAGGTAAGTATGCATCAGTTTCTCAAATTTCAGTCCAACAACCCAGAGAAAATTCAGACCAACCAAACCAGGGAAATTCTCTGGACCAACCCAGAGAAAGTCTAGAGAAAATTCAGTTCAGACCAAAAAAAATTCAGTCTAAACCAAAGAATTTCTCTGGACCATGTAAACAAACCCATGGTGGTAACGCTGCAAATTCAAACAGGTGAAGAAATTATGAAAATATTGAGGAATTTTCTCTGGACAAATTTTCTCTAGATCAATTTTCTTTGGATCAATTTTCTCTGGATCAACTTGAGGGATCTTAGACATTATGAAAATATTGAGTGTCCTTTATGCTGTAAAGTCTTAATACCATGGACCTGAAAAAAAATTCCCCATTATATTATGATCACGATACAAATACATATATATATATGTATTATTGAAAAAAAATGAATAAATTATAAATATACTTTTAAGGTTTGATTAAAATATAAATTATTTACTATAGTTTTGAAAATTACATTACATTCTTTGAGATTTCTAATTTTATAACAAATCGTCTCTTTTATTAATAAATCATTAAATTAATTAACAGTTTTTAATAATGTTATAAATAAATTTCAATTAACAATTTAGATAATTTTATTATTGTATGGAAGAATAATTATGAATTTTATTTTTTTAATTAATTTTATTAAATCAAAAATTTTAACAAAATTAATATTTATAATTTTTCAAATCACATAGATTAATTTATACTTTAAGCAACTTTAAGTGTATCTGTAATTTAACCAAAAAAAATAAAAATAAAAATAAAGGGCATCAGACGCAAAGAAGCCAGTGGATTGAAACCAAGAGAATGAATTGAGGCTTCTTCATAGAGAGAGATGGGAAGTTTCTGAGGGTGGTTGCCCCTCTCTGTAATCTGTATAATACAGAAAAAGGAAGCCCATGATTTCATTTCTTCTATCTCCAAAAATCAACAACCCTTTTTGGGGGGAGAAGTTATTTGGTGGTCTTGGATTTGGGTGTGTGTGTGTGTGTTTTTCTGATCTCTGAATCTGATCATTGCATCTATCTATCTATGTATGTGTGTGTGAGAGAGAAAGACACAGAGAGTGTTCGGTTGGTTTACTCCACCCTTTTCACTCTAGAGGATATTAACGCTGGTTTAGAACCGACCCTTTTGCACCATAAACAACAAACCTTCATCAAAGCTACTTCCCAAACGAAGTGTTAAAGAGGCTGTGATGATAAATTTTCTCTTCTGGGTTTTCAAATCAGGCGTTGAGATTCGGATCCGTTTCATGGCGGGGCAACCCGGATGGTCAGTGACCAAGAGAGAGAGGCTAGATCTGGTTTTTTCTCTCTCACTAGGCAACTGTTGTTGCAGCCATGGCGGAGTAAGACACAGTTCTCAGCCTGATATCAAAGCAGATCTGAGCCTCAATCCTTCGCTTTACACCCATACTCATCATGCATAGATCCCTATTTATATACTTCTGATCATACATCTATTTTTATTATTTTTATATTAATGTTTCTGGGTTTGTTCTGTCTTTGATTCATTTTCATTCATTACATTTGTGTAGAATCTCTAATACATCTCTATTTATATTAATGTTTCTTGGTTTGTTCTGTCTTTGATTCATTTTCATTCATTAGATTTGTGTAGAATCTCTAATGTGCGAGTAAAACATGGGTTAAATCAATTTTGCTATTTTTGGTTAAAAGTCTACAATGTGATTTTTGGAAATTTCAATTTATATGTTTTTTCTTGTAATTTTTTTTTTCGATTCAGTGGTTTTGTTTTTTTTCTTTCAATAAAATTTTCATCCGCCTGTTTTTTCCAAACTTAGAAAAGAAAATTATGACTAGACTGTGCTGGGTTTTCATCGATTTTTAAAAATTGAATTTTAGTTTTCTGTATTTTTTTTATTTTTATTAAGTTTTCTTAATATTTTAAATAAAATTAGTGATAAATTCAATCTAAAGAACCTATAAGGCATTAGATTTAGTGAATATTTTTTATTAATAAAAAATTTACTCTTTGTGAAATAATTTGGTGAAAAGTTTTAGAAGACATTTTGTTTTTAATTTTATCTCTTTACTTTTTTATCTATTTGATTTTTTGTTGATTATCTGTTCAAATTTTTTGACCATATATTCAATTTTTTCTCTTAATTCTATTTATCTGTTCAATTTTATATTTATTTGTTCAAAATTTTCCCCTAAATTTTATTTATCTGTTCAAAAAATTTGACTATCTGTTCATTTTTTTCCTTTAAATTTTATTTATATGTTCAATTTTTCGCTAAATTCTATCTATCTATTCAAATTTTTTTTTTTTTTCTATATGTTGAAAATTTGTGTCAACTTTTTTGTGTATCTGTTGCAATCATCATCATCAACATCAATTTTTTTCCAGATCTGTCTCATACATACACACACTTACAGATATATATACACTCAAGATTTGTTGAAACCAAGAACATCCACAATACTAGATCCATCACAACACCCACAACACACACGCACACACAAACGCAGCAAGAAGAACAAAAATCTAACACAGATGATAATCAGAAAGTCATATAAAATAAAAAAAAATCAAAAAAAAGTCAACAAAATCATCATCATCATCATCACAAATCAAAAAATCTTAAAGCTCAACTTAGATTATACAAAAAAAAAAAATACACACAGATCAGTTTGAGATCATCAACAATATAATCATCATCATCATAGATTAACATCAAATTTACCACAAATCTAAATTTACACTGATCTAGATCTACTACAGATCATCAACAACATCATGAACATCATCATCATCATCACAGATCATCATCTAAACTATACTCCATAAATCTACGACGACAGATGACGATAAGGCGGTTGGAAGAGTGGATCTGTAAATATCATTTCATATCAACATATGTGTGTATATATATGCATATGTATGTACACACCGTGAAGGTCCCATATCGAATAGCGAAGACGGCGGAGTTTGAGTCATGAAGATAGTAGAGGATGACAAAGAGCATTTTGGAGAGATGAGGAGACTGTCGTCGTGTGCTGCCGTTAAATCCAAACCCTCTCTCCCCAACCAGACTTCAAATCTGATGAATATACATCATTAGAGCATCTCCAACGGTGAACCATTTTTTTCATCAAATTCGAGAAAAAAAAAAGCGATTTCCTCAATCTGATACGAGGTGCTTCAACAGTTGCATTGTAGCTTGCTTTTTCCCTCCATTTCTGTTGCCCATTTCTTTTTCCCTCCATTAAGAATTAAAGCACCCCCCCCACACACACACATTGTGGTAAAGTTAGAAGCACAACCCACATAAACCATCATTCTCTCTCTCTCTCTCTCTCTCTCTCTCTTAACTTTGGCCATGTGGTTCTTTTCTTTCTTTGCAAACCATATATATGGACACTGATCATTCCACTCTGTAAAAGAAATGGAGGTTTCATTGAACTCTTGGACTACCCAGTTGTTTGTTTGGTGAGTCTTTGTAGTTTTGGGGGTTTCAAGATATTTTCAGAATTGGGGATTTTAAGAAGAACCATTTTGAGCTTGTGATCCGTGAAGTCATTTCTTTGATAGGTTTTGTCTAGGGCTAGTATTTGTAGTTAGATATAAAGGGGGAAAGCAAGGAATCTATCATTTACCATGTTTTTTTCTCTTTAATTCTTTGTCTGTACAAAAAAATTCAAAAATTTCTCTTTGAACCTATGTAGTAGCAGTTTCCAGGCGAAACAGAAGCAGCTGTGCATTTTTTTAATAAACCGGTCGATCGGTGGGATAACCAGCCAGATGTCTGGCCAGTTGTCCTGTAGGACCCACCACCGACATAAACACACAGTGTTTTGGTGAAACCTGACCCAGTTCCTCAATTTGATTAAAGTTTTGCCCCATTCTCAATTTGATATCATTTTGGTGAAACCATTAGAGAGATGAAAGTACCATTTTTCATCAAAATTTAAATCTGATAATAAATCTGATTCACCGTTGGAGATGGTCTTAAGCCTTATCGCCGTTCACCGCCGTAGCTCTTTAAGACTTTGAAGACGACAAAGGATCGTTTCACTACTCTCGCCACTAGTGATGCCAGAAAATTCGATTTGACAGCGGAAACCTCCAGTGACGAGGTTACTCTCAACACTAGCTAGGGCTTGGTTGTCCTCATCGTCAGCTCTGGAAGAGGCATAAGATGGTATGGCCTTAGTGACTAGGGCTTTGATGGTGTTTAGTGGTAGAGGTGGTACGGGAGAAGGAGGAGGAGGTGCGGAGCCAAGAGAGAGAGAGAGAGAGAGAGAGAGAGAGAGACAAATAGACAGAAGAAAGGAAAATAGAGAAAGAAACTCTGTTCTCTCTCTAGAGCAATTAAACGGATAAGCTTCTATATATATGTATTTGTGTCACAACTTAAACAGATTAAAAAAAAAAAAAAGGTTAAATAGATGGATTCCTTGTTTCTATGCGTCTATGTATTGAAAGGGGTGTTTTTAGTCGTTTTGCAAATCTTGTCCTTATGGACATAATGAAAAAGCGCGTGAACCTCTAGATCGAAAAAATTTAAATTTGAACTTTTTTGTCTGAGCACCGATTTTTTTTAGTTTCTAAATGCACGTAACTTAGATACATCTAAAAAATAAAATATTTGTGAAAAAATAAAATATTTGTGAAAATATATTTTTAAAAATTCAATAAATATAAAAGAATACAAAAATATACTAAAATTTTATATATTTTTTTGTATTTGATGAATTTAAAAAAAAAAAACATAGATATTATATTTTTTAAGTGTATCTAGGTTAGGTATATCTTTAAAACATTAAAAAAAAAATATGTTAAAATGTTAAAAATTTTGACTAAAAACAAAAAAAGTGAAATTCTATTCAAACATCACTGATTCTCTCAATGCATTCCATTAACAGTTTAAATTTATATTCCAATAATATCCTCAAATGAAAAGACCATTAAGGACAATATGGAAGTGTATTCTCCCCATTCAAAGATTTCATATAAAAAAACAGAAAACACTCTTTATACACCATACCACCTATAGACATAAATATCCAAAATAAAACATCTAAAATAGATTGGTTTTGAAGATTTAGGGTTTAGGAACATTGAAATCAATTTTGAAAATTTAGGGTTTAAGAACATTAAAATAAATTGATTTTGAAGATTTGCACACCATGAATAGTACTGAGATTGTTGATTTTGAACAATGCGACAATAAGCTTTTTGGTATTTTGTTTATCTCGTTCATATAATCGTTGAGAAGATGACTTCACACAATGTTCGATTATTTTTATTTGAACAAAGCAATTTCATTCAAATTATTAATGTTGATCAAATTATAAATGTTCATACATAAAAAATTGAACATTTTAATTCCTTAAAAAATTTATTTCTCAAATTTAATTCAATTCCATAATTTATTTTATTTTTGGTATATCATATTTTCTTTTTAACAAAAGGTCAATGTATTCAACCTTTACAAAAAAATAAAAATAAAAAACAAACAAAACAAATAACATATCGAATTTAATATATGTTCAACATAATAAGTCTGAACGACTCGAAATCATTCAGCATATAAAGTATGAATGTATTTATTTTGTTGAACATAAATATTTTGAACACATTCAATTTGTTCAATTTTATTTTTTGTACGATGATATTATGTTCAGACAACCAGAGTTGAGTCAAACTGAAAATAGAAATTGCTATGAAAGTTGAATCGGTAACCAAATCAAAAGAAGATAGGAAAAAACATATTAAGATGAGAATTAAATGCGGTAACCAAATCAAAAGAAGATAGGAAAAAACATATTATAAGATGAGAATTAAATGTGTGAATCAGAGATAAGAATGACAAATTTTCAACACTGACAATGCACCGGCGAAACAACAACAAGATGACAGTGAAAATGGAGATTGAAACATCGACAATGCATTGGCAAGCCAACAAGACGGTGACGATGGAGATATGAAACGACGAGAATGCATTGGTCGAACGAAACCCTTCGCCAGTGATAGAGATCTTCAACGTTGGCGATGGAAATCTATGGTGTTCTGAAGATGGAGGTATCTGGTGTTTTGAAAATGAAGATATTTGGATGTGGGTTATGGTGTGTATTCACACGTGTTATGTTACCTTAGGGTTAGTAATGAAAAGTTAAGGTGTGGACTAAAATATTTTCAAACACTTAAAATTATTATGTTATTTACTAAGTAATTCTGTGTACTGAGAGAATATCACCCCGTTAAGCTCACCTCATTTATCTCCTCTAACCTAAAGATTCATGAATTATATACTAGATTTCTCGTTGAGTCAACTCGGTTTCATTCCATCATAAACTATTGCAGCCATAGCGGACAGCCAAATCTGCATCTTCCCATTCCCCAGCACCATTGTAATTTATGCCATTGCTATTATGATCTCAACCTCAAAACCCCTGTTACCCTCTGGACCCATCATCGTCATCCCTATTCAGTAATAGCAAATCTATAAGATGTTGGATCTAGAAATTTCTTCTCTTTCCATATGAACTGGTGGTTACATTCCTGATAAAAAACTGTTCTACATTTTGTTATAGTTATAGGCCATATGTCGGTGGGAACCAACATTTAAAACCTGTTGTTTTGCCAAAAAAAAAATATAAGATCCAAATTTCAGAACGAATCAAGAATTCAAAATTTATTTGTCATAATAAAGTTTGAACGATGGAGATAAACCAAATATAAAAGAAAGAAGTTCTAATCAACCATCATTGTGGTTGATAGAAACCGAGATCTAATCAGTCATCACAATAGTTGATGGTCACAAAGAAGAGAAAAAACCAGACCAGTTATGATGAATATTCATCATCTGTAGCTATGACAAATTTATTTTCTTTCTTTGGCAAATATATATTTTCTTTGTAGTATTTGATCGAGGGTAACAGAATGTTTCTTCAAAAATTGAGGAATCCAAGAGCAAATCTAAAAGTAATATACATAATCTCATACACAATAGAAACCATTGAAAGTAATAGAATGAAAAATGGAGTGATTAATGGAGTGATTAAACTTTAGTTTTTAGTGATAAACGCCGTGGCGGCATAAGAAGAATGCCAACCATAGAATAACGGGACAGACGATGGGACACACTACTGGTACAAAGGATCTGAAGCCTTTTGGTTTGTGTATATTTTTCTTTTTAAACAAAGTATGATTGAGGATGTTCGATTTGCAGGACAGATGAAAATTAGAGTTTCATTTTATGGGTTTACGTTTACCATTGAATTCATAATTGATATTATAGATACTTTACATTTGGTAATCTGTTTACGCTTATGTCAGGAATTTAAATTTTCTTTGTTTTGTTAAGCCTTGGATATAAAAGCCTTGGAAAATTTTCAAGTTTTCCTGCATTTTATTTTATTTTCTTTCCATTTCATTTCCTCCTTTGAGTGTTAGTGTTACTCTATAAAATGCAGTATTTTAGAGCAGTAAACCCCTTTATTTACATACTCTCTATTCGTCACCTATTTCTTATATTTTTTTCCCTTTTATTGATATATCATTTTTTATTCAAAGAAGACATGGATTTGTTTTTTATTTATTATTATTATCAGAAAAGAAAGGGAAACTTTATTTTTAAATTCAAACATGAGTCACATAAGAATTTACATCAATAAAGCAAGGTAAGAGCAAAAAGTATCATAGTAGACCATCGTAATTCTAGTTAGGTTGGCACCAAGATAGCTACACAATCATGTGCTAGCTCAAACCCAAGTTGGTGAGGCACCAACAAAAGAGAAGAAAAAACACCCAAACATAGCAGCAAAACACAGCAGCCAAAAGAACTCACTCAACCCCTCCCTAAACATGCCCTAATCTGGTTGAGATTGTATATGAAACCACTAACAGAGTACAAAAGCAACATAGAGTGGGTGTATCACCATTAAGAACACCTATTCTCTTTAAGAACACAAAAGCTTTATCCTTTTGCTTCCAGGCAAGCCAACCAAAGAACTGAACTTTGGGGTTACTTAAAATATTATTCCAAAGCAATTTACTGGGACTGAGATGATTCCCAACTCCAACTGATCAAGATTTGTAAAGGGAAGCTACAGAGAAAATACCTGATGATGTAGCAGCCCATTTTGGGTGACCAATCCCTTCCCAAATGAATGTGGAACTTGATGAGATGGTAGACACTAATCTCAACATCTCCAATCTTTCCCACTCAAAGAGTTCTCATACAGCCACCATTTCACACTTCTATGACCATAATTGTTGTACTTGCCCTGTATTGGTATGCCATTGCATTGACTACTTCTGCAAAAGATATGTGATCCCTGACCTGGGACCTGTTATCTTTGCCACCTGCAATTTCGAACCTTCGACTAGTTGCATCATTCACCTGGTTTTGATGAACAATGCTTTTTTCATCTTCTTCTTTACTGATCTCAGCATTCTTCACTTCCAATGCTTTATCATCGACCCACAATCCATTTGCTCTCTGGATTGCCATGTATGTGGCCACTGGTCAATCGAATCTAACAAATCCAAACCTCTTGTTTTTCACCTTTCTTCTCTTCTGAGGGATGTAAACATCTTTGACAATGCCAAACTTCATTAATAGCGTGTAGAACCCTTTCGGATCTGTACGGGGGCGAAATATCCTTAGCTCTCCGTACACCTTGAACGTCAAGCTTTCCGTCAACGGCGTCTGTCTCTGCAACACAAGAAAGGTGAGCTGCCCGGCGGTGGTGTGCCGGAAAAACCCTCCGACGCTCAAGTCAGTTCAGTGAGCAAGAAAGCAATGAGAGGAGGGAGAGAGTTTGTGAGAGTGAATTTTTCATACCAGTAACGTTCGCCTTCCCTCTCTATATCTTGGCTGCCCACACAGCTCCGAGATTGTGCGCGCACTACCTCTGCTGTCCTTCCCTGGACAGGTGGCAGCGCTCGCCTCTCACCACCTTACACGTGTAAAGGTTTTGTCCTCCTTCCAGTACACGCCGAACTGCCCAACGGTATTGAGGCGTTCGTGGAGCAGATGTCCTCTCCTTCACACCATTGGCCCAGGTGGCACCCTTGACCGAGGTACCATGACCGGCCAAACACTTGTGGAAAATTGCCATCACACAACTGCGCTACATTCCGCCGGCCTGTAACTTGGAACCAGGCGAGAACTCAACTGCAAATGCCGAGCTTCCCTTGTCCGGTTCATCGCGGTTGATCGGTTGTGAGGCATGCCGGCCTCCAACCGTTTCATCTCCCATCTCGGTCACGCCCAACCGCTTCGCCTTGGCCGGCGGCTAGTGGCATGCCGGCCAGGCCGCATCCTAGGCGTAGCTCGGTCGGTCTTTCAGCTCGGTCGCAGTTTCCATTCGCGATCCACGCCTACGCGGGCGGCCACCTGCTCGGCCCCCAGGAGGTTACCGGTTGAAATCGTTAACCGGTCAATACAAACCGCTTGATCGAGGCAACCTCCCATATTGCTCGGTGACACGTAGTCCGTAACGCCGGACGTTACTTTTGCTCGGCCGTGCCACGAGATGGAAATCTCCCCTCTCAATTGCCCCTTAAACCCATCCGAGCTATCGTGATTGGGTTTACCTTGTCCGAGCAAAGGTTGAGTCACAATCCTGCTAGGCCGAGCTTAATTGGGGAGCTTTCGTTGCCGAGCGACCGCCAAATCGGAGACATCCCCGTCGCCGAGCTATCTCAATCACAAACACACCAGTCGCCGAGTTGTCTCAAACAAAGATACATCAGTGGCCGAGTTGTCTCAATTGCCCGGCGGTCGCCTCTGCAGTCACATCAAAGGTCGTACGGCCGTACTGCAGCCGCATTCTCAGAGCCACGTGTCATCAGGCCAATGGGTCGTGCAGGCAGCTGTCAGGCATGCGCGAATTTCAAACGGCGCAGCCGTTTTGTATTTCCCCCCCCTTTTTGGCTCCAACGAGGGGTCTCCAA
Organism: Camellia granthamiana; assembly: GCA_036172215.1. Classification (NCBI taxonomy): domain Eukaryota; kingdom Viridiplantae; phylum Streptophyta; class Magnoliopsida; order Ericales; family Theaceae; genus Camellia; species Camellia granthamiana. The sequence continues at coordinate 117,859,053 of CM069906.1, forward strand.
CCCCTCACTCTCCATTTCCTTCTTGAGCTCAACAAGCCCTAGCCTCCAAAACCTTCACCTTCCTTCAACCACTGCGAGCCAGAAAAACCCTAGCATCCATTCTCCTCACTATCGTGCTGCTCCCTTGACTCGCGCTTCTTACTCAAGGCTCAACACACCCCACCTCCATTCCAGGTAAGCTCCCGTTGCTGTGCTTTTAATTCCATTTTTCTGTTTTTCAAGCTTTTTGGTTTTTTTTTTTGTTCACTGCACCATTGTTTTTGCGTGTTGGGTTTTGTTGCTTTTTTCCTTGCTTTAGTGTTTCACACCCTAGGAGAATGGAAACGGAGAGAAGAGGGGGCCCTCGTGCCCCCGTTTTTCCATAGGCAGATTGAATAGGCCAAGAACTTAGGAAGAACACTATGAACACGATGAAAACTGGGCAAAACCGAGCAAAACGCTCATTTAGATCCGATGGGAGGGTTTAAACCGAGCAAAAAGCTGTTTGTGACTTTGCACTGTGGTCACAACCGAGCTGTATGCACCCTAGATCGGCTGATAGGTTTACCCGGGCTAAAGATCTGAAATCAGAAGCCAATTCCTTGATCTGGGCTCGACCGAGCAAAAACCTCCATTAGAATCCAACCGATCAAAACTCCTAGACCGAGTAGAAACCAGCACCAAAAAGAGGAAGGCTAAATCAGCCATCCTGATGGGCCGAGGTAGGGGAGGCCGGCCAAACACCTAGAACCTTCTAGAGCTATTTCCATTAAGGGCCGAGCAATGTATGCCGTGCTAACCCTCGGATATCTTTTTCAACATGCAGAACAAGTAGGACCGACCATTCCAGCATCAACATTCGTGGGGCTCAAAGTCCGAGCAACCACTACACAATTTTGACCGAGATACCATAGAGCGAATAAAACCGAGATAGATGGGCAAATACCGCTTTAGGGTTAGCTCGCCCGGGGCGATGGCGGAGTTCCGAGAAGAGTTCCATATCCCCGACGACGTAGTCCTAGAGCTCGGCAAGAAGGGAGCTACACCTTGGGGCGATCTAGACCGGTGACCCTTCACGGTCGTTTCAATTGTTGAGGGAGGGCTCCGCTTCCCCGTGCAACCCTTGATCTGCGAATTTTTGAGGCAGACAAGGCTTTGCCCGACCCAGGTCTCCAATAATACATACAAAATAATAAACGGCGTCGCCGAGCTGAACCGAAGGCACGGTCTCAATCTCGGCCTCGCAGAGATTTTCCATCAATACAGCCTCAGCCGGAATAAAAGTGGGTTTTGCTGGTACCTCAAAGTTAAGAAGGGCCGAGCAAAACTCATCGAAGGCAACCCGGACAAGGAGTCAAACGATGACGACTTCCTCTGGGTGTCCGGTCCCTATGAGGACATCGACGCGCCCGTACCGGGCTGGCGTATTAAGAAAAACTTCGGTAGTGCTGGTAAGGAGCCCGGCTGACCGCATAACTATATTTCTCCTATTCATTATTATTCCTTGCACCGGTCTAACACTTGGCTTTCTTTGCAGATAAGAATTTGGCTGCGCGCTACGACCGTGCTAATCAGGAGGCACTCAGAGCCGTGCTACGCATTCCTGCAGAAGAGAGGGAGTCCTCAACGTTGCTCGGTTTTGAGCAGACGTACAACTATCAAGCACCGCGCAAAGGCAGAGTCACCGACTTTCTGCGCGAGCCAACCCCCGAACCAGATCCAACTTTGCCGCCGGTCAGACTTGTCCAAACTACCACCGAGCAAGAAATGGCGAAAATCAGAGCCATTAAGTCTATGATCACCGGGGACGAAGGCGAGTCCCAAACACCAGAAACAACCGGGGGAGGAACTTCAACTCCAGCCGGACAAAAGGAAGGGGCGGTGCTCGCCCTGGCCAGCGAACAACCGGCTGGCCGGCCCAAGAAGAAACAAAGGAGGGAGGCCGCCGGTCAGAGCCTTATGGATGAGGACTCCACCGAAGTGGCCTCTACCGAGCTCGGCGACCAGACCGAGCAACAACTTGCCCGCAAAACCAAAGGCAAGGCCCCTGCTGCCCCCCCGGTCTGGGCGCCGGAGTTCACCTACAAGGGCCGAGCAGTCTCCCCCGCGGATTCTGTCGCCGAGGATAAGGATCACTCGCTCGGTTTCAACTTGACAAAGGGGCTGATCCTGCCCGGCGACATGAAAAAGCATGAGGAGCTAACCGACCTCAAGGTCCTCCGTTCAGCTGCGGAATCCATTGTGCTGGTAAGATGTCCATCTTTTAATTCCCAAGTATTTGTTCGGTTTACTGCTCAACTTCAAGATGCTAATAATCTTCTTCGTTTGCAGGCCGCACAAAAGAACTACGTTGCCCACGAGCGGATGGCTTCTCTTCGTCAAAGCCTCCGTGACGCCATCACCGAAAACAAGGTGTTCAAGGCCGAGGTAGACAGGCTCAAGGCCGAGCAGATGGTCGTCCAGGGCGAGCGGGACGAACTGCGCCAGAAGCTCGACCGGGCTGGCGAGGAGAAAAAGAAGGCCGAGAAGAAGGCGAAAGCTCGGTACCTCGCCGAGCTCAGAAAGTTGAGGGACGCCAACAAGGACGCCATGGACAAGGCGGTAGACGCGGCGGAGGACCGTGGATATAAGCAGGGGAAAAAAACTTACGAGCGCCAGGTCCGGGCTACCAAGGACATCTTTTTCCAGTGCGGCTGGAAAGCTGCCGTGGAAAAAGTCGGCCTTGGCCAGGATTCAGAGATGTTCATCAACCCACCCTCTGCTTATATCCCGGTCTACATGCTAGCTTACTCCCAGGCCGAGCAAAATCGTCTTATTGCGGAGGCATGGAAGGAGGCTGAGGAAGAGGCCGCCGCCGAGAAAGCAGTCGAACAAACTCCACCCGAAGCGTCTCAGAACGCCGAAGATGAAGTAATTGATCGGGATGTTGTCTCGGTGGAAGGCACTGACGACGAGGCCGAAGAAATCCTGCCCGAGCAGACTGTCCCGAGCGCTAAGCTGACGGTGGAGGGAGCCGAGCAGAACCTTGATCTGGACTGATGATTTTACTTTCTTTGTACTTTTCTGTTTTCTTTTTTCTTCCCTTTTGTGCGATGTAACCGGGCGATGCCCCTCCATATGTATTAAATCTTCTCTATCAATGAAATTCCCAACTTTTTGCTCGCACAACTGTTGTTTTTGTTCGGCTCCTATATAGTTGAATGTCTTGTTCCAAATTTTGTTTCAACTTCTTGATCGGATGAACCGCGCAAACAATGGGTCTTCAAGTAACCGTGCTATCCTTCGCATTTCCAAGTAGGATGACACTTAAGGTTTGGCCGAGCAAAAATCCGCTCGGCCTTGCTTGGCTGGCAATGATTATCCGCCGAGCAAAAACTCCAGTACTTCCTTTCGGCCGAGCAAAACTCAGCTCGGCGACGCAATTGCTGGTCAAAACACCAACATTGCTAACATCTCCGAGCAAAATCAGCTGGTTTCCCATATCGGGCAATTCACCAATATGTTTAATGCGCCGAGCAAAATCAGCTCGTTTGCCATATTGGGCGATTCACCAAAATGTTTAATGCGCCGAGCAAAATCAGCTCGTTTCCCATATTGGGCAATTCACCAATATGTTTAGTGGGCCGAGCAAAATCAGCTCGGCCTCTACATTGGGCAATTCACCAATGTGCTAGATGGGCCGAGCAAAATCAGCTCGGCTTCTACATTGGGCAATTCACCAATGCTTCAGTCAGGTTGGTCATACCACCAACACTCCCACCAGGCGAGCAAAACCAGCTCGGTCTGAATGCGCATCGTTCCATGCGCAACTGTTTGCGCGGTTTTCTCCCATTCCGAGGAAAACAGCCCAGTTCTCTTTAGGTCGATTCTTGCCCCTGGCATGCCTTGTGACCGTGCAGTGCCATGTACAAAGATGTAGTACAAAAAACAACAATGTAATACAGCAGAATCAATAGGGCCAGTTTTCATTACATGAACATTGCAAAGGCAATGCTATTTTCATATATGTAGTGCCAAAAGGCTAAAGGTCTAAGAAAGTTAAACAAGAGCAAATTACATCTTAAAAGTAAAAGACCTTAAGGTTGGCCGCGTTCCAAGGTCGGGGGACTGCCTTGCCGTCCAAATCTTCCAGATGGTATGCCCCCTTGCCAGCTAGGCCAACCACCTTGTATGGCCCTTCCCAGTTTGCACCAAGTTTTCCTTCGCCAGGGACCACCGTATTGCCAAGCACCTTCCTTAGGACCCAATCCCCAATCTTGAACAGCCGGGGGTGCACTGCCTTGTTGTATTTTTTAGAAAGTTCCTGCTGATAGGCGGCTAGGTGAATTAGTGCACGCTCTCTCCTTTCTTCAGCTAGGTCTAACTCCAGTGCCACAACTTCATTGTTCGAATCTGGCTGGAAACTTTCTGAACGGATGGTTGGCATGCCAATCTCTAGTGGGATGACGGCCTCCATACCATAGGCCAAGGCGAACGGTGTTTCCCCGGTCGATCGTCTTGGTGTAGTGCGGTATGCCCACAGCACATTAGGAAGTTCTTCAACCCACTTTCCCTTAGCTTTCTCAAGCCGCTTCTTCAAGCCGTCCAGGATGGTCTTGTTCGAGGCCTCCGCCTGGCCATTTGACTGAGGATAAGCTGGCGTTGAATTGTAAAACTCAATTTTCAACTCTTCGCAAAATCCGCGAAAGAGTTTTCCATCGAATTGAGTACCATTGTCTGAGATTAAGGCTCTGGGTATACCGAAGCGAGTGATTACATTCTTCCAGACAAATTTCTTCACATCCTTCTCCTTTATAGTTGCTAGCGGCTCTGCCTCCACCCACTTGGTGAAATAGCCGGTGACGGCAATGAAAAACTTGCGATTGCCCGGTGCAACTGGAAGCGGTCCAACAATATCCAATCCCCAAAGTGCGAACGGCCAAGGACTTGTGAGAGAGAGCAACTCTCTTGCTGGCTGGTGGATCTGGTGGGCAAATTTCTGACATTTCTCACACCTGCGAACATATTTCTGCGCGTCCGCCTGCATGCATGGCCACCAATAGCCCTGCGAGATTGCTCGGTATGCTAGAGATCTGCCCCCAGTATGGCTGCCGCAGATGCCTTCATGGATTTCATAGAGGAAGGCTTCCACCTTAGAGGGGTGGACACACTTTAAATACGGCCCCGTGAAAGATTTCTTGTACAAGGCGCCGGAAGGTGAGAGCCAAAACCGCTCTGACTTTGCCCGGATCTTGTGGGCCGCCTTCTTTTCCTCTGGTAAAGTTCGATCTTTCAAAAAGGCGATGATGGGGTCCATCCAGGAAGGTCCCAAGTCGGTGCAGAGTACCTCAGCTGCTTCTACTTCCTCAATGCTTGGCCGAGGTAAGAATTCAATCATCAAGGGATTGGGAAAGGTTGTCTGAGTGGAAGCGAGACCAGCCAATTCATCGGCCGTGCTATTTCCTTCGCGGTTGATCTGTTCGACCCTTATGGCAGAGAACTTCTTGATCTCTTCTCGGACCAACGCTTGATACTTGGCCATTCTTTCATCCTTGGCCTCATACTCCCCTGAGACTTGATTGACCACTAGCTTGGAGTCGCTGAACACCATAAGAGCTGTGACCTTCATTCGCAATGCGCTTCTCAGCCCGGCAAGGAGGGCCTCATATTCCGCTTCATTGTTGGAAGTTGGGAAGCCGAGCGTAATTGCTTGCTCTATGATGAGCCCATCCGGTGAAGTTAGCACAACTCCTAGCCCGGCCCCATGTCTGTTGGAGGCCCCATCAACGAAGAGTTTCCACATTTCGCCAATGAACAGCTTCTAACAATCGGAGGGATTCTGAGAACTTCTCAAATCAAAGTCTCTGGTCGGTTCAATCTGGTCTCCTTCCTTATCCTGGTTGTTCTCGCCTGCCATCGAACCATCGACCTTAGGTTGACCGGTTGTATTTTGCTCTGCTTCCCGTGGTGAGCTAACACTCGTTGCCAAAAGCATGGGTTGTGCTAAATCCGCATCAACCAAATCAATCGGGCAGATCGGATGTGTTCCTGGGGCAAATTCCGCCACGAAATCCGCAAGGGCTTGAGCTTTGATCGCGGTGCGCGGTTGGAACTTGATGTCATACTGCCCTAATTCCACGGCCCACTTCAAGATTCTCCCCGTGAAGTCTGCCTTCTCGAAAAGCACCTTGAGCGGAAACTCGGTCAACACAACTATTGTATGGGCATGGAAATAGTGTGCCAGCTTTCTCGACGCCATCATCAGGGCCAATGCCAATTTCTCCAAGGGAAGGTACCTTGTCTCAGCTGGAAGTAGGGTCTTGCTAACATAAAAGATTGGTAGGTGCTGGATGCCCTCAGCACGAACCAATACCGCGCTCACCGCGTGTTGAGAAACAGCCAAATAAAGGAACAACTCTTCGCCCGGCTGAGGAGTGACCAGAATAGGGGCCGAGGAAAGATAAACCTTCAAGTCTGCAAGCGCACGGTCGCATTCTTCATCCCAAAAGAACTTGGATTTCAGAGTTTTGAAGAAGGGCCTGCAACGATCCGACGACCGGCTGATAAATCTGTTCAGCGCGGCTGCCATTCCAGCAAGATGTTGCACGTCCTTTGTGGAGTTCGGGCGTTCTAACTCTTGTATGGCCTTAATTTGCAATGGGTCGGCCTCAATTCCCCGGTTCGTGACCAGAAAACCCAGGAACTTCCCAGTGCCAACTCCAAAGGCGCACTTAGAGGCATTCAGGCGAAGCTTGTGGCGCTTGAGTATGGCAAACATTTCTGCTAGGTCGGTGAGGTGCTGGGACTTCGCCTTGCTCTTTACCACCATGTCATCAATATAGGCTTCCATAGTTCGGCCCAAAAGAGGAGCAAACATTTTTGTCACCATCCGCTGGAAGGTTGCCCCGGCGTTCTTTAGTCCGAATGGCATGACCTTGTAACAGTATAGGCCTCTGGGGGTGGTGAATGACGTGATCTCTCTGTCCGGCTTGTACATGGCTATTTGATGATAGCCGCGATATGCATCCAAGAAGCTAAACCTCTGATGGCCAGCGGTTAAGTCCACCAGCTGGTCAATTCGAGGGAAAGGAAAGCTATCCTTTGGGCATGCGCGGTTTACAGTTTTATAATCCACGCAGACTCGCCACTTGCCGTTTTTCTTTGGGACAACCACCGTGTTAGATATCCACCGAGGGTATTGCACTTCTTCTATGGCCCCAGCCTCTAACAGATTCTTCACTTCCTCCGCCACAACTTCAGCATGGTGCAAGGCAGAACGGCGCGTTCTTTGAATAACTGGCCGTGCATTGGGGAAGACATTCAACTGGTGGCAGATGAAACTTGGGTCGACGCCAGGCATATCGTAAGGCGTCCACGCAAAAGCCTCCAAGTTGGCAACCAAAAAGTTTACGTATTCGGACCGCTCGGCACTGGACAACGATGATCCCAAAAGGAAGAACTTAGAGGAATCATTCTCATCAATGCGCACCTCTACCAAATCTTCGACCGATTTTTCCTCGGCCTTTCTTCCCACATCTTCAAGGACCTCCTTGCCCTCAGGCCCCTCGATCATCTGGACAAACCCTTTGGCTGCTCGGCTGCCATTCACCGCAACGAAGCACTGTTTCGCCATCACTTGATCTCCCCAAACTTCTTCTATTTGCCCGTTCGATGCCGGAAAGCGCATGACTTGGTGGAAGGTCAAAGCGACCGCTTGCATGGCGTGCAGCCAGCCCCGGCCCAAAATCAAGTTGTAAGTAGATGGAACCTTGAGCACCCAGAACTCAACTTGCTTTACAACTGACCCTGCTTTGACCGGCAAAATGATCTTCCCAATCGGCCACTCCGGCCGTGAATTGAAGCCGACCAAAGGGGACGTTGCGGGGGCCAAGTCTTTGTCTTCCAACTTCATTTGCTTGAACGCGTCGTAGTACATGATCTCGACCGAACTCCCCTGGTCGATCAATATTCTTTTGATCTCAAAGTTCTTGACGCGAAGTGTCACCACCAAGGCATCGTTGTGTGGCATTTGAACCCTTTCTAAGTCCTTCGTCGAAAATGTGAGGATGTCTTTTTCCTCGGTCTTTCCCTTCTTCACAGCAGGTTGAACGGAGAGAACTTCCCTCATGTGCTCGGCCTTCTTGATCATCCCTCTAAGCTCGCAGACTCTGGCCGGTTCAATGATGCCATGGATGACATTGATCACTCCTTGTGGGGGGGCCTCTAAGGCGGCCATACCATTAGGCTCGGTCTGCTCTGTCGGCGCGGCCTTCACTCCCCCTTCTATGTACTGATCAAGATGCCCCGCCGCCACCAACTCCTCCAGATGTTGTTTGAGCGGTAAGCAATCTTCTGTCCGGTGCCCCCGTTCTTCATGGAAGGTGCAGCGATACTTTGGATTGAAGCCTCGCTGCGCGCTCCCCAGCTTGGCCGGCCAACGGACAAAAGGTTCTCCTCGGATCTCGCTCAAAATGCGATAGATGGGAATCTTGAAGACCGTAGTTATCCCTGTCCGCGCCTTTAGTTTTCTCTTGGCATCCTCCGCCGCGTCGCGAGGTGCATCAGCCCGGTCGCTTTTGCGGCCTTTGTTTCTATCATTTTGGCCAGTCCCTTGGCGATGATCTTTTGATCGGTCATTGGGGCGGTTTTCCTCCTGCCCGACCGAGTGAACTTTCCCCGCTACCCTTCTGTCCACCGCGATCGGATTATCCTTCTCGGTCGCAGAGGCGGCATCATCTTCCACACGAATGTGTTCGTTGATCCGCTGCATCAAAGATTCCATGGTGGTCGGCTGATGCATCGTGAGTGAGTCTCGCAGCCTATGTCCGACTGGGAGACCCCTCTTGTATTGGGTGATCGCCAGATTGGTAGGGCAGTCGAGAATTTCGTTGTAAGTTTCCCAATACTTCGCGTTGTACGCCTTCAGTGAACTCCCAGACTCCATCTTGACGCCCAGGAGATGATCTACCTCCTTCGGCGTTCGAGTGTTAGTCTTAAATCTGGTGACGAAGGCCTCCGCCAGTTGCTGCCACCCCTCGATACTCCCCTCCGGGAGCCTCTCGAACCACTTCAAGCCCAGCTCCCCCAAGCTTGCTGGGAAAATGAGGCACATCAAGGCGTCGTTTCGGCGGTGGCCAGCCATCACCTGCCGGTAATGACTCATATGCATGTACGGATCCGTCTTGCCGTCGTACAAAGTGAATTTTGGCTGGTGGAATCCGGCAGGGAGTGGGGTGCTCTCGATCTCTGGTGACAATGGAGTGGCTGTAAGTCTCGCCAGCTCCTTGTCTACCAGAGCATTGGCTATCACTTTGGGTGCTCGCATCGCCACCTCTTCACTGCAATGGACTGGAGCGCTCAACCTCTGGAGCACCGGCACCCTCTGAGCTTCTCGACGACGCGCTCTCTCCTCCAACACGTCCCTGAGATCCCTGGAACGGGAGGAGGCAGAGTATCGCGACGTTGATGACGGGCGCGAGGGGCGATAGGTGCTGTCGCGTGTGATAGATCTGTCCTCTCGCTGGTCAGAATCTCCAACCCCATAGTTCCTGGTGATTGAGATTGAATGGGCCCTCCTCTGGCGGCGACTGCTAGAACGAGGGGAGGGGGTGCGCTCACTGAGGTTGCCCTCTCCAGCAACACCCTTCCCCCTCACTTGACGCTTCAGAAGCTCCATTTCCGCCGCCATCCTCCGAATGAGGGCTTCTTGATCCTTGAGTTTGTGCTCCAGGCGCTCCTCACGGGACTCCCCCCGGCGCCGGCGGCCCTCAGGACTCCGCGAACGATCAGGACTCCGCGAACGATCTGAACTCCTCCCTCGCCATGGCTGGAACATTAGGAAGGCCTTCTCTCCTTCGGACATACTCCGGAGTAACACCATCGAAGACGGACAGCGGAACTTCTTCGTTGTTGGCCATGGAAACGGCTGAAAAAGCTCGAAGAACAAAGGTTGATTATCAAAGTGTTCCCACAGACGGCGCCAATTGTACGGGGGCGAAATATCCTTAGCTCTCCGTACACCTTGAACGTCAAGCTTTCCGTCAACGGCGTCTGTCTCTGCAACACAAGAAAGGTGAGCTGCCCGGCGGTGGTGTGCCGGAAAAACCCTCCGACGCTCAAGTCAGTTCAGTGAGCAAGAAAGCAATGAGAGGAGGGAGAGATTTTGTGAGAGTGAATTTTTCATACCAGTAACGTTCGCCTTCCCTCTCTATATCTTGGCTGCCCACACAGCTCCGAGATTGTGCGCGCACTACCTCTGCTGTCCTTCCCTGGACAGGTGGCAGCGCTCGCCTCTTACCACCTTACACGTGTAAAGGTTTTGTCCTCCTTCCAGTACACGCAGAACTGCCCAACGGTATTGAGGCGTTCGTGGAGCAGATGTCCTCTCCTTCACACCATTGGCCCAGGTGGCACCCTTGACCGAGGTACCATGACCGGCCAAACACTTGTGGAAAATTGCCATCACACAACCGCGCTACATTCCGCCGGCCTGTAACTTGGAACCAGGCGAGAACTCAACTGCAAATGCCGAGCTTCCCTTGTCCGGTTCATCGCGGTTGATCGGTTGTGAGGCATGCCGGCCTCCAACCGTTTCATCTCCCATCTCGGTCACGCCCAACCGCTTCGCCTTGGCCGGCGGCTAGTGGCATGCCGGCCAGGCCGCATCCTAGGCGTAGCTCGGTCGGTCTTTCAGCTCGGTCGCAGTTTCCATTCGCGATCCACGCCTACGCGGGCGGCCACCTGCTCGGCCCCCAGGAGGTTACCGGTTGAAATCGTCAACCGGTCAATACAAACCGCTTGATCGAGGCAACCTCCCATATTGCTCGGTGACACGTAGTCCATAACGCCGGACGTTACTTTTGCTCGGCCGTGCCACGAGATGGAAATCTCCCCTCTCAGGATCCATGGAGTTGGGTATATTGTCCACAAAAACTGTAAACAAACCTTTTCTTGGCCCATTGATCCTTGCTTCAGGTCTTCCTCTTTGTCTTACCACTGGAATCCACCCACCTTGCTGCTCACCTCTTCTCTACTCACCTCTTCTCTGCTCCATTGTATATCAAATAAGACATGATTTAATAATATGAGCTGATATGTTATTATTTGGTTGGAATGTTATTTTATTAATTTGTAGGTGGTACTACCTACTTATGTGAAGATGGAGTGACTCATTTCGTCAGAGCATATATTTAGTGTTCATTGGCAAGCGCTCGGGCGGTTTATTTCTTTAGTGTTTGAATTATAAACAGATTGATGAACAATCAGCTCCAGTTTAACTTTAATAGTCTCTTGATATTAATTAGAACATATTTCACCTTAAAATTATTTTCTATACATTTTACCTTGTAGATGGTGGTTTGTTAAGGATTTCCCCATTCTCTCCATTATGTGATACATTCAATCTCATTCTAAAAACTGCATGAGCAACGGCACAGGTTATCATGCAAAGCATGATGCCTCACAACTAGTACTAATATGAAGGGAGAACACCCTTTTGGTATTTCCTTTGTTGTAATCATTATTATGTCTTAACAGTGTATTTTTTGCTTCCTCTTCAACCATTTTTCTTCAGCATTATTGGATTGCTTTTTGCAGTATAGCGTTTGATGATACAAGATACTAGTATTTCGCCTAGCTACACTTGCTTCTTCGTTAACATTTTGTTTTTTTTGTTTTAGAGTTTTACTCAAGGTAATTAAACGACTAGTTTTGTTGGATTTTAATCTTGATATGGTTCTTGACTAATTCAAATGAACTTTTTTTTTTAATTGTTGCTTCTATATTTCTTATGAATTACTTTCTAAAATTGCTTCAAGTTGGAACTATTGGGCTTCTAGCCTTGACAGGGCTGCTAGTCTTTATGCTTTTCTTTTTGGCAGCAATCGTCAATGCCATTATAATTTCTCTTCTCGTGTCTTTAGCTGCGGCAGGGGGCTTCTTGGCTATTTTCTGTGCCTGTGTGATGGCAATTTACATTGGGGCGTTATCAATAGTTGTGTTTGTTATTTCCACTGCAACAATTTCTGCAATCATAGCTGTTCTGATAGCTACAAGTAAGTTGTTTGCTTCTCCTTTTTTCATTCTTCTTCTTTCCTGATCCACCGTGGTTATATTCTTTGATGTTCAATGAGTTTCACTAATAAGTTCAATCTTTGTGTTGATTGTGTTTGGTATAAGTAAATTGAGACCTCTTTGATTCAGGCCTTTATTGACTCTATAGAACGGTTATGATTTGTGGGCTCCCATAGGGCAAGGGAAAAACTGCAGTGTGGGGAACTATATAAACCATAGTAGAGTTTGAAACCTTCATGGGCTATGGTTCTGTACATGAAGATTGGCTGCGGTGGCTAGTACAGTGACTGATTATGATGTGTGAACTTCCCGCAGTACCGAGGGTTCATTTACACGAAATATTAAGATATTTTCCAGTAGTTTGTTTTTATGCCTAGCTGTACATGTTTAATCTTATTGATTCAAGAGAAAATCAATCAAACATCAACACGAGTACGTCACTCACGTCTAAATAAACTTTTAGAAACTAACCAACACCAAATTGGCCTTTCAGTTAGGAAATTACAAGGAAATTTGCAAAACTTAAGGGTTAAATGGTCTATTTGGGAAGCAATTGGACTTTCGGTTTGGAAATTAGTGAAGGTAATACAATCCCCTGTTGGTGGCATTACTCTGATGATAGCTGCTACTGTGCTGCTGCTACTACCTGTGTTGAGTCTTCTCTTTGGATTTTGATTGAATGATTATAAATATATTTATATAGAAATGGTTACAAGTAACTAACTATAACAAATTCAAGATTCTAACTTCTGCAACTAACACAGTTATAACAAAGATATTTATCACTCAAGTATATATAAAATTAGAAGCAAACAACATCTCAATTGGAATTTCGGTTAAGAAATTAAAAGCAAATTAGCAAAAGCCATGCACTATAGATGAGCTGTGTGAATTAATCAAAATTAGAGTGGCTTTATGGATGAAGTCAATAAGCACTAAGGAATCTTATTTTACAATTCATGATCTTATTTATAATTTGAGTCATATTAGAGTTTGCTTAGGTGGAAGGGTAGGGTAATGGCAGAGCTAATCCTTGGCTGCTGCAGCTAGTTTTGATTGGTTAAGGGTTAGCTACTGATGCTACTGGATGGTTTGCAGGTTGTCTGGCATACATCTGATGGAATGTTTGGTGGCTGCCCTTTAAGTGGGATTTGTTTGCTGTTTTCTGGTTTTTTTGTGGTTCTATTCCCTGGTTTGTTTGGTAGTTGGTGCCTTACCAACTTGGTGTTGTGCTAGCAAAATGCTAGCAACTTGGTGGCTGCCCTTGTAAAAGCAAAATGCACCCCAATTGGAATTCCTATTAGAATGTTAAAAAATTTGCAAAACCTAAGGCTTAAATAGCTTGTTTGGGGCTGAGATTATAAAATAGCCACCAAACCAACTAAAAATCAACACAAGCATCTCACTAATGTCTATATAAACTTCTAGAAACAAACCAAACCCCCATTGAACTTTCGGTTATAAAAATCGAGCTAAATTTGGCAACTTTAAGTAGAAACACTCTAATTGTTATATCATAGTTTTGAGACCAAGCATTTTATTACTAACATTTTAATATTGTAAAAGTTTTTTTATATGTTTTATAGATTGGCAATGGATGGAACATAGTTTGGAGAGCATCAAAGGATTACATTTTGAATTTTTAAATATATTTTATCATAGGATTTTGTTATGAATTTGCAAGCTTGGAAGTTTTTGTGGAATTCATTGTGTACATGTTTGAAGTTTCGGATTGTAAGAGATTTGTACTCATATTGGATGTTTTGAATTTGATATTTTGCTTATGTTTAATATGCTACTATTTTTTAATTAAGTTTATATTTTGGATGTTTTGCACAGTGTGTTAATTTATTTTAATTGCATGTAAGTGTAGAAATGATGCGCAGGATAAGTAAGTTTGGGTTTGAATTTTTTTTTTTTTTATTATAGGTTTATGAATTATGTATTGAACAAGGAAATTATAAGATATATATATATAATGAATTTTTGGTGCCAAATTTTTTAGTTGTGAATTTACTTTTGGTGACACTTTGTTTTCCATGTGAATAGGATATGAATTTTTAACAACCAAAAACTAAATTGGTCGCTAAAAGATTTGACATTCAACAACCAATTTGCTTGGTCGCTAGAAGATATTTTGACGACGAATTTAAATGTCGCTAAAACCTGACATGTCATCTCTTAAGGTTACTTTTAGCGACTAAATGTTAATTTATAACGACAAATTTTTTTAGTGTTTGGCGACTAAAATATTTGGTCACCGATTTATTTATAAGGCGATCATAATTTATCTTGTCGCCAAATCATTTAGTGACATAACTTCAGCAACCCTTTTTTTACGTCGTTGATACTTTTAACAATGAAAATTACACTTTTGATAACTAAAAGAAATGTCACTAAAAGTGTTTCTTCTTGTAGTGCACTATAACTAATAATAATAAAAAGTAGTAGTTCATGACATGTATACTTACCTTCTATTATAGATATTAAAATCTAATTGTTACTTATTACAGATTCTTCACCAGGACTACGGCTGAGAGAAAAATTTTAAAAAAAACGCAAATTGATCTGATTCAAATTAAATCGCATGGTTTAATTTGGTTTTTCGGTCTTGATTTTTAAAATGAGCAAATCATATTCTATGATTTGGTCTATGATTTTATAATTACGGATCCAATTTGAAATCAAATCAAACCTTTTACATATATATAATTTGTTAACATCAAATATCTTATTAATGTCAAATATATATGCATGAGTTATAATCTTTTACTTTTGCAACTTTGCTCTTATATAGTGGTAGAATTTAGTTATAAACAATTATCTAAACAATTTTTTAAGTTGTGAATAATATTTTGTGGTTATGTTATGAATTATCACAATATTTAAAAAAAATTGTGGTTCTAAATCGAATCAAACTGCATTTTATTGGTTCGGTTTGGTTTGGTTCTAAGATTTTCATGGTTTAGTTTGATTCCAAATTTTATGAAACCGTAAGTATTAGTTTCATCTTGATTTACTCTTAAACCAAACCAATCCAAATCATGCTCACCCTAAGAAAGACCATAATCACATAAATTTTAAAACTTACCATAATTATTATTATAATATTTAATGAAATGGAAAGAAAAAATTAATAAATTAGAAAGAATCAATAGTATAATTACTAGGGGTAAGCAGCGGATATACCGATCCGTCCAAACCAACCGAACCGAACCGATCCGCCGCATTTTGGACGGATGCGTAATGTGTTGGGTATACCTCCTTATTGGAGTGTGGGACCCAATTGGTTTATTAAAAGAGTTTAATTTGATTTGGTATTAGTTATAATATATTTTTATATATTATATCTAATTTGTGGAAACCCAATTCAATTTGGATACAATTAGGGTTTTGATAAAACAAACCCAAGATTTAACAATATATATAATATTGTTTTGTTTGTCCTGTGGCATACATAGCAGCAGCAGTGGCTAATTGATTTTATATAAGACTTGGGTAATCAATTCGGGAAAAAAAAGGAGTGGCAACAAGTTGATTCATATTTTTGGTGAGAT
Source organism: Camellia granthamiana (assembly GCA_036172215.1). Taxonomy (NCBI): domain Eukaryota; kingdom Viridiplantae; phylum Streptophyta; class Magnoliopsida; order Ericales; family Theaceae; genus Camellia; species Camellia granthamiana. Next base: position 117,874,640 of record CM069906.1, read on the forward strand.
AGTGCCTGTGGAAAAATCAATTCAGTGGGTTAATTGATTAACGTGTGGATCTTCGGCTAGTTGCTCTGTTTCGGCTGATTTGGGTTGTTATTTTGGATCTTTTACAATTCTGGTTTTGAAGATTTTGGTTCATCTATTTGGTGAGGTCTTTCCTCTTGTTTATTTGTGATTATTTGGAATTCACCTAAGAGTGGTTTTGTGAGACCATTCGTGTCTCGTCTATAATCATTCGGAAACTTATTTGGTTGATAGTGGAATCGGATTTCGATCCTGTGGACGTACCTCACATTAAGGGAACCACGTAAAAATTCTTGTGTTGCTTTTGATTTAATTTTTCTGTATTAGTTTTTATTCCCATTGATTGATTTACTTGTGGGGAATCATATATTTTCCCTAACAACTGGTAACAGTTCTTACGGTTTATTTGGATTTATTTATTTGTGTAAATCAATTGAGGGGAATGTGGGTCGTATGTCTAACTTCAATGGAAGCAATTGGGTAACCTGAAAAACTAAAATGGAGGACTTATTATTTTGTAAAGATTTGTATGGGCCTATTGAGGGTGATAGTGGCAAACTTGAAGGTATGAAAGATGATGAATGGAAGAGGCTTAATTGAAAAGCCGTTGGTGTTATCCGTCAATGGATTGATGACAGTGTGTTTCATCATGTTGCTACTGAAACTTCAGCACATGATTTATGGAAAAAATTAAAAGGCCTTTATGATAGGAAATCAGCCACAAATAAAGCTTTTTCTGTTTCGTAAGTTGGTTAATTTAAAATATAAAGAGGGCAGCCCTATTCCGGAACATCTGAATGAAATAAAGAGTATTGTTAACCAACTTGCTTCTATGAAAATTATTTTTGATGATGAGTTGCAGGCTTTGATGCTACTTAGTTCTTTGCCCAAAAGTTGGGAGACTTTGGTTATGACAGTTAGTAATTCGACGCCCGATGGAGTTGTCACAATGGACCAAGTCACTAGTAGCTTGTTGAATGAAGAAACTAGAAGAAAATCAGCGGGTTCCTCTCATTCGGAAGCATTCGTTGTGAGAGGCCGAAGCAAAACAAAGGGAGAAGTAAGACTCCTCATGGTTATGATCAAAGCCGTGACAAATCAAAAGATGGTTCTTTTTCAAAGAAAGACATTAAGTGCTATATTGCCATGAGAAAGGGCACACGAAGCGGGAATGCCGAAAGCTCAAGAACAAGGAGAAAAGGCGTGACAAAAGTATGGATAAGAAGCAAGAAGACACTACAGCAGTTACTACTGATGATCTCATGGTCGTTTGTGAAGATGATTGTATCAATTTTGTGGGCCAAGAGAGCAATTGGGTGATTGATTCTGGTGCTTATTTTCATGTGACTTCTCGAGTTGATTTCTTCACTACCTACATCAAAGGAGATTATGGTTCTGTTCGAATGGGTAATGAAGGTTTGTCCAAGATTATCGGCATGGGTGATGTTTGCTTGGAAACAAATTTGGGCTGCAAGTTGTTGCTTAAAGATGTGAGGCATGTTCGCGACATTCGCCTCAATTTGATCTCTACTGGGAAGCTAGATGATGAAGGCTACAACAACAAATTTGGTGATGGAATATGGAAGCTCACAAAGGGCTCTTTGGTGGTGGCTAAGTGCAAGAAGACTCATACACTTTACTTGATGCAAGGAAAAATTTGTAAAGGTATTGTCAATGCACTTGAAGATGATACTTCTACTGAATTGTGGCACAAGCGGCTTGGGCATATGAGTGAAAAGGGGCTACAAGTTTTGTTCAAGAAAGAGCTTCTACCCGGTTTGAAAGGTACACATCTCAAAACTTGTGTCATTGTTTGGTGGGTAAACAACATAGAGTTTCTTTTCATAAAAATGTTGCTTCTAGAAAAGAAAATGTGTTGGAGTTGATTCATTCGGATGTTTGTGGTCCTTTGAAAGTTAGAACACATAGTGGTGCACTTTGTTTTGTTATTTTCATTGATGATTATTCAAGGAAAGTTTGGGCTTTTCTACTAAAAACTAAAGATCAAGTTCTAGAAGTATTTAAGCATTTTCAGGCCATGGTTGAAAGAGAAACATGGCAGAAATTGAAGTGCATCCGATCAGATAATGGTGGTGAATACATTGGGCCATTTGATGAGTATTGTCACAGCCAAGGTATTCGGTACCAAAAGACAATTAAGAAGACTCCTCAACAAAATGGCGTTGCCGAGAGGATGAACCGCACCATTGTGGAAAGAACAAGGTGTTTGCTTTCACAAGCTAAATTGCCAAGATCCTTTTGGGGTGAGGCAATGAAAACAGCTGTTGACGTGATCAAATTTGTCACCTTCCTATCCTTTGAATGGTGATGTTCCAGAAAGAGTTTGGACCGGTAAAGATGTATCTTATGAGCACTTAAAAGTGTTTGGTTGCCAAGCTTTTGTTCATATTCCAAAGGATGAGAGGTCCAAGCTTGATAGTAAATCAAGACAATGTATTTTTCTTGGCTATGGGCGTGATGAATTCGGGTATAGATTGTGGGATCCGGTCGACAAGAAAGTCATTCAAAGCTGTGATGTTGTGTTTCTTGAAGACCAAACAATTGAAGACTTTGGCAAAGGTGATCAACTGGAGCCAAAAACTAGTGATCTCATTGACATAGATCCATCTCCTTCATCTTCAGTTGATGATGAAAATGGGGGAGATATGCAGCCACATATTGAAGATGTAGAGGATGATGCTAATCCTAATGAAGTTAAGCCAGAAATTGAGGAAGAGCATCCAACTCAAGTACCGTCACCACAACTTGAGTTGAGGAAATCTACAAGGGACTGGAAACCTTTGAGAAAGTATCCTCCCAATGAGTTTGTGTTGATTTCTGATCAAGGGAAGCCTGAGAGCTACCAAGAAGCAAATTGAGCATGCAAAGAAAGGTGATTGGAAAAAGGCCATGGAAGAGGAGATAAATTCCTTACTTGAAAATCACACCTATGATTTAGTGAAGTTGCCTAAGGGGAGGAAAATTCTGAAAAATAAGTGGGTTTTCAAATTGAAGAATGATGGCAAGAATCTGAGGTACAAAGCACGTCTTATTGTGAAAGGCTTTGGGCAAAAGAAAGGTATTGATTTTGATGAGATTTTTTCGCCGTTTATGAAGATGTCTTCTATTCAGGTTGTACTTGGCATGGCTGCAAGTATGAACCTTGAAGTTGAGCAACTTGATATGAAGACCGCATTTCTTCACAGTGATCTTGAAGAAGAAATTTACATGGAGCAACCAGAAAGTTCTGTAGAGAAAAGGAAAGAGAAATTTGTTTGCAAATTGAAGAAAAGTTTGTATGGTCTCAAGCAAGCCCCGCGACAATGGTACAAAAAATTTGAATCTTTCATGATGAATAATGGTTTTTCTAAAACCACTTCAGACCATTGTGTGTTTGTGAAAAAATTTCCGGATGGCAAATTTATTATTGTTTTGTTTTATGTTGATGATATGTTAATTGTGGGTCAAGATTCTACCATGATTAACAGGTTGAAATTGGAGTTGAGCAAGTCTTTTGCTATGAAAGATTTGGGACCAGCAAAGCAAATACTTGGTATGAAAATTGTTCGTGATCGCAAAGAGAGACTGATTTAGTTGTCTCAAGAAAGCTACATTGAGAAGGTTCTTGAGAGATTCAACATGGATAAAGCAAAGTCGGTTGGTTGTCCACTTGCAGGTCACTTCAAACTTAGTTCGAATCAATGTCCTACAAGTGAGAAAGACAAAGAAGAGATGTTGAAAGTTCCTTATGCTTCAGCAGTTGGTTCTTTGATGTACACCATGGTTTATACAAGGCCGGATATTGCTCACGCCGTTGGCGTGGTGAGTCGTTTTCTTTCTAATCTGGGTAAAGAACATTGGGCAGCGGTAAAATGGATTCTAAGATATCTTCGAGGGACTTCGAAGGTGTGTTTGTGTTTTGGAGATGGTAAGCCGATACTTGATGGGTTCACAAATTCTGACATGGCCGGTGATGTTGATTCTAGGAAATCTACTTCGGGGTATTTGATGACTTTTGTAGGGGGAGTTGTGGCATGGCAATCTAAATTACAAAAATGTGCTGCTCTCTCAACTACCGAAGCTGAATTTATTGCCATTACGGAAGCTTGCAAAGAAGAGTTATGGGTAAAGAAATTTTTGCAAGAGTTGAGTTTGAAGCAAGAAAAGTATGTGCCTTATTGTGATAGTCAAAGTGCTATTCATTTGAGTAAAAATTCTACTTTTCATTCAAGATCGAAACACATTGATGTGAGATACCACTGGATTCGTGATGTGTTAGATTCGAAGTTGTTGCAACTCGAAAAGGTTCACACAGATGATAATATTTTAGATATGTTGACGAAGATTTTGTCGAGGAACAAACATTTAAAGTGTCGAACTTTGGCGAGTATGGTTGATCTCTCCACCTAAGTCGGCAGGGGGAGAATTGTTGGGTATACCTCCTTATTGGAGTGTGGGACCCAATTGGTTTATTAAAAGAGTTTAATTTGATTTGGTATTAGTTATAATATATTTTTATATATTATATCCAATTTGTGGAAACCCAATTCAATTTGGATACAATTAGGGTTTTGATAAAACAAACCCAAGATTTAACAATATTTATAATATTGTTTTGTTTGTCCTGTGGCATACATAGCAGCAGCAGTGGCTAATTGATTTTATATAAGACTTGGGTAATCAATTCGGGAAAAAAAGGAGTGGCAGCAAGTTGATTCATATTTTTGGTGAGATAGTGCCTGTGGAAAAATCAATTCAGTGGGTTAATTGATTAACGTGTGGATCTTCGAATAGTTGCTCTGTTTCGGCTGATTTGGGTTGTTATTTTGGATCTTCTACAATTCTGGTTTTGAAGATTTTGGTTCATCTATTTGGTGAGGTCTTTCCTCTTGTTTATTTGTGATTATTTGGAATTCACCTAAGGGTGGTTTTGTGAGACCATTCGTGTCTCGTTTGTAATCATTCGGAAACTTATTTGGTTGATAGTGGAATCGGATTTCGATCCTGTGGACGTACCTCACATTAAGGGAATCACGTAAAAATTCTTGTGTTGCTTTTGATTTAATTTTTCCGCATTAGTTTTTATTCCCATTGATTGATTTACTTGTGGGAAATCATATATTTTCCCTAACATGATGACGAGCGGACGATTATAGATTGATTTTTTCCAATCCGCCTAATTTTGGATGGATGGCGCATTTGAGATTCCTTTGGCCGCAACTAAACCGCTAAACTGCAAGCACCCCTAGTAATTTGAAAGACTTTGTGTTTTCAATTTGTTGAGATATTCTATTTGTATTTTCAATTGAAAAAGAGTTTTCAACTTGAATATATTTTTTGAATTGAAAAAAATAAATGTATTATTTATCTTTATTTTTTGGTTTTTAAATCTAACTCTAAAAATAATAAATAAAAAAGATTATATATGCTGGTTGGTTTTTGTTTTCAAAAACATATATAGATGTAATAATACAGAGGCATACAATATCTACTACTGCTCTATTCATGGTTTTGGTGGTTTGAATTGTTTTTTGTAATACTTTATGTAGATGAGACATGTTATGATTATAATATGTGAATGAGGTATATAGTGATTGTAATATTCTAAAGTTTCAAACTTTCTTTTTTTGGATGAGGTATGTAGTGATTGTAATACTTTTTTAAGTCATTGACTATAATATATATATATATATATATTTGAGGAAGTGCACAAATTGAATTATGTTGAAAATTTATAAAATTTTAAATTGCCAAACCGATTTGCATGCATCCGCCAATCCGCCAATTCGCTCAATCCATATCTGCCGAATTGGCGAACGGATGCGGATTGATTTTCTTCAATCCGCCAATTTGGCAAACGGATGGCGGATTAAAAGTTCCGTGGCTGCAACCGATCCGCGCCCATCTCTAATAATTACACATGTATCTTTTTATTTAAAATTCAAAATTCTTAGAAAAATGGATTAGAACTTTGGAGAAACTACACCACAATGGGTGTCAGAAAAAAAAATACAAAATAATTATAAATATTAATTATTAATTTTTTCTACCACCACTGTGTGACAATTGTCACTAGAACTTTCAACCTTAAATAGTTCATAATGTTTTTTCTTATAATAGTATAGCTATAGATATATATTGTACGAAAATTCCATGGTACACTTTTTTCTTTAGGGTGTGTACCATATGTATTCCAGTTATGATCTTTGTGGTATTTGATTATGACCTATTGGAATGTTAGTTATAATTCATTGTGATGTTAGTTATGACATTATTTTAGTTATGATTCAAAAGTTCTTTAGTTATACCTTATGTGATGTTTGATTATAACTTATATTTTTATTTTTATTTTTTAGTTCTAACTCACATAAGATTGAGTCATAACATTTATGTTAATTAGCCATCATAAAATTCTCATTTTGTTCTCATGCCTAATGTTCCAAATTTTAACTTTACTGCCACAACCACCAGTTCTAACTTCCACCCTTCCCTAGTGTCATGGGCTGATTCCTTTAGAGGCGCAGCGGATCAATTTTTCGCTCATGTAGCGCTCAAACTCCACCAGGTTTAAGCCCGTCATAGGTCATTAACGAATTAAATGTTAATGATCTCACCCGTTTTGAACATTACGACACAATGCTTTCTCAAGCAGAACAATTCCATGAGGAAGCTTTTTCTTCACCCAGATATAGCAAATAGGCATGATGCCTCAAGTGCACCAAGCACGACATAAGTTGCATCATAGTGCCAAGCTTATCTTAAGCAAGGTGCTCGCCTAACTTAGGTTCATGTTATCAAGGTGCCTAGCCACACAACAATGTGCTAGCGAAGGCCCTCGACTTAGTTGACAGCGTCTCGAAGTGTCACAGGGTCAAGCATGCCTCAATCGATGCATATCGGATGGCCACATGGTCATGCAAAGCCCACAAGACACTGAGGGTCAATCTCTTGCCCACGGCGTAGTCCTCGTACCAACATGGGTGTTAAATTCCGCCTAAGCCATTGCGCACCTTAGCGTTGCACCAACGTGTCGTGCGAGTGAAGCAATGTCTCAATCCGTAGCTCGCGTGTAGCATAATGTCATCCCTCAATGGATTTAGTCAATGCATAGCTTGATGCTTTCATTCAATAGCCCACATATGCGGTGTTGCCTTCCAACCACTTAGCTTAAGCCACGGGATCCCCTTGTGCAAGATTGAATCCAAACCAAGCACTTAAGTCGGCACACGAGGCCTTTGGTGGTGCCTCCATAGCCCATTTGGTCTAAAATGAGTCCCCAAGATGCCACAATGCGTGGCATAATGGAAACAATGTGTTAAACCTCACGCCTGGGAGGTACGCGCAGTGCTTATATTTTTACACCGTCCACGGGGCTCCCAAACCCGTGTGAAAACTCTAGACACCCCTCTAGATGCCTAAAGTCCGCCCTTGAGTTGCCCTAAGGTTGCTCACTTCAAGCCCATTTTAGGCAAGCAGGCAGGTAGGTAGCACGCCATGCCCCCTTATATATGCTTGTTAAGCCTTTGACAAACTAACAGGAGGAAACATGCTCTATGTCCGAGGAGTCATAATGATTTTTTTTAAATTCCATAAATTGAGAAAAATTACAAAACTTGGTCAGGAAAACACTTCCCCCAAGACCTTTTTCCAGCAAAAATTTCAGTCCAAAACTCCTTCATTTGGATGCCCAAACAACGCACTAAAACCTTGGATTGTTGACTATTGTTGCAGGTTGCTCTGTTGGCCACAACCTGGGTTGTAGGTGGCAAGGTTATCTGCGGATGGTTGCTAGCATGGGTTGCGGCCTGTGTTGCGGCCTTGCTGCTTGGGCATGTTATTGGCTGCATGGTGGCATGTATGCTTTGGGCTGCTTGGGGCCATTCTTAGGGCCACGTTGAGGCACTGAACTACTGACTTGGAATCTTGATGCCCATCACATAGGCACTTCCAAGGGCCACTCTTGAGCATTTAAATTGTTACACAACCACGAGAAAAACGTCACGGAGTTGACCTTGCAAAGCAACCTATGACACCCTCATCCACTCAATCCATCAATGTCCTCGTTGATGTAGCACAAAGCTGATGCTGCAATGCGTGTATTGACTCCTCTGATGAGTCTAACACCTCTGTGTCGATGGCCTACCTTCAACGTCCAAACTCTTTTAGCCAAGCTCCCCTTATTATTTTATACTCAAATCCAGCTGAAATGCACCCCATTTGTTGCACTCTTTGTTGGCAACTTCTCTCAAAACTCCTCTGAGTTAACTACCACTGAAAATTTGCCCTCTCTGAAAATGGCCTCTGCCAAAGCTCCTTTGAGAGTCTTTGAAACTTTACCCTTTGCCAATATTTTGAAATGCCAAGCCTCTATCTCAAATGGCCTTTCTGTCAATGCTCCTTTAAGCAATCTCAAGCTTCTCTGAGCAAACTCGAGCTCCCTTGAGCTAACTCCTCTAGGAAATGTTTCCCTAGTTGTCCCTCATACTCATCTGAGCAACCTCATGCTCCTCTGAGCTAACTCGTAGTGGATCGTCACATCACGACTTCCTCTTTCACTCGAGTTATCGACGCCCTCATTAACTCAATGCAAAGCAATAGTTGCCCCTCAAAATTATTAAATAATGCCCTCTGGCAAGCACAAAACCCTCTGGCTGATATCTTCAATAAACTCAAGTACCTCTGTACTGTGCCCTCTAGCAAAATGAAAGGCCTCTAGTTGTTGCTCAATAGGAAGCTCATGTCTCTAAAGCCTTCTTGCTAATGCCCTCTGGCAAGCTCAATCTCTGAAGCCCTCTGGCTGTTGCCTTTTGGCAAACTCAAACTCTAAAGCACTTTGGCTAATGCCCTCTAGCAAATTATAGCCCTCTGGCTAATGCATTCTTGCAAACTCAAATCTTCCATGCCCTTTGGCAAAATGAAGCCCTCTGGCTTAACTCAAACTCGTGTCCTCTTGCAATGGATAGCCTACTAGCTGCATCTCATGCTTGTGCCCTAGGCAAGCCCTCCGGCTTAACTCATGTCGTTTGGCTAAAACTCAACTCATGCTGCCCAGTAATTTGGGCCTCTGCCTTCACTCGAGTTAACTAACTCATTTAGCTCAAAGATTTATCCTTTCAAAGGCTTATCGCTCCTACCACAAAGCTAGTAATCTTAACAAGAACGATTGAAATGGTGTGCTGATCTTGGCACCAAATCATGTCTTTACTTCACAATCCCGCTACATGGTTATCCTTTGACAGCGGTGATTTCATCTATCCCCTCACTCTCTAGCAAGCATGTACACTCGATGCCTCTGCACAAGAGTGTCAAGATCTCAGAATTTTTCTTGAAAATTTTTCTGAACAAACCCTCTAAGAAGCCAACAACTATGCGTCTGAAGACGCAAAACCACTGACAAGCACAAGTTGCAAATACCACCACGAACAGTCGAAACATAGGCCTCTTGAAGCAAACCAGTGATAATGCCATAACACGTGCACAACTGCCAACGAAAATCTGTCTATAAGGATCAATAGATAAAGATCACATGCCCATAATCTGATACAGCAATTACACAAGTCCAAACTGTGGTAAAAATCCCCATATAGCCAACAAAGTAACACAATCGTGCTAACCCTGCTGGTTAGGAAGCAACCTATCCACAAATGTAGCATATTCATGCCATAATGTCCCCATAGTGTAGAAATGCTCACACCAAGTTCACAAAGTGAGAAGGAAACACCAAGTTAGCAAGGCAACACTAAAAGCCACAATGCTGCTTAATTTGCATCCTCAAGAATGGTCACTGCGTTCAAGGCATCGCTAAAGAATAACACACAATAAGCACGGATATCCCAAGACATCACCAATCAGCTTCCATAGTTCAAACATGACCAAAAAAACCAACGGCGGTCTAGTTTAGAGTCTAGGATGTCATACATTTCCCTCCAGGATGAGTTCCATGCATAACTCCTTCAAATAGAGGCATTGGGCACAAAATAGGTGCATGTCCACTCTAGATCGAGCTCACCCCGAATAAGTTATCTAGCTCTGATACCAACTGTCACGGGCCGACTCCTTTAGAGGCACAGCAGATTAATTTTTCACCTGTGTGGCGCTCAAACTCCACCAAGTTTAAGCCCGCCATAGCTCATTGACAAATCGAGGGTTAATGATCTCACCCGTTTTGAACATTAGGGCCCAATGCTTTGTTAAGCAGAATAACTCCACAAGGAAGCTCCATCTTCACCCGGATACCGTAAATAGGCCTAACGCCTCAAGTGCACCAAGCACGACATAAGTCGTTTCATAACGCCAAGCTTATTTCAAACAAGGTGCTTGCCCAACTTAGGTTCATATCATCAAGGTGCCTATCCACATAACAATGTGCTAGCGAAGGCCCTCGACTTAGCTGACAAGCCAACATAGCATGTTGGGTCTTTGACAGCATCTCGAAGTGTCACAGGGTCAAGCATGCCTCAATCGATGCATATCGGATGGCCACATGGTCATGTAAAGCCCACACGACACTGAGGGTCAATCTCTTGCCCACGCGCGTAGTCCTCGTGCCAACACAAGTGTTAGATTCTGTTTAAGGTCATTGCGCACCTTAGCGTTGCACCAACGTATCGCTCAAGTAAGGCAACATCTCAATCCATAGCACACTTTGTAGCATAATGTCATCCCTCAATGGATTTAGTCAATGCATAGCTTGATGCTCTCATTTGATAGCCCACATATGCGGTGTTGCCTTCCAACCGCTTAGCTTAAGCTACGGGGATCCTCTCGTGCAAGGTTGAACCCAAATCAAGCACTTGAATTTGCACACGAGGCCTTTGGTGGTGCCTCGATAGCCTATTCGATCTAAAATAAGTCCCCGAAATGCCATAACGCGTGGCATAATGGAAACAACGTATTAAACCTCGCACCTAGGAAGCACACGCAATGCTTGTATTTTTGCACCGTCCACAGGGCTCCCAAACCCGCATGGAGACTCTAGACACCCCTCTAGATACCTAAAGCCCGCCCTTAAGTTGCCCCAAGGTTGCTCACTTCAAGCCCAGTTTGGGCGGGGATGCATGTAAGTAGCACACTATGCCTCCTTATATATGTTTGTTAAGCTTTTGACAAACCAGCAGAAGGAAACATGCCCTATGTCCGAGGAGCCATAATGATTTTTCAAAATTTTTACAAATTGAGAAAAATCACGAAATTTGGTCGGGAAAACACTTCTACCAAGACCTCTTTCCAATAAATATTTTATCCTAACATTCCTTCATTTGGATGCCCAAACAACAAGCCAAAACTCTAAACTGTTGGCTACTTTGCTGGGCTACGGCCTGAGCCGTGGCCTGGGCTGTGGGTTGCAAGGCTAGTAGACGGCCTGGGTTGCGGCCTGAGCCGCGGCCTGTCTGTGGCCTGTCTGCGGATGGCTACTAGCGTGGGCTGCAACCTGTGTTGCGGCCTAGGTTGCGACCTTGGTACAGCTTATGCTGCGGCCTTGCTGTTTGGGCGTGCTGCTGGCTGTATGGTGGCATATATGCCTTGGGCTGCTTGCGGCCAATCTTGGGGCCACGTTGAGGCACCGAACCATTGACTTGGAATCTCGATGCCCATCACCTAGACACTTCCAAGGGCCATTCTTGAGCACTTAAATGGTCACACCACCACGAGCAAAACGTCACAGAGTTGATATTGTAAGGCAACCCGTGACACCTAGCCATCCAAGCTCCAACAGCCCTCCCTATTACCTTTACCTTTCTCATACCATTCTTGCTACATTTGTTCATTTTCAATCTATCCATGGCAACTCTGCTCCAATCCCAGTCTATCTCTTCCATCATTGTCTCTCCCCAATCAATCCTTGCCACCGCTTTGAAAAATGAGAGAGAAACAAAAATGATGATAGTGAAGGTGATGGATTTTGGTGTGGGAAATGGTGAGATTGCGGTAAAGAGAGATATTGAAGAAGTATAAGACATGGCAAAGGGTTAGAAGTGATGAGGGGCTAATGAATGGAATGGGTGGAAAGGCTACAAAAGGGTTTTTCGAAGGTTGGAAGTGGTAGCAAAGGGTAGAATAGGGATGTCAAAAGTGAGGGGTGGTTGGAGGGACTGTGAAGGCTTGAAAAAGGGGTTGCTGAATGAAGGAGTTAGTGAGAGTGGGATCCAAAAATTAGAGGTATAGTTGAAATTAAAGCGAGAGTTGGATAAGATGAGATAATGTATCTTTTTGTTTATTAATTGACATATGATAAAAATAGAACACAATAAGTCACTTTGGTTATTTTGAAAAGTAGGTTAAAAGATAATTTTTTGACTTTTTTTTTTTTTTTAAATGTATAAAAAAATAGAGAGATAATATAACCTAAAAAATGTTAAAAGTTAAAGAAACTACTTTTAACCTCTTTGCCAAAAGAAGCCCATGACTCAAGATTTTGAGTATAGACCACCACATCAAATCTCAGCTTCATTTTCTATCATATGTCAATTAATAAATGAGAGGATAATACTACATAATGTTGATCACATGGTGTGCTTGTTTGTTTAGATTAATTTTAGAGCAAGATTGGTTTGATCTTGAAATTAAAAGCTTGAAACTAATCATGATTAGGTTGATTTTAAATTTAGGGGGTGTTTGGCATAATTTATATAAGTGCACTTATTTGAGTCATATCATTTCTTTATTTTTTTGCTCATCTTTTTGTACAAAATCAAAAAATATACTTATTTAGATCATCCCAAATACCCCTTAATATCAAATCAAACCAAACCAAATTTACCCATGAACATCGTTAGCTCCTATTACATAAAAATCTCCGTACAAAGTCAAAAAAAAATACTTATTTAAATCATCTCAAATACTGCTTTAGGTCTCGTTTGAGAACAAGTTATTTTATTAATTTTTTATAAAAAGATATACAAAAAATAAAAAGAATGATATGATAACTTATAATTATTTTTTAATTTTTTAATTTTTTAACTAAAATATATATGGTGTGTTTGGTTTGATTTTGATAGATAATTTTTTTTTAAAAATTTTGGGGAGAGAGTTTAAAAAAAAATTGGTTTGTTTGGTTGTATATTTTGAAAATAATTTTAGAGTATGAAAATTTGGAATGATTTGATATTTTGTTGTAGTTGAGTAGATGTGTGTGAGAGAAAAAAGTGATTAATTGATGTGTATGAGAGAGAAAGTGATTTTGGAAAATTTTTTTCCAAAATCACTAAACCAAACAAAATTCTAAAAATTTTCTCCAAAATTACTCTCTAAAAAACAAACCAAACAAGACCAAAATCTTCAAACGAGACCCAAAATCAGACCCAACCCAATTTATCCATTCCCGTTACATAAAGGGCGTGTTTGATTCGCCGGATTAAGGGGGGACAATCCACTATTTGGATTGTAATCCTTTGAAAGCTCCTTATCCCCCATATGGGGGATTCCACTATCCCGAGAGGGAGGGGGGTGTGGGACAATTTTGGTAGGATTATTTACTGTTAGGATTAGGGGGTAAAATGACCATTTTGCCCTCATAATATATATTTTGCTTCCTCTGTAATTGTTGGCACAGATCATTATATGAGAAGAAGCAAAACGGCAAAACCCTAGAGGCGATTCTTCTGTTTGTGACTCAATTTCATCAAATCATTCGATCTCCGATATACACTCAAGTTTGAAACACTTTCTACATCTTCCATTTTGTTTGGTATTTATTTTTTATTTCAATTTGGGTTGTTGTTGTGGTTGATTTGGTTCAAATTTTATTTTCTCTCTCTGGTTATTTTTTTGTTTTGTTTTTTTTTTTCTCTTCATCAAACCAAATTTGAGGGATTTTGTAGAGCTCATTTTGTTCTCTTTCTTCAATATGAGGGATTTTGTTTATGTTATGCCTATTTTGGTGGGTTCTGGGTCTGTATTTGTTGTTGTTGTTATTGTTGTTGTGTTTTTTTTTTTTTTTGAGCCTTGAAAAAACAACAGCAGCTCATTGTTAATTGCTAATGGTTGTTAATGGTTCTGGGTCTGTATACAAGTTTGTTGCCTTGCCATTATTGGAAGTTGGAACTTATTATTTAACAAAAAACAGAGCATGTGAAGTCCAGTTTTGTCGTAATCTTTGTTGCCTTGCCATTATTGGAAGTTGGAAATTATTTAACAAAAAACAGAGCATGTGAAGGACTGATATAGTGCAGCCCCATGCTCCTCCTTAACCCATTTCGATAATTTAATCTATTAAATATTTATTTATTTTTTATAAAATAAGTTAAATTAATCTAATAATTACAACCATTAATAAAGATAAATGACAAGTATAATTATAAAATATGCTATTTATTTTTTTAAACATAGTTATGGTGAAATTAAATTGAATAGATTATTAATTGATTTAAGAAAAAAAAAATTAATGTGAAACATTCTCTCTTAAGGAAGAATGTTTGATCATGTTCAATTATAATGAATCTGTATATTATAAAAGAGAAACTGAGAGGTCTCCATTTTTTCATCCATTGAAGTTATGGAATGGTTTCTATTTGTTTATTGGAAGTTAAAGAACCAAAGGAAAAGTGCCTATTATTTAGAATAACAATTAAATGTTGCAAAATCATGGTCAATCTTACACTTGTTTACAGTGTTCCTTGTGCTCTTCTAGTTTGGGTTTGTTTAAGCCCAGCATGCATTGCTTAAGCTCTGCTCAATTATTAAACAAAGTCTAAAAATTTAATTTAGGTTCTTTATTCAACAAATAAACTAAACTTAAACAAATTTTAAACAAATCAAGCTCAAGTTGCATTGATCTTTCTATATTGAAATGAAGTTATCTCAGTGAAAAGTAGATTCTTATATGTTATCTATATACCTAGAGATGCTCCATTCTTTAAATTATTTGTAATTCTAAATGGTCTTTGTATGATAATTTATTTTGATAGATGGATGAGAATATCAATGACTTTGACGATGAGAGTATTGATGAGCTTCAATTGTACGTAGTACTGCAAGTTATAATGCAAGAGTTATTTGCCTTATACACTGTAGCTTATGTTGTCATTCAAGTTATCTTGAAAAAGTATTTATCTAAGTATCCACATAATCTTATTAGAGGACCCAATCGGTTGCAAGAACAAATGGATCATATTAACCGTTTAGTGAGAGAAAGTGACATAACATGCATTGAACAACTCTGTATGGATCGTCGTTCTTTTATGACATTGTGCAATATGATTCATACAATTGGTGGGTTAGGACCTTCAAAACATGTCACTTTAGAAGATAAGGTGGCCTTCTTCCTCTTCATTTTGGCATAACTCTTGAAAATACGAAATGTTAAGTTCAATTTCTATAGATCTGGACAGACTGTCAGTCGATATGTCAATGATGTCTTAAAGGCTGTGCTATGCCTGCAAGCCAACTTACTTAGCACACCAAATCCTATTACTGAAGCAAACACAGATCCACGATGGAATTGCTTCCAGGTAAATATATTGTCCACAAATTTGGTAACTTTACATTATTTTTTTTATTATTTTCTTTTGTTCTCTATTTTACCCAAAACAAAAAACCATAACTATTGTAATATCTATTCAACTGGTTTGTTTAGGATTGTCTTAGAGCACTTGATGACACCTATATTAGAGTTCATGTACCCGTGATTCATCAAGCAAGGTATAGGATAAGAAAGGGAGATATTGCTACTAATGTTCTAGTAGTTTGCTCCCAACAAATGAATTTTATATATGTGTTGCCGGGGTGGGAAGAGTCAGCGGCCGTCTCTAGGGTTTTAAGAGATGCGATCAATTGGCCTAATGGCCTAAGGATTCCAAATGGTAATTTCGTGATACTTAATTCTTCCTAAGTTCATGTATAATAATTGAGTTTAATGCATAACATTCCACACAGAGGTTACTACTACCTAGTGGATGCGGGCTATAGAAATGGGTAAGGATTCTTAGCACCTTATCGTGGTCAGCGATACCATGTGTCTATTTGGAGAGAAAGGGAAACTCCAAGTAATTACCAGGAATATTTCAATATGAAACATGCACAAGCTAAGAATGTCATAGAAAGGTGTTTTGGATTGTTAAAAATGAGATGGGCAATACTTTGTAGTACATCATACTACCCCATTAGATCCCAAAATCGTATTATCACAGCATATTGCTTGTTACACAATTTCATTCGACGAGAGATGGCAGTTGACCCTATAGAGGATGACGATGATGACGAAGAAAATCAACCGCCAATGGGAGATGATTTCATTAATACTGTTGAGACATCTAATGAATGCACTGTGTAACGGGATACACTTGCTATGCAATTGTACAACGATTGGTTGGCTAGTGGGGGGGGGCTGGATGAGAATAGTTTAGTGTTTATTTTCATTACTATTGTGCTCTACTTTGATTTGTTGTTAAACCATTTAAATTTTTAATGTGACATTGCTATGTATTTTTATTAATATCTGACAATGTGGATGTTGAATTATTTGATGAGGTATTTTTATTAATATCTGACAATGTGGATGTTGAAAATG
This sequence comes from Camellia granthamiana, assembly GCA_036172215.1. Lineage (NCBI taxonomy): Eukaryota > Viridiplantae > Streptophyta > Magnoliopsida > Ericales > Theaceae > Camellia > Camellia granthamiana. Next base: position 117,891,165 of record CM069906.1, read on the forward strand.
TATTTTTATTAATATATGACAATTTATTTTATGAGTTATTAATGATTTATTGTAATGCGTATGAAATATTGAATGATTACTTTAGGCATGGATAACGAGGTATCCAGTTCTCGTAAGAAAAAGAATGACAAGGTTGATTCGTCAAAACAAAAGGCGAATTTGGAGACCACGTGAAGAGGATGCTCTAATTTCAGCATTGGTGTCCATTGTTAATGAAGGAATGAAAGTTGGCAATGCTTTCAAGGCGAGCTATCTTGCGAGACTGGAAACTAAATTGGCGGATACCTTAACTGGGACAGACTTACGTGGCTGTCCCCATATTGAATCAAAAATTAAAATATGGAAGAAGCACTATAATTCTGTGTTCGGTATGCTTGCTACTAGTGAGTTTGGATGGAATGACACCGAAAAAATAATCGATGTGGATAGTGATAGTGTATGGGAGGCATATGTTCGAGTAAAGTTACCATGATGTAGACACTTTTTCTTTTCTTTTTTTTAATTGCTACATGTTTATGTAACTACTTTTGAAATACACTTTCCTATATTAATTGGGATTAGTTGGTCATTGCAGAGGGACATTGATGCAAAACACTTGAGGAACAAAACTTTCCCATATTTCGATGAATGGATTCAAATAATTGGCAAGGACTGAGCTACATGGGAGTTTGTTGAAGGGCTTGCTAATGCAGTTGAGGCTATGAATGCTGAGGAAGATGTGTTGTTGCATGGCCTTGCTGATAATGACACTTTTCTTGAACAAATGAGAGTAAATAGTCACAGTAGTGAAGGAATGGATTGTTCAAACTCAGCAACTCAGCGGGCTTGTGAGAGCTTTGCCAAAAAGAAAGATAAGAAAAGATCTAGATCTGATGATGATATAGTTGAAGAGTTGTCTATGTTTGATGTCAAGTTGATGGATGTCATCGGTAAAATCAATGAGAAACTGGAATTCATTGGAAAATGATGGGGTATTCACATGATGTCGCATCAAAACGAACATCATTAAATGATGAACTTACAAAGTTGCCAATTACCGTAGATGAAAGGTTAGATGCTTGCGAAATCATATCCCATGATGTCCAAAAGCTTGACATTTTCTTTAGCTTGACACATGATGATAGGCTGAGGTAAGTAATGAGGTGGCTAAATAGGAATGTTCCATAACAAACTTGTGGCATGTGATGGAAATATTTGGTTTTTGGGTTATGCTCCATAGACTTAATTGTTGCTTTGCTTTTTCTATTCATCAAGCATTGTACTTTGTGGGTTAAATTGTTATATCATGATTTGGTACCTCTAACTCATCTAGTCATGGGATACTGTTGTTGTTGTTATTGAAGGTTGCTAGTTGTAGAAACAAATATTTGTACCTGCTGACATCCTTATGAACATATACCACTTTCATGTTGGTAGTTGTTTTTATTTTGGTTGTTAATTGATGTGTTGTGTGGACTTGCTGGTGTTAATATGAAGTGCTAGTGTGTTGTGTATTGTTGCTGGTGTGATGGAACAAATAATTTTTTTGTGTTTGATAAAAATTAGAAGGGGCATGCTGTTGGTGTGATGCTGCTGGAACAAACCATTTTTTTTTTTTTTTTTTTTGTCTTGGATACAAATTAGAAGGGATATGCTGCTGGTGTGATGCTCTAGAACAAACAATTTTTTTGTGTTGGATAAAAATTAGAAGGGGTATGCTGCTGGTGTGATATTGCTAGAACAAATAATTTTTTTGTGTTGGATAAAAATTAGAAGGGATATGGTCTTATTTATATTGAAAAAATGTGACCATTAAAAACTATAAATATTGAAAAAATGTATGTTTCAAACATTGAAAAAATTAAATAATTAATTGTGGTCCACTAATTAATTATAAATAAAGATTAAATTTAAAGAAATATTTAATATTATTATTATTTAGTAAACAATTGAAGAAGGGTAAAATAGTCTTTTGTTCATTTATCCTTATCCAGTCCGTTTAATCAAATATTGGATTCACTAAAAATAGTCATTTCCACACATCTAATCCTATGAACAAACACGGGATACACATCTAATCAAACCAAATAATTCGAAAGATTCACAATTTCAAAATTCAAGTCTGATAGATTCTACTATCCCCTTATCCAGTCTGTCGAATCAAATGCACTCAAAATATCTACAAGAGGGTTAAATAAGGAAACAAAAATAAAACCAAGACCCTACATATAAAAGGGCATTGGAGACGCAAAACAAGGTAGGGGATTGAAACCCAGAGAATGAAAGAGGCTTCAAGCAGAGGGATGGGATGTTTCTGAGGGTGGTTGCCCCTCTCTGTAATCTGTATGATACAGAAAAAAGAAGCCTATGATTTCATCTTCTTCAATCTCTAAAAATCAACAACCCTTTGGATGGAGAAGTTATTGGTTATTCTTGGATTTGGATTTGGATTTGGATTTGCGTGTGTGTTTTTCTGATATCTGATCAATGCATCTATCTATCCATCCATCTATCTGTCTTTGTGTGTGTGCGTGTGTGTGTGTGTGTTTGTGTGTGTGTGTGTGTGTGAGCGTTGGGTTGGTTTAAAGCCGACCCTTCTGCAGAGCATAACCAGCATGCAACAATTGCATTAATCAAAGCTTCTTCCCAAACAAACCCTTAATAGAGGCTGTGATGATAAATTTTCTCATCTGGGTTTTCAAATCAGACGTTGAGAAAATCGGATCCGTTTCATGGCGGGGCAACCCGGAAGGTCAGTGAGCAAGAGAGAGAAAGACAGAGGTTAGATCTGGTTTTCTCTGTCTATCTCTCACCAGGCAACTGTTGATTGCAGCCATGGCGGATTGAAACACAGTTCTCAGCCTGATATCGAAGCAGATCTGAGCCTCAATCCTTTTCTTTACACCCACATGCATCACGCATAGATCCCTATTTATATTCATTTTGATCATATTTATATTTATGTATCTGGGTTTGTTCTGTTTTTGATTCATTTTCATTCATTAGATTTGTGAAGAATCTCTAATGTGTGACTATTTTAGGCTAAAAGTCTACATGTGATTTTTGGGAATTTCAATTTTAATATTTTTATTTTTTGAAAAGAAAATTTTGGATCTTTTAGATTAGACTAGGCTTGAAAGGTAATAATTTTTTATATAAATTAAAAAAATAAAAAATAAAAAATTCAGAAAAATATGAATTTTTAAGTTAATTTAAAATCATGTGTGCCAATTTGCTCCCAATTTTTTTTTTGTTTTTTTGTTTTTGAAAAGCCCACATTAAAAAGCAGTTGAGTTTTCTTCAATTGGTAAATTGAATTGGAGGGCATTGTCTGGTTTCATTTTCGATGATTCGATTTATTTATTTTGTTAAGTATTTCATGTATACATTCATATAAAAAAAAATTAAGTGGACTTGATGATTGTAAATTATTTAATTTATTACATTTGTCATAAAAAATAAAAAATTTATTTTTAGAAATATAATTATTATTTATATTTTTGGTGACAATGTGATATTGAATATATTATAATTATTAAATTGGTCTAATTTTTTGTATAAATTATATGCATGAAGTATTTGATAAAATAAATAATTTAAGTTATCAAAATAGAATTTGTGGCAAGTCTTATGGACCAGTACAACGCTTTCTCTTGTCCACCTCCTAAAAAGAATAGGAAAATGAGTGGGAGCACTAATTAGTGCTACTACTTATGATGTGGTAGTAGGCCCCACCATGAATGATTTGATGTTTTGGCCTTGGTGTTGTATTTTTTTTCTTTTTTTATTGAGTGCCATGTCATTAGTGGTCTTTTTAAAGCTCCAAAATTAGTGGTCTCTATCATTGTTGAAAAGAATATCATGCTAGACGTTAACTTAAGCATTATTCAGCATCCTTTATATTAGGATATATTTTTTATCTTTTTATTTTATTTTTTTTGGGTTATTTTATCTCATTATTTTTTTATATACTTTTTGGTAAAAAAATTAAAATATATATATATATATATATACATATTTATTTAAATGATTTCAAATACTCCCTCCATTCTAAAATATTAGTCCTTTATTTCATTTTTTATTGTCTTAAAATATTAGTCCCTCTTCAAAAATCAAGTACAAAAATAATATAAATTTTTTATTTTACCCTTCTTTTAAATTAATAAATAATATAAAAAAATGTATTATCAAAAGGGTAATTTTAAAAAATTAACTTTTTTCAAATGCAATAATTGTACTATCAAAAAAAGTTAGATTCCTTAAAAGTGATCATTTTTTTGGGATAGAAAGAGTACCATCTTACAAATAAGTAAAAAGACAGCCGGCTTTAGTTGGTAGCTCAAAAATTAGTGGCCCTAATGGCCCTAATTTCCATATAAAGTAAAAAAAAAAAAACAAAGTAAAAAAAAAAAAGAAAAAAAAAACAGACTTACCCAAAAAGGAAATTAGGGCCATTAGGGCCACTGTTTTTAGAGCCACAAAACATTTTTCAAAGACAGCAACATTGAGAGGGCTGAGATATTCGGTGCCTAAGGTGAAGTTTTGAAATTGAGCCATTTATGTACAATTTTTTTTTTTTTTTAAATGTTTGGATAAAATGATAAGTATTTACAATCCCGTTTTATTTGCTAATATTTACACAAATTCTATTTGTAATAGAATTTATTTTTAAAATAAAAAATTAATTTTGAATCTTAATATTTTATGTGTAGAAAATTTTAACAATTAAAAGTTAAATATAAATAAATTTGTTAATAGCTAATGAAAATTTTTGTTATTGTATATGATCTTATGTAAAATAAGCTCATAAAAATAATTTCTTTCAAAGTTTAAAAAAAAAAAAAAATTATGTATTCTCAATTTGAAATCAAATCCTCATTTGTGTTAATCACATTTACTAACAATCATGAATTTTACTTGAGTCAAAATTAGGTTTTTCTAAGAAAAAAATAAAAAACAACTGAAAATTCTATAATATATAAATTATAACTTGGGTATAACACATGGTGTATTATTTTGGTTATTAATCGAAAATGTCTTCACTAATTTCTTATTATTTTGGTTATATCTAAAGTTGTGCATCAATGTTTAATCATATTTCAAGTGGTGTTAAATTATGATCTTTTATAATATTTTGGAAAAATTAGTCTAAGGTCTCTCTTTCATTTTTAATAATGGAAGAAATCCACAATATTATTTTATGATGTTTAAGGTCCTTCACTCCCGCTCTCTCTTCTTCCTTCTTTGTTCTCGTTCTCGACCATTGTGTCTCCCATTCATCGTTGCATATATATCTCTCTCTCTCTCTCTCTCTCTCTCTCTCTACCTCCGTCGTTGCAGTGCCGCCGACAAACCACCATCACCACCATCCCTTTCGTGAGTTCGAGCTCTGGTCTTCTCCTTCTCTTATACTCACAAGAATCGAACTCGAAAGCATAAATGAGCCGCAGAGGTTGATCTTCGCTGACTCTGCGATGGTCTTGCTTGTAGTTCTGACACCATTGACAATGTCAAGGCTAACATCCAGGATAAGGAGGCTATCCCACCAGACCAGCAGAGGTTGATCTTCGTTGGCAAGTTGCTCGAAGACGGGTAGTCGAAGCCATAGTTCTAAATCGCGGTATCGACTAACGTAACGGTATCGATCGCGGAGTATCGGTATCGGTAGTATCGGCCGGTACGTATCGGGAATCGGGTGCTACGACCGTGAAATTTTAAAAATCATTAGCAATTCCTCTAAAACTAAATTTTATGCATTTTTTTTTAACTCTTTTAACTTTAATTTGTTACATTTTAATCAAAATTTCGTTATGTAGGAACATTTTTGACTCATTTTCAACTAAACGATATGTATTTATTTTTGGCATATGATGAACTTTTAATAAAAAAATTGATTTGAATATTTATTTTTTCTTGTACCGAGAAAAAAATAAATATATATATTAATATAAATAGAGGTGTAGGTGTACAAAAAAAAAAAAACACTTTATATTTGAATCTACAAATCCACCATAAACCCATGCACCTCCATGTACCCAAGTACCTCTCTCTTCTTACCCATCTCAATCTCAGACTCCCAACGCACCTCCATGTATATCCACTTCAATCTCAGACTTCCATACCATAATACAACCACCTCCCTCTTTGTCTCTCTCTCTCTCTCTCTCTCTCTCTCAAAATGTTGACCGGAAGTTGCAGAATCCCACCAAACCCAGGCAACTTCAGCTTTAGATCGACGAAAAAAAAAAAAAAACCAGAAACAGAGCACATCAAGAAGAAAAACAGAGACTATATTCACGTTGCGGCACAACAATAGAAACAGAGACTGTATCGGCCCGTGTCGGCCCATATATCGGATTCACTCCGCTGCGTACTGGGAGTCGGACGCTACGACTATGAATTTCATTCTCACCGGTATACCGGTGAATATCCGAATCGGTGCTATGATTTTCCAGTACGAATCAGCCGGTACGTACCGTACCGGCCGATATTTAGAATTATGGTCGAAGCGAAACGAGCCGAACGCAGAGGTTCCAGATCGATGTGGGGAGTGACTCATTGATCAAATTGTTGCCCAAATCGATGTCGGAGAGAGAAGAGCTGTAGTCGAGCTCAAGAGGGATGGTTCCAAAGAGTGTGTTGACGTTAAGATAGAGGCTTTGGAGGTTTGAGAGCTCGCCGAGCTCTCTTGGGAGTGTTCCAGAGAGTCCGGCTGAAGGGAGTTGTAGAGAGAGAAAGTGGAGAGTCCAAGAAAGGCCAGGGAGTCCATAGAAATTTCTAAAATTTCTCTGGAGAGGTAATTTTGTGGGAAAGCCTAGAAAGCCAGAGAAATTTAATTTCTCTGGAGAGTGGGAAGTATATGGAAGGCAGAGAAAACAATTGGTTAGAGAAATTTTCAAATTTTCTCTGGAAAGTCCCAAAATTTCTCTGTGAAGTCGAATTTTCTCTGGATTAATTTGAGAGACCTTAGACCTTAGACATTATTAAATTTCTCTGGAGAGGAAGGCTAGAGAAATTTTCTCTAGAGAGTGGGAAGTATAAGGAAGGCAAAGAAAATTCTTTGGAGACCTTGCCATAAGGAGGATAATTGACCTTAAAAATTGTTTCAAGATTGTTGTTGTTGTCTGTATCCACTATTAAATCTCCAAACATTATCACCACCGATATTGTCACATTCTCTGGCAACCTTATCACAGCTTCTCCAATGTCTAAAAGGAGAATAAAGACACAGAACAAAGTTAAAGAAGAAGAAGAAGAAGAAGATTTTTGGAAGAGGAGCAACAACATTGTTTGGGAAACTTTTCAACGGAAGTTACTCTCAGCTCAGCTTTAAAAGTAAAACAAGAAAAGTAAAGACTTGGTGCATTTACATTGGACATTCATTACTATATTTATTATTTTCAGTTGTTGACTGAACTAATTGATAATTCAGTGCATCAAAAGTAATAATCAAAGCAGAAGACTTTTTGTTATTCAAACTATACAGGACAATAATTATTTTGGATCTTGATGCATTGGATTCAATAGAATTGTTGTTTTGAACTGTCATAATTATGTTATAGCAGTTGGGTACTTCAATGGAGATGTCATTGAAGTTGTTAAATTTTGCCATTACTATCAAAAGGTTCGATGTATTTTATAAAGGTCAGTGATTGAAAAGATGAGATGATGAGTTTTGGCATTTTGCACTATAAATGGCATGCAAAAATTAGAAAAGAGCTAGAGAAATTTGTGAAGTGAGAGAATTTTCTTGGATAGCCACACAAATTTTCTCTGGATTTCTTTGGTACTTAGAGAAATTTCAATTTTCTCTAGTTTGAATTCAGAAAATTTATTTGGAGAGAATTTCAATTTTCTCTGGAGAGAATTTCTCTGGGATTGAAATTTCTCTAGATCGATGTTGAGGGACCTTAGACATCATGAAAATATTTGATATCCTTTATGCTATAAAATCTTAATATCAGGGACCTTAAAAAAATCCCCCTAATATTTTTATATGACAATATTTAAGTATTTTATTGTAAAAAAAAAGTGTTTAAGGTGTGTTGACTCAAATGTATCATTTATACTTATATTAGTAAAATCGTAAGAGTCACATTGATGCGTAAAAAAATACAAATTCAAATTGTAAATAAGTCCTCGAAGGGAATTAGGCACAAAATCTCTACAACCTTAATAGTTTCAGTTCTAAATGGGGTTCTGATTAATTTGCGACACATCATAATAACCGCAAAATTTTTATTTTAGCCAAATTATTTTTACATATCTTTTTTGGCAAAGCTTATGAAGGTGCATTATCAGTAATACTTTAAATTCAATTTTTTATTTAAAAATTATTCAAGAAATATCAATAAGTGCATTAAATATACACAATCATTTTCGATGAATCATTATTCTTCCTATCCAAAAAAAAAAATCATTATTTTTTAAAATAATACTCTACACTATTATCATTTGACATTTGTCAATCTACCTTTTAAGAACTTAACCAAAAAAAAATTGAGTTATATTATTTTAATCAATGAATATCAAATTGGGCATTACACGTATATGTAAATCACTTCTAGAAATATGATGTTTGAAATAAAATCACAATAGAGTTAATTTTAATTAATGTAATGATATTTTATACTATGATGTGTTACAAAAGAATAAAATTATTTTTAATTTAAATTTAAATTATTTATTTTCATAATTTTAACCTTATCGCTCTTTAAAAATATTAGTTGAATAGCTATATATAATAAATTTAGTTAAATTATTTGTTTGTTTTGATAATTTTAGTTCTATTGTACTATAAAAGTGTAATTTATTTATATGATATATATATTAAATTATAAAATAATAAAATAAATACTCATTTTAATATTAAAAATAATAATTAAATTAGAAAGAGAATAATAATATAAAACTAATAGCGATTTCTAATTATTTAATTTTATTTTTATTTTAAAAAATATAGAAATAGAATTATACAAAATTTATTTAAATGATTAAATATAAATATGTTGTGATTGAATTAAAAAGAAAATTCATAAATTAATTATGTAGAGTATTAATTTTTTAAAATATTTATTTTGAATTATTCGTACATATTGTATATAGGTATATAAAATTTCAATTAAATATACATTTTTTATAATAAATAATTTTATGTTAAATAAAATATTAAATATAGATTAATATTAAAATATCAATTAGATAGATAAAAAAATAAAAAATAAAAATAAAAATTAATTTAATCCATACGATACATATAATTAAATTCATGTATTTAATTATGGAAAATAAGTATTTTTTAAATAGAGTCCATATAAAATTGGTTATTATAATTGAAATTGAATTTGTGTAGAATTTATATGTAAATAGAAAATACATGATGACGTGACTCCATTAGAAAAAAATAAACCCTTATAATATGTTATCTAAGCATGAAAAAATATTACTTTTAATAATATATATATATATATATATATGATATGAGAGCATTGCCAAGTGAAAAGCTAAAAAATGCTTGTTAGGCATTTTAGCCAATGTAACTCTAATTTTGAGCTCCAATGGACTGGCTATTGGGTTAGCTACTTTATCATCCTAACTTTTTGTTGGCTACAATTAAAGAGTCTCATATGCTCTCCAAACAAATATGTATGTATATGTCTTGGATTTTTGTAAATTTATGTCTTAGATTTGAGATTTTATATATGTATATGTGTATGTAGCAATTTTATATATTCTTTCAATTCTATTTGATGAATTACAGAATAATTTATTTTGTATTTTGTATTTTTTTTTCCTCCTCATTCTCTAGGTTTTGTATGCTTGTAGTGGCAAATTTATTATTATTGCAAATCTACATTAGTAAAATATCAGCAATTAGTATTTTTTGTTTTAAAAATTAATTAAGTTAGTTTGAATGATTAGCTAAAATAAAGATTGTGGTTGAAAAACGCAATAGCTAAACTAATTAGGTAAAATAAAGAGTATACTGTAGCACTTGTGTCCTTTAAAGCTTTTGGTAAGTGTATTTAAACCCTTTATTCTATTTTGGGAATCTTTGGTATTGTTATGGGTTGGTTTTGGAGGAGTACAATCCGATTTAAACTTGTTGGGCTTGGTTGTTTGCACTTATTCTGGTCAAAAGTTCCTTGGAGACTTAGAAATTCCATTCTAAGGTCGACACCAGCCTTCCTAAGGTCGATCCTTACCTATGGGTGAAGTTCTGGAAGTGTTGCTGGAAGATAGGGTAGAGACCAGACTCAGAAAGGGTCGACCCTCTTATGTCTGTGTGTTAGTTGCTGGAAGAGAGGGTAGACACCAGACTGAGAGAAGGTCGACCCCTGCGTGTTTTTTTTCAGATTTTTGAGGTCCGAATGGGCCCTATCTAAGGGGGTTTTTGGGCCTATTATTTTATTTGACCTTAGGGCTTTTCCTCACTACTATAAATAGGCTCAAACCATTTCTTCTCTCATGATTTTCTTTCCCTTTTTCCTCTCAAACCGTGATCTCTCTCTCCTCTCTAAAACTCAACTTTTTCACTTAAATCTCTAAATCTACTCACCTAGAGTGATCTTCTCACCTTGCTCCTTTGAGTTACATTGTAGAGCTTGTCGAGGGCTTTATTTTGATCGAAGCAAAACGTCGTTTCTCCTCCGTCGACTTTTGGGTTTTCTTCATTCTTCCTCTTCTAAGCTTGAGGTAGGAATATTCTACTCTCTTATATAAGTTTTAACATAGATATTGTCATCTTTTATAAATGGTTTGATTTGGGAAGATTTTTGGTGAATTTTTGGTTGATTTCTATATATATAAAAGAGGAGTTTTCTATTTGGATTCCTTATGGGCATGAGAGGTCTTGAACATGTTATGACTTGAGAAGAATTGATGAAATTTGGTCTTAGGTATAATATTTTATAAAGGATGAGATTTGCCCTAATTTGAATTAAATGAGTTATTTTGTATAAATAACAAAATTGACTTGGAAATTATGGAATTGAAGGAACATGTGATTAAATGGTGTAGTTGGATTAATAAATCACTCACCTATGGGAAAAGTTGATAAATTATCTGTTGATAGATTTATTTATCTGTTTAGAAATATCTACTTTGGGCTATCGGTGGAGAATAGCCATGATTGTTGTAGAAATTGCATGATGATTAGGTGAATTGAAACTAATCATTTGGGTTATGTTATTGAATATGACGGTCGGATTAAAACATTGAATATGTGATTTAGTTGATCAATGTATATGACAACGTGTTTAAATACATTGTATATGTATCTTTGTTTGGGAGGAGATAGGGGATGTACTCCATTGTTTAGGAGGAGATAGGGGATGGACTCCATTGATAATTAAATTGGCCGGAGTGTCTAGGGTGAAAGTCCCGAAATCTTATATACATTTGGGTGTCGGTTCCCTCGGACGTAAATCTGTAAAATGGCAAGAAATGGAAGTGTATGAATAAATGTTTATGATTGGAGTATTGATAAATGAGTTGTAGTCTCATTTTGAATTGTTTAGATGATGATGACCTATGTCCATGAATTGATTTGAATAAGTAAATGTAAGTGAATGGAAGTATGGATGTCAATGTTGATTGGTTATGAAAAAGGTGAAAGTTGGTTTTCAAGTGTTAAACATTTATCGGATGCTAATGTTTTACTTAATTCTTATATACTGTTTAGCATATCTCTACTGAGCTTTGGTTCATCCTACTTGGGACACCATTTTTCAGGTACAGAGGACATGCCACCTCCAAGAACTTAGCATGGGAGGTTTAGGGGTGGAAGACTCCATTTTACACATTTTGTTTGGTGTTAAATGTAAAATTTCCAGCCAAGGGCTTTATTTGTAAAGAGTTAAAACTCTTCTTTTATTGTAATCAAGTGTTAACTTGGAAAACTGTAAGCCCTTTGGGCACTTATTTTTGTTGTTTAGAAGTTAGAGTTACATGCTATAGTTTCAAGATGAATGTTTATGAAAATGTAATGCATGTAATATCTTTTGTAAAGGAAACTCTGATGAATGAAGACATGATGTTTCCCCTATGTTTATGACAATTTGTGAATGGTTGTCTTGTACTTTTTTTGAGGGCGTTACAGTACTTTTTTCGTACTTTAGCTAGTGAAAAGTAGCGAGTGTGGTTAGAGTTGCTCTAAGGGAAATTTGATTAAAATCCATTCGCTGGGCTCTTTTTTTTTTTAGAAAAACATCTCGTAATTTTTTGTTTCATAAATTCTCGTACTTGGGGAGAGATTTTTTTAGGGCAAATTACCAACACTCCCTTGAGGTTTGACTGAAATATGGATTTCCCCTTGAGATTGGGAAAATTACAAATTGCCCTCTAAGGTTTATATTTGCATAACAAATGAGGGGGTAATTTGTTATGCAAATATAAACCTCAGAGGGCAGGATGTAATTGACAAACTTGTCCTTTCATATATTAGTTGTCATGTTAGTATATCAGACAATGCAGAACTTGGTCATTGCCTGAGAAGATCAAATGGGGTCATGTCATTTGAATTGCTTAGTTCCACATCAATTGATCGGACTCTCATCAGTTGCTCTACCAAATCAAAATGGATGTTTTCGATGATGGCCACATGAGTTGTTCATAAACCTCCTTAGCTTGTTGCTTCAACTACGTTTTGGAATTGTTTTTCTCTTTCATCAATCATTTTTCAATTTGTAGTAGTGAGACATTCATCGAATTGCAGAGCAAGAGAACATCGTCGAGCTGTAAATCTTTATTCAATTCAATTCTATTCGAGCTGTTTGTTGATTGTTGTTGATTTGCTTGTGAACTTGTAGTGAAGAAACTCATAGAGCTTCCTTTAGTTCATACTCTGTTTTTTTATTATTGATGCCCTATTTAAGAAAACAGTAAAGTGTTATTTGGGTAGTCAGTAATATGTTACTTTAACTAGAGTAACATTTTACTGTGAAACATTGTAAAATGTTACTATTTACATCAATTTCGATGGTATTTTTTAAAAAATAAATTTATAGTAGTCAATGTAGATTTTGTTTTATAAATCTTGATAGGAGGATTCTAAAAATATTAATTTTATTAAAGACCAACATATATATCAAAAGTTATATCTTTTTAAAGTTTAAAATATCAAATTACTCACTAAGGATATTTTGATAATAGTGGCATGTGCTAAATTTTTCAAGAAACTTTTTTTTTTTTTTGGGACTTACGTGTAAGTTATAATAGGTGGACTTAGGCCTCGTTTGGGAACGGACTATTTTAGTAACTTTTTAGCTTTCTGGCTAAAATATGAGGTAAAAAAAAGTAGTATGTTTGGGATGACTTTTTGGCTTTTTACGAAAAGATGTGCAAAAAGTAGAGAGAAAATGAAATCTTTGACTTTTTGGTATAAGTTGTTGGCTTTTTAGTTTTTTTGGTAACTTTTTGGCTTTTAGGCTAAAACAGCCACTTGCCAAACGAGGCCTTATTTTCTAATAGGTTCTATAATAATTAATAACGTTTTTCATCAAATATTATTTTAAAAAAATCACTAATTGTTAATTTTCAAAGACAGTTTAATAATTTTATCACAAAAAAGTCACTAATTATAAGTTTTAGCGACAGTTTAAAAAAAAAATTCATGTTGCTAAGGTTTAACTTTTAGCGATAATTTAAAAAATTCGTCACAGAAAAACGTCACTAATTATAATTTCTAGAGATAATTTATAAAAATCATGACAAAAAAAAGTCACTAATTGTCCATTTTTAGCAATATATGTAAAAAATGTTACAAAAAATTATTTTTAGTAACGATTTTACTAGAACTCCTTTTCAATAAGATTTGATGGGAATTAAGCCCCTATTGGTAGTTTACCTAAATTTTTTTGTATTTATCCTTAATACATTAAAATTTTATTATGAGGCAATTTTGATCAAATGTTCCTATATATAATCACTAAAATTAGACTAAATTTTATTTATATAAATCAAGATATGAAGAAATCATTAAAACAACTAAAAAAATATAAAAATATAGTCTTCTTGCTTTATGATTTAATAAATCTAGATTACAACAAAAGAAAAAATTTACAATAATGATAGGAACACTAGTTACTGTACTACCAAATAAAACACTAACTAGATACAATATTAGGTAAGACCATATTAATTGGTAGAACCCACATGTGTTCCTTATGTATTAATTAGTATGTTAGTTAATATATTAATTAGTGTTTCTAATATTACTCTAAATAAAATATAAACCTATAATACAAAATAAAAAGTAAACTAATCACAGTAAAGTAATAATTAGATAATACTTTTATCATAATTTTAATGTAAAATTACTAATTAATTCTTTCATAATTTACTAGTGCCCTTTCGTTTAGATTCTGAACTTAGATTAATTGAATTGAATCCTTATTTTTTAACCTCTCAAAGTTATAAAATTAATTGAAGTTAAAGATTAGAATTTTTGACACCACTCAAATTTTACACGAAATTAGCATGTTAGGCTAATATAATTTTTATTTTTTTCCATTTAAGATATGTATTGTTTGTTACTTATTTTAGTATTATTCTATTAAAAAAATATAATAATAGGTTATAAATTTTTTTTTTAAATAAGGAAATATAATTGAGTTGAAAGCAAATATTTTATGAATAATTTTATTTAGTAGAGATTAATTTTATAAAATTTAACTTGTAAAAAAAAAAATTGATTTCACCTTACACTTGGCAATTTTAACTTACATCCAAGCCATAGTCTCGCTTCAAAATACTGACCACCTCATACAGGCGAGTTAACGACTTATCTTTAACAATTTCAGAGATAATAGTTGATACCAAATCAGAACTGACTCTCAGATTCTTCGACATCCAGACATCCGTACCATAACTATGCACATTACTCAACCTCTTAATATAGAAAAATCCATTTGCTCGTTGTGCTCTACAATGTATAGCCCACGGACAACCCCTATCCTCGTGCATCGCACATACCACGGTAACCCTCGCTCTCTTATTCTTGACATACTTAAATTAGAATCCACATTGGATTGTATACTTGCATAAAACATCATGAAATTTTTTAGTACCTCCTACAAACCGCTGTCCCATGTGTGTAATACCATCGACCCAAGGGGCTGACAACAATTTCTTCTCCTTTTAGTGGCAAAATCTCTGAAGTGCATCCATTTCTTCCCCAACTCCACACGTAGTGAACCAGAGCTGCTAGACTGACCTACATTACTTTTCAATTCAACAACAACTTCTACGTGTTGAACCCCCATTAATTTGGCAAGTAATAACATACTTTGAAACTCATCATTGTTGTCCAAATTACACCTATTAATCCTAGGTAGCCGATAGAACAATGAAACACAATCAACAGATAATTCGCTCCATTTTTCATACACACTCCACGAAACATGAATAAGACAGTGCTTGCAGCACATTTATTACAGTAGTATTGCACGCATATGAGCACACCAACAACATGAAGGTATCCATCTGCTACAAAAACACAAAAATAAATAAGTGAACAACCAAATTATAAACACACAAACACCCCAAAAAAGCTTATAACTAATGATATGAGAACATTCACATCATGTAAAAAAATAACCGTGTTCATATTTTCCACTACTAATCCCAAAACTAAACACTTTATTGCCATAACTACACATCATGATAGATTATACAAGTCCAAATTCACACTACCAAATATAATAACAATAAACACCATGCAAACATCTCCCTATAATATGTTATAACCAATACTATGTTAATATTCAAATAGTTCACACAATGTGTACATTCACATTGTTGAACAATGTGAACATTCACCACAAAAAAAAAAAAAAAAAGAAAAAAGAAAAAAGAAAAAAACCAGAGCCATATCTGAATGCATTAACAGACAAACCCTATAACCCATTCAACCAACCAAAATTTGCATCTCCATGTAATCTAGATAATGATGTTGAAAGCAAAAAATAGAGCATACAATCATTTATGTACATTCACATTGTTCATACAATGTGAATATTCATCACATTAAAAAAACAGGGCCATATCTCAAACACATGACCAACCAAAACCCATAACCCCATACAACCAACCAAAACTTGCATGTCCATCAATTACAGAAAATGAAGTTAAAAGCAAAAAACAGAGCATTCAATTCTTTATACAAATCCAAACACAAATGAACATGCATCAATTACATACTGACTTTAAGATGACTACTTGTTCTCTCATCTGATTAATTTTTGGCTTCATCACAATGTAAACAAATAGAGCACAAACGAAGTCTTCACTTTTCCTCTTCCTCAAACATCAGCGAAACCCTAACACAACCACGAATCACACAATGCATCAACTTACAACGACATTGAAACTGGATGACAATCAACATCCTAAACCATGGGAACTATCAAAACATAATGATAGCCAAACGTGTTTATCTTTGTGTGTGTAATATATATCAGCATAAATATAAGGGTACAAGAGTCTAAAAATAATGTAAATCAGGAAAAATGACCTTATAGAATAAAAGTATAAACACATAGGACTAAGTTATAAATTTCCTTGATGGACTTATTGGGTTAGAACACTCCTAAATGAGATTTATCAATAAAAATCCCTTTATTAATTGACATATGATAAAAATTGAACACAATAAGTCGCTTTGGTTGTTTTGGGAAGTAAATTAAAAATTAATTTTTTGACCTTTTTTGAAAAAATATATAAAAAAGTAGAGAGATGATGCAACCTAAAAATGTTAAAAATCAAAAAAACTACTTTTAATCTCTTTGCCAAAAGGAGCCCATGACTTAAGATCTTGAGTATGGACCATCACATCAAATGGTAGGATAATACTACATAATTTTGATTACATGGTGTGCTCATTAGTATTGTTCAAATTACTCAATGAATTGAGAAATCGAACCAAATCAGTCTCATTGGATTGGATTGGTTTGGTTTTTGAGTACATTAGTTTAGTTTCAAATCATCAAACCGTTATGATTGGGTTGGTTATTAGTTTTGGCCTTATCTAAACTGAACTAACCCGAGAACGAACCTATTTATATATATATATATATTAAAATTTTATTTATATTGACATTTTTCACTTAATTGGTCTATTACAATTGACTTTATTGCACATAATAAATTTCATATACAAGAATTATTAGATAAATAAAGGAGATACTACAAGCTTGGGTTGAATTTCGAAATTAATTTAATTTGTATTGATTGTATTAATAGATTTAGTTTGTACTGATTATGTTTAAGTTTGAGTTGGATTTAATTTGTATTGACTTGTATTAAATAATGTTTTGCTATTTGTTTATGCTATGTTTAAATTTTAAAAATATATTTATTTTAATTATTTATTATTGATTATGTCACGACCAAACCCGTCCCTATAGGTTTAGTGCCATAACCGGCCAGTAATCCTGGGATTACCAAAGGTCTCTGAAATAGAATCACAAAATAAGGGGGCTAACTGAAGCAAATACATAAATATAATTGTCTAATGAGCCGTGTTGACTTATATAAAACAAAATATTTAAAACTTTATATAGATATCCAAAAGTCATTCTTACATTATACCCGCACACATTATAGCATCTTAAGTATAGCTAACAAAAACAAACAAGTCTCATATATAGAAACAACCAGATCTTATAACACGTGACACTTCCGGAACCTCCATGTGAGGCATAATGGTTGGCTGACAACAAAACACAGAAGTCCAGACAAAAGTCTTCAGTCCTGATCTCCAAAACGCTCACCTATACATATATATACACACAGTGAGCTAAAACCCAGTGAATAACATTAATGTAAAGAGGTTAGTGAACGAATTCCGAACATTTCATAATCATAAAACAAATCATAACATAATCATCCTCATATCTGAACATAATAATGGTACATCTCATAGAACATATCACATCGTCTTCCGACTGGAGTAATCAGTTCCGGATACCGATTAAACACATATCACCACAATGATGTGGCTAACGAGATCTTGTAATCACATATATGTCATGGACCCGCATTAATATGCCGTCCCCCATGACTTGGGACTTTCTATGGATGCCATAATAGATTTCAAACATAGAACATTCGTTCACGTAAACAAATATCATTTCAGAAATCATAACTTATCAAATCACATTTAGGACATAATTCGTATGAACATATCTTTACAATAACGTTGCTTACAGTAGGCTTCCAGAAATGGTTGATCTGTCTTCGAGTCTTGACTTACAAACACAAATATACATAGCACAAAACATGTCTCATTATCACTCATTCATATGGCCATGCATGCCTTAGCTTTCTTGCTTTAACTTTTTATTCATTCCATGCCACATAACTTGTTCATATTGGACCACATACTCGGATTCCACACATATTTTCTAATTCACTTACGTATATTGTTCCTTAGCTTATTAATCCTTAATGGCTCATAAGAATGCCCGAAAAGAGATGGAAGCGAAGATATGTACTTAAAACATCTTTTGAAAACATGTTGAAAATAAGCTCGTGGCTAGAGCCAGCTGAAGGAAAAAGCTGAGCTCGCTCAAGCCACCACTTCTTCACTCGAGCTAGCTTTTGTAGAGTTCAAAATACTGGGAGCTCGCAATGTTGGCTCGAGCCACCACTTCATTGCTCGAGCCAACTGTGAATTTCTGGCCACCAAGCTTAACAGAAATGGCTTCCAAACAACCTTCAAAACTTGGGGTCTTGCATGATTTGATCAAACACATAAAATAGTTATAGAAAACTCCAATACAAGACCCTTAAAACATTTTTTATTCAAAAACTCATCAATTCTTGAAAGATTTGAACCAAAACTCCTTTATATAAGATTTTTCAACTCTTCTCATGGTTTTTCATAACATGCAAATGGTGATCAACAAACTCATGAATTTCTGAAACAATGGACATGATTAAACTTACATGCATGCAAGGACTTTAAATCTCAAACTCAAAATGATAAAATCAAAGATGATCTACCATGAAAGTACGTGTAAGCCATCTACAAGCTCAAAGACCTATTTCTCTTGCTAACTTCATGAAATTAGTTCAAAGATATGTTGAAATCATGATGCATGGAAGGTTAGCTACAGAAAATAGAGCTTTAATTTCAAACAATAAGAGATGGTCTTCCTTTAGCTCTCTTCTTGTCCTTCAAACCACACAAGTGTAGAACTACTCTCCCTAGAGGGCTCTCTCTCTCTCTCTCTCTCTCTAGAACTCTGAGCACAAGGAACCAAATGAGAAAAATGAATGACACTACCATTCTCTCTAACTCAACTGAATATACACACATACACATGCACCTTACTTCTTGAGCACAATACACATGCATGCATACATACAAAACTCCAACACACACATAAGGGTTTTAATCCCCTACAGTCAACACAAAATGCCTAATTCAGATTTCTCAATACACCCACACAGATTTCTCAGCACACATCCACTAAAGGATTTTAATCCTTCACACCCAACATTACAAAATGCCTTAGCACATCATACACTTAATCACATCTTGGATCATGAATAGGATTAGATTAGGTACTAATCATGCATCATTTTAATCAAACACAAGTAGCCTTAATTAATCAAGGATAGCACATGACTCAATTAACCCAAAACAATTCTAGTCAAGGCTTAATTTAATCATATGCGATTTTACTAAACTGAGTCAATTTTTAACAAAACTTCTCGGATGGTTCCAAAAATTCTAATTAGTCTATCCATGTGCTCAATTTCAGTTTTTGAGACCGTTTAGGCTATCAAATTTCATATCAAAGCATAAATCATGACAGATATTACTACAAGTAACAGATTGAAAGCCAAATAACATACAAAATACATAATAAACACATAATTTATTTTAACCACTTAATTAACATCCTTAATTATGGATTAGTAATTAATTACGGATCGGGATTGTTACAGTTTCCCTACTTTAAGAAGTTTGGTCCTCCAAACTTGAGCTACCATATATATATATATATAAGTTGCAGATCAAATGTCTTAGGTACACACTGGTTTCCATTTTTGTAAGTGGTTTTCTCTCCATTCAGCTTGTTACAGAGACTTGATTCGTTTTCCAATCATTGAATAGTTCATTGTTCAATTCGGTATTCAATTCAACAATCCACCACAACTATTCAAAGTCATTCAGAAGTTATCAAGTATACAAGGCAAATTCGTGTATAAACCCCATAGCAGTAAACGCAATTCATTCTGAAGTAATCATTCACATACTATTCATCAGCCTCAGTTTCCACAGGTTCAATTGTATTACACGTTAATACAGAAGCAATCATTCATAGAACATACTGATTTTATAAACTTCCAAGTTGTCAGGGTTTACAGTCAAACTAGTCTACTGTCAACAAGTCCCATGGCATCAAATTCTAAGTACAATAACACAAAAGCAACCATTCTCTAAATCAAACAATCTCATGGTAGCAATGGCAATACCGAAGCAATTAGTCACGTGTCATACATACAGTATTCCTATATTCTCAGAGCATAAATTACCAAATGCCATAATCTCATTCACGTGTGTTCCCATTCAGTTATAAGCATATGGTTAAAAGCTGTTTATAATCACATAGTCTCCTATTGACAGTTCACATTCATTATAAAATTTATTCAAGTTCTCAGTCAATTAGTTCCCGTACAATCTGGTCATTCGGTCATAAGCAATTCATAATCCTCCATAACGTAATCAAATCAGGTAATGGTTCTCAAACTAGGTAAAGGTCCCCTCAGATCAAATCAAATGAAAGTCCTATCGGATCACATCAGATAAAAGTTCCATCCGGTCAGATCAAACAAAAGTTCAGAGCGTGTGTCATCAAACAAAAGTTCTATCAGTTCAAACAAAGGTCTTATCAAACTAAGGTTCTATTAGATCAAATCAGGTAAAAGTTCTATCCTCATCATTTTCAAACGAAGTACATTTGCTTCTATAGTCCATACTCCATTCACTTAGGTGCATAATCAGTAGTTTCACAATTGTTCTAAGTTTATCAATTCTTAAAATCACATCAGGGTCTTTAAGTTCATCAGTTCTCAAAATCACATCAGGGTCATGCATCATAATAGTTCATATCGAAGTGTTTCAGGTCATATACAATGTTGCATTCTCAAAATAAGTTCACATGTAGGTGCACGGGCATGTAGTTGTTCATATCAAGAGGTAAGTATCATAGTCAATATAGCAATTTCCCAAATAAGTCTTTCATGTAGGCATACGGTACACAATAATGTATCATACAAAGTTCCTTGGTGGCACATAATAGCGAGTTGTTATGTAGAAGTTCCAAATCAGTCATACAGTCACTAAAGCATAGTTTACTATCTGGGATGTTCAAACAACTTACACAATCACAGAGTCATAGTCCCAATAGTCTAGTTAATAAAACAAATAACATGACAAACAATTCTGAGCAAAGGTATAGTTATATATGCGCATGTCCAGAATCTAATAATATTCCCGGTACAGATTCACAAGTTCGATGTACGGATGGACACAAAACAATTTTCCCAGATACGATAGTTAAGGCAATAATTCATAAGTCTACTCAGTCTAGATACAAATGCAGTAGATACAAAGAGTGTGTTGAGTTCGAATCAATTAACGTCCCAAGCAAAGGTATAGATATATGTAAGTCGAAACATTTTCCAAATTACCATCAATCATAATGTGTTCCCATGTCCAATAGTTCTAGCATAGTTCAAAAGGTCATACATAACAGTTCATATTAAATTGTTGCAATACGGTATAAAGATCTAACCTAGCAGATTCTCATTATTCATAAGTCCCAACAAATTCCATAGCACGGGTGATTCGTCAAATTCATAGAGTTTCAAGCATCTCACATATAATTTTCATTAAGTTGTAAGTCTCTAGGACAGTCAATAACTTGAGTTCATAATTCTAATAATTCAATTGGTTCAATCAACATGTCCACAATTTATATCAAGTTAAGGAGTATACGATTCCCACACAAATTCCTACATAAACATTTGCACATAATTAAGGTAATACATGCGTCAGTCATTTCAATATTCTGAGCATTTTCTGGAACTAAGGTACATACCCTTCCTTGTCTAATCTTGCTTCTCTCAGAAGTAAAAGTTCCATTTGTTCTAGGTACAGGAATAGAACCAGTTGTACTAGCATTAGGCCTATTGTTGTTCGGATGAGTTTGCTAGCAAGATTTAGCCAAGTGTCCTCTCTTTTTGTATTTAAAACAAGGTCCAGATAGGTGGCGACAAATGCCCCAATGTTGTTTTCCACATTCTCTACAGATAGGTATATCATTGTTCATATTGCTTCCCTGACTTACATTGTCAAAAGTTATTCCCTTAGATTTTTCATTCACAGAGGTCATCGAATTATTGGTCATTTCAACTTTCTATTTCTTTTGTTTATTTCCCTCCGACTCAGTTGCTGATGTTGACTTTGATATTTTAAATGTTGCTATGTTTGCCTCGGACATTAAGGCCCTATCAAGAACGTCCACATACTTTGACAACTTAAAATGCCAACTCGATCAAACACATCTAGGTCAAGCTCACTTTCAAATTTTCTAGCATTTTGTAGTCAGTGTCTACCATGTGTGGTGTATATTGGGCTAGTTCAGTAAATTTCGCTTCATATTCAGCCACAGTCATAACGCCTTGTTTTAGTTGTTCAAATTTGGATACCTTCCTATCTCGAATGCATTGGGAAAAATATTTTTCAAAGAAAATTTCTTTAAATCTATCCCATGTCATACCCTCATTATCATTCCGTACTAACATCCACCATCTCCTAGCTTCTTCTTTAAGTGTGAATGTTGCCAACAAAACTTTTTGTGCCTCAGTACACAGAAATACTTCAAATATTTTCTCAGTTTCTAAAACCCAAGCCTCGGCTTTTAATGGTTCAACACCCCCCACAAATTCCGGTGGCTTCATTTTATTGTATTTCTGTGTCAGAGTTATCATCTCATAATTAGCTGGTTCAGGTACATGTATTTGCCTTTGTTGTTGTTGTCTCAAAGATTCAGTTAAGGCTTCGACTATTCTTTCTAGCCGGTTAATTCTAGCATCAAAAGATTCAGATTTGTCTACATTCCTTGTCCTTTCCATTTGTCTATACATAAACAGGGTAATTATTAACATAGGAAAAGTCCTCACCAATTTCATTTTTTTTTTTTCATTTCATATCAAACATGTTCGCCATTTTATTTCAATTCAAATATATTCACATAGGTCACGTAGTCTTTCACGTTCATATGTTCATGTTCACAAGAATTACACATTCAATATCGAAATCAACATGACATCTTATTTCACATAACTTTTTTGTTCATACTCATAGGTCTCATTCTCTTATCAAACATGTACAGAAAATTTACACATACTCATACATGATAATGCAATGTCCTCATTTCTTTTTTAGGACATCCTATCGCTCATATGGACTCGTGTGTGCGGTATAACTCGTGCTCTGATACCACTCTGTCACGACCCAAACCTGCCCCTACAAGTTTAGTGCCGTAACCGACCAGTAATCTTGGGATTACCGAAGGCCCCTGAAACAGAATCACAAAATAAGGGGGCTAGCGGAAGCAAATTCATAAATATAATTGTCCAATGAGCCGTGCTGACTTATATGAAATAGAATATTTAAAACTTTATATACATATCCAAAAGTCATTCTTACATTATACCCACACACATTATAGCATCTTAAGTACAGCCAACAAAAACAAACAAGTCTCATATACAGAAACAACCAGATCTTATAACACGTGACACTTTCGGAACCTCCATGTGAGGCACAATGGTTGGCTGACAACAGAACATAAAAGTCCAGACAAAAGTATTCAGGCCTGATTTCCAGAACGCTCACTTATACATATATATACACACAGTGAGCTAAAGCCCAGTAAATAACATTAAGGTAAAGAGGTCAGTGAACGAATTCCGAACATTTCATAATCATAAAATAGATCATAGCATAATCATTCTCATATCTGAACATAATAATGGTACATCCCATAGAACATATCACATCATCTTCCGACTAGAGTAATCGGTTCTGGATACCAGTTAAACACATATCACCACAATGATGTGGCTAACGAGATCTCGTAATCACATATATGTCATGGACCCCGCATTAACATGCCGTCCCCTATGACTTGGGATTATCTATGGATGCCATAATAGATTTCAAACATATGACATTCGTTCACGTACACAAATATCATTTCAGAAATCATAACTTATCAAATCACATTTGGAACATAATTCGTATGAACATATCTTTACAATAACGTTACTCACAGTGGGCTTCCAGAAACGATTGGTCTGTCTTCGTGTCTTGACCTACAAACACAAATGTACATAGCACAAAACATGTCTCATTATCACTCATTCATATGGCCATGCATGGCTTAGCTTTCTTACTTTAACTTCTTATTCATTCCATGCCACATAAATGTTCATATTGGACCACATACTCGGATTCCACACATATTTTCTAATTCACTTACGTATGTTGTTCCTTAGCTAATTAATCTTTAATGGCTCATGAATCATGCCTAAGAATGCCCGGAAAGAGATGGAAACGAAGATATATACTTAAAACATCTTTTGAAAACATGCTGAAAATAAGCTAATGGCTAGAGCCAGCTTTTCGTGGCTAGAGTCAGCTGAAGGAAAAAACACTACTAGAAAACATGGTTTTTGAGTCGGCAGCATACCGTCGCAAATAGCATATTTGTCGACGCAAAAACTTTTTGCGACGGCGTTTCGACGGCAACTCAAGGGACGAAAATGGTGGGGTCGCAAAAGGTTTTTGAGTCGGCAATCTGCCGACGCAAAAAGTTTTAATTTTTTGAGACGGTAGATTGCCGACTCAAAAAGTGGTTAAATGTTTTAAAAAAATTAACCCATAATTTTCTCATTGAGGCTCCCAAGTTTCGAACCCACTCCATTTGGAAGATTTGACCCGAAGTCACCACACTAAGTCCACTTCACCACTATACCTCTTTCAGATTTTAAATGAGATATATATTATTTATAGTATATACACTCAATATTAATATAAAAGTATATGTATAAATTAATATATTTATTAAATATAATCAAGTAAATATATATATATCTTGGCTATAAATTTTTTTTTTTTTTGCTACGGCATCAGTTGCCAACACAAAAAGGTCTAATTTTTTGCATCGGCACAAATTTGCCGACGCAAAAGGGCTATGCCGACGCAAAAGGTCTATCTTTTGTGTCGGTAAATTCAACCGACTCAAGTAATGCTATCAAATATTAATTTTTTGTGTCGGCCAACGGTGCCGATGCTAAAGTGTTGGTATTTGCGTCGTTAACTCTATACCGTCTCAAAAAGACTAACTTTTGCGACGGTAAAATTTGCCGACTCAAAAAACCGACTCAAAAGGCCGTTTCTTTAGTAGTGAAACTAAGCCCGCTCGAGCCACCACTTCTTCGCTTGAGCCAGCTTTTGCAAAGTTCAAAATATTGGGAGCTCGCAATGTTGGCTCGAGCCACCACTTCGTCGCTCAAGCCAGTTGTGAATTTCTAGGCACCAAGCTTAACAAAAATGGCTTCCAAACAACCTTCAAAACTTGGGGTCTTGCATGATTTGATCAAACACATAAAATAGCTATAGAAAACTCCAATACAAGACCCTTAAAACATATTTTATTCAAAAACTCATTAATTCTTGAAAGATTTGAACCAAAACTCCTTTATACAAGATTTTTCAACTCTTCTCATGGTTTTTCATAGCATGCAAATGGTGATCAACAAACTCATGAATTTCTGAAATAGTGGACATGATTAAACTCACATGCATGCAAGGACTTTAAAACTCAAACTCAAAATGATAAAATCAAAGATGATCTACTATGAAAGTGCATGCAAGCCATCAACAAGCTTAAAAACCCATTTCTCTTACTAACTTCATGAAATTAGTTCAAAGATATGTTGAAATCATGATGCATGGAAGGTTAGCTACAAAAAATAGGCTTAAGACTCTTACCTAGAGCTTTAATTTCAAACAATAAGAGGTGGTCATCCCTTAGCTTTCTTCTTCTCCTTCAAACCTCACAAGTATAGAGCTTCTCTCTCTAGAGGGCTCTCCCTGTTTCTCTCTCTAGAACTCTAAGCACAAGGAACCAAATGAGCAAAATGAATGACACTACCATTCTCTCTAACTCAGCTGAATATACACACACACACACACACACTCACCTTACTTCTTGAGCACAATACACGTGCACGCACACATACAAAACTCCAACACACACATAGGGGTTTTAATCCTCTACACTCAACACAAAATGCCCAATTTAGATTTCTCAATACACCCATACAGATTTCTTAGCACACACCCACTAAAGGATTTTAATCCTTCACACCCAACATTACAAAATGCCTTAGCACATCATATACTAATCACATCTTGGATCATGAATAGGATTAGATTGGGTACTGAATGCATCATTTTAATCAAACACAAGTAGCCTTAATTAATCAAGGATAGCACATGACTCAATTAACCCAAAACAGTTCTAATCAAGGCTCAATTTAATCACATGGGATTTTACTAAACTGAGTCAATTTTTAACAAAACTTCTCAGATGGTTCCAAAAATTCTAATTAGTCTATCCATATGCTCAATTTCAGTTTCTGAGACCGTTTAGGCTATCAAATTTCATATTAAAGCATAAATCATGACAGATATTACTACGAGTAACAGATTGAAAGCCAAATAACATACAAAATATATAATAAACACATAATTTATTTTAACCACTTAATTAACATCATTAATTACGGATTAACAATTAATTACGGATCGGGGTTGTTACAGATTAATTCACTTATTTTTAATATACCATGATCATGGTTTTAATTCAAAGCATCCTGAGCTATCTTGGGTTGGTTTAGATTAATTTTGGTACATGATTGGTTTGATTTTGAAACTAAAAACTTGAAACAGATCATGATTAGGTTGATTTTAAATTTAGGGAGTGTTTGGCATAACTTATATAACTAGTGCATTTATTTGGATCACATCACTTCTCTATTTTTCTGCACATCTTTCCGTATAATATCTAAAAGTATACTTATTTAGATCATTCCAAATATCCCTTAGTATCAAACCAAACCAAATTTACCCATGAACATTATTAATTCCCATCACATAAAATCTTCGCACAAAGTCAAAAAAATATATTTATTTAAATCATCTCAAATATCTCCTTAAATCTCATTTGAGAATAAATTATTTTAATAATTTTTTATAAAAAAACATTAAAAAAATAAAATAAAACAAATAATGTAATCTTACAATAATTTTTTAACTAAAATATATAGTTCGAAACATAGAATCAGACCAACCAAATTTACTCATGAACACCGTTAGTTCCCGTTACATAAAATATCTACAAGAGGTTAAATAAGGAAATAAAAATAAAACCAAGACCCTACAAATAAAGGGCATTGTAGATGCAAAGCAAGCTAGGGGATTGAAACCCAGAGAATGAAAGAGGCTTCAAGCAGAGGGATGGGAAGTTTCTGAGGGTGGTTGCCCCTCTCTGTAATCTGTATAATACAGAAAAAAGAAGCCTATGATTTCATCTTCTTCAATCTCCAAAAATCAACAACCCTCTGGATGGAGAAGTTATTGGTTGGTCTTGGATTTGGATTTGGGTGTGTGTGTTTTTCTGATCTCTGATCAATGCATCTATATCTATCTATCCATCTATCTGTCTTTGTGTGTGTGTGTGCGTGCGTGCGTGCGTGTGTGTGTGAGCGTTGGGTTGGTTTAAAACCGATCCTTCTGCAGAGCATAAGCAACATACAACAACAACATTAATCAAAGCTTCTTCCCAAACGAACCCTTAATAGAGGCTGTGATGATAAATTTTCTCTTCTGGGTTTTCAAATCAGACGTTGAGATAATCGGATCCGTTTCATGGCGGGGCAACCCGGAAGGTCAGTGAGCAAGAGAGGGAAAGACAGAGGTTAGATCTGGTTTTCTCTCTCTATCTCTCACCAGGCAACTGTTGATTGCAGCCATGGCGGATTGAAACACAGTTCTCAGCCTGATATCAAAGCAGATCTGAGCCTCAATCCATTTCTTTACATCCACATGCATCATGCATAGATCCCTATTTATATTCATTTTGATCATATTTATATTTATGTTTCTGGGTTTGTTCTGTTTTTGATTCATTTTCATTCGTTAGATATGTGAAGAATTTCTAATGTGCGACTATTTTAGGCTAAAAGTCTACAATTGTGATTTTTGGGAATTTCAATTTTAATATTTTTATTTTTTGAAAAGAAAATTTTGGGTTAGACTAGACTGGAAAGGTAATAATTTTTTTATATAAATTAAAAAAAATAAAAAATAAAAAATTCATTAAAAAAATTCAGAAAAATATGAATTTTTGAGTTAATTTAAAATCATGTGTGCCAATTTGCTCCCAAAAAATTAATTAATTATTTTTAAAAGCCCACATTAAAAAGCTGGTGAGTTTTCTTTGATTCGCAAATTGAATTGGAGGGCATTGTTTGGTTTCATTTTCGGCGATTTGATTTATTTATTTTATTAAGTATTTTGTGTATATGTTCATATAAAAAAAATTAAATTGACTCGATGATCGTAATTTATTTAATTTATTATATTTGTCAAAAAATAAATAATTTATTTTTAGAAATATAATTATTATTTATTTTTTTAGTGACAATGTGATATATTAAATATACTATAATTATTAGAAATATAATTATTATTTGTTTTTTTGTTGGCAGTGTGATAAATTAAATCTATTATAATTATTGAATTGGTCTAATTTTTTGTGTGAATTATATGCATGAAACACTTGACAAACTAAATGATTTAAGTTATTAAAATAAAACTCATGGTGGGTGTTATGAACTAGAACAACGCCCTCTCCTGTTCACCTCCTAAAAGGAATATCATGCTGGACAAGAACTATGCCTATGTTTGGGAAGTTGGGTTTGGAAATTTTTTTTTGACTAAAATAGTTATAAAAAATAAAATAAGTTTTTTAACTTAATAAAACAAAATATTATATTTAATTCATAATCATTACATTCATCTTGCTTAGTTAAGTTTTCAAAAAATATTTTTTAGAAAATTTGATTTTTTTATTTTTCGTTTTATTTTTTATTTTTAATTAATTTTTTTAATATTTTAAATAAATTTTTTTTTTTTACTTTTTAGATATAGTTAACATAAATATACTTAAAAAGTAAAAAATTTGTGAAATTATTTTTTAAAAAACTCACTAAATACCCAAAAAAAAAAAACGAGAATTCAATATATTTTTTGTATTTTTTAATTTTTTAAAATATTTTTTCACAAATTTTTTACTTTTTAGATATATTTAAGTATGGTGCATTTAAAAAAGTATAAAAAATGTTTAAAATTTTAAAAATATTCACTAAAAAGAAAAATACGAAAACCAAAAAATTCAGTTTTCAAAAAACTTAGGACTTGTTTGGTTTGTTTTTCAGAAAAAATTTTGAGAAAAATTCTCTACAAACAAATTTGCAAGAGTAATCAAATCAAACAAATTTTTTTCAAAAAAAAACCTCAAAATTTTGTTTGATTACCTACTTTCCAAAATCACTCTCTCTCATACACATCAAATCAAACACTTTTTTTAAAAACTTTCTCCCCAAAATAAATTTTCAAAACTATTTCTGGAAAAAGGCAAACCAAACAAGTTTTCGTACTATTTATCTTAAAAATTACTCTACAAACACAAATCAAACACACCCTTAGTTTTCAAAAAATTTAATCTAAAAAACTTAAGACTTGGTTTGGCATGTCTTAAAAAAGTCAAAAAGTTACTCAGAAAGTTAAAAAGTTATCACTATTCCAAAAAAAATATATATTAAAAAATTAATTTAACACATAATTACATTTCAAACAACTCTGCCGTCCCACAGGTGGAGCTGCCTTTTTGGAAAAATTGCACTTATTTAGGTGCACAAATAACACGATGTTGTTCGGCCCGTAAGGGCCCATCACAAGTCCCGTTTTAATAATCTGAATCGTTAATGTGTAGAACTCGTCGGGTACTATATGCATGTAAATAATCACATTGATCGGATATCGGTAACTATATGATCAAATCAATTAAAATTTATAAAATGGATGGTGTTATAGTTAACGGTTAAAAAAAAACTAATTCAATCAGATAGCTAACGATATCCGATCAACGTAATTTTTTACAAGTATATAATACTCGACGAGTTCTACACATTGAACGGTTTTGATTAGCAAAACGGGACCCGTAGTGGGCCCCACGGGCCAAACAACACCTCTAACTCAATGCCCAAAAAGCAGGGAATCATATCCCAAGCTACACTCTCCACACTGTTGTTGAATTATCCTGCCGAACCGCCTATTTCATCTCAATCTTCTCCTATACACTAATTTATATAATTTTTTAATACACATTTTTTCATAAAAAGTCAAAAAGTTATCCCAAACAACTATCTTTTTTTCCTTAACTTTTTAGTCTAAAAATTCAAAAAGTGCACTTATTTAGGACATCCCAAACAACCCCACCAAACACACTGATTATTTCTCTCACAAAAAAATCAAAAAAGTAAAAATTCGTCACAAACAAGACTCTTTAACCTCGGGCTAAAATAACTAAAAAAGTTAAGAAGTTAAAAAATCAATTCACTTCTCAGACAAACTCTTAAGCATTATTTAGCATCCTTTATATTAGAATACTAGTGGATGCCCGTACTTGAAGGCACGGTGTAAATAATGTTGATATCACATACTTTATAAAAATTAATTAAAATAAATCAATTCAAAATGGTAACAATTTCACTGCCACAGAAATCAACTGTAATAAATTAATTCAAAATGACAACAATTTCATTGCAATATAAAACTTTACACATAAGTCGAAATAGCAAATAGCAAATTACAATTTACAATTTTGACAAACTTCATAATTAAAGTTTAAATAGCAAATTTATAATATAAAAATGTTGTGTACAACATAAACAAAGATATTTACGCCAAAATAACACATGTACAGTGAATTAAAATGAGGCAACCTTCAGTAAAAGAATATGTCTAAATTAGTATTATAACTGAGTGAACATTTTGGTACAAAAGAGTAACCATCCTAGCTTTAAAAAAAATAAAAAATAAAAAAGAAGAAAAATTAATCATCCAATTTAGAATGAAAGAGCCAACCATCAACACGCATAGAAAAACAACACAATCCCAACATTTGTCAGGTGGATTAGTCACCTGCAACAAAATATCTTTGAAAAACAAATAAACCAATAACAATGAATTAACAGGAATTAAACATATGATCAAGCACCTTTCAATTTAGTTCACAAGTCTCTTGATTAGTGTATATCATAACTTGTGAGTTCACCTATTGCTGCTTAATGAATATGAATTGCTAAGTATAACTCTTCTTTCTTTTCCTTTTCCAATTGAACATGAATAATTTAACAATTTAGATAATACATGAAAACAAATGAAAATAAATAATTACATCTAATTTGGAATCCCATTACAGGTAGGCTCATGACAAAAAGCTTTGTCCAATTAATTATTATATAACAATTTACTCAAAATTCTCATTATCACTGTTTTTCTTCAATATACTCATCACAGCAAAAGAATGCGTAATGAAAAACCCAATAAAAAAATTTAAATACAAAGATGTTATCTTCTGCAATATCATGGACAATTGCCACTTTTATACACCTGAAATTTGAAGGAAAAAACAAATTTAAAAGTCAAAGTCAAAATATATCACTCTAATTGAGTCCCAAGGATTCACACAAAAAAAAAAAAAAAAACAATTTATGTTAGTGATGAGAAGAGATCGAACAATTTATGTGTAATAAAGTTTTATATTTAGGTAGTGCCTAATGAAACGATTAGAAGGCTTTTTTAAATTCAACAATTAGAAGACTTAACCATAAAGTGAAAATTACCACCACCTCAATAAGATAAAAAACTGGAATGATTGATGAGATCGTACTTGAGTGCTCAAAGTTGTGATCTAAAACATTCCCTAAAAAAAACTTGAATGTGGTTTTTTTTTTTTTTTTTAATAAACTTGGAGTGTCATAGGCACAGGTGGTTCTTTTACGATGAAGTGTTGTTCTTTTACAATGAAATCATGAAACTATCATATTTATACCCAAAAGACAATATAAGTTGATTTTCCTATTGCTCAACACTATCAATTTAACTGAATTGAATCAATCTGACAAAGACATGAGTTATTACACATTGGTCTCCTATACATTTTGTTAGTTTCTTTAGACCAAGAATCCAACCATCTAATTCAAGCAATCAATCAAAACCACACACAAAATAATATAAAATTCTAAACCTGCCAATATCAATAATATAAAATTTAAGCTAAAGATGCACTGTTTTATATCAACATCAATAACCTGCCAATCAATAATACCAAGAACAAAAAGAGATTAGATTCCACAATAAACATAGTTAAATAATTACACTATGAAAAAAATAGAATTTTAAAGTAGACTAACAAATAGAAGGCTTCTCTGTTAAACCAACTGATAATGATGAAATTATAAACAACCAATTAGAGAATTCTATGTAAATAAGAAGACTTTTGTTAATGAGATTAATCAAAGATTGAAACGCCACAGACCTGTAGTGAAGAAATAACTCATTTAATAGTGCTATAAATAGATTGGGTTTAAATAACAATGGGCTGTACAATGACCATTTGATTACTTAATTGTGCCATAAGTTAAGTACATTGGGCTATTTCTTTCTCACTATAATTCTAATTTTTAACAATCAAATAAAAACATAAGATCACAGAACATTACTTTTCATGTTAAAAAAGGAAACCTAATTCACACATTTATCAAAATCACCCAAATCATTTATCAAAACAGTAATCAGGTGACTTCAATCTCATTTATGCTTTATTTGGTTCACTGGAATGAGATGAGATGAAATGAAATGGTTATTCCTTACACTTCAAGCTGATAAGTTAGTTTGGTCTGCCACAAAATCAGGTGACTTCCCAAGATTGCCACTATGGAATAAATATATTATACATATGTGTATATGTACATAACCTGATTAGAATAATAAATATTGTAAATTTAAGTAATAATAAAAAAGTCCCATCAAGAATAAATATTGTAAATTTAAACAAAAGTCCCATCAAGAATAAAAAATAGAGCTTCCTTGGCCAGGGAAAAAGAATAAAAGACATGAAAGAGAATGTGCTCAAACTTCACCATTCAAAAATCCACGCATAACACAATCCTAGTGAAACATAACACGTTAGGGAAAGATAACCTGTTTGTGGGTAAATGTTAGCACCAATTTACATAACCTGTTTGTGGGTAAATGTCATAACACAATCCTAGTGCATAATTAACACCAATTCAAAAATCCTAAGGAAATAGAATGTTAGCACCAATTCAAAAATCCATGCATAACACCTGTTTGTGGGTAAATTTTAGCAACAATTTACAAAACTCATCCATGTCATAATGGGTATAATTAACCACTAATCAGGGAAAGATCCATGTAAGAATGATTTTGATAGTCAAATTAAACAAAATAGTATAGCAATTTATGTGTGTTACTGAGATAATAAACATAAAAACAATATTTCTAATTAGCCCCCAATAATGACACATCAATGCTAATTGCAGGTATTTCTACAGAGGCCTATTAAATGCTCAGATATGGAAAAATCTGAGCATTTAAAATCTTTAGGTTCTTTTTCTTAAGGCCCAAGGCACTAAATATTGGCCAGGGAAAAAGAATAAAAGACATGAAAGAGAATGTGCTCAGACTTCACCATTCAACAATCCACAAATGGTGATCTAACCAAAAACGTGATCTAATCAAAAATCCACAAATGAAACCAGATCAATAGTAGAAAATGCTAGAAAAGTTATGATGAAATTTAGTCAATGGTGGCAAGTATTCCAAAACCAAATTTCAATCATCACCACAACATCTCACACCTTCAATTCAACTTAAAAAAATAACAATTTTCTATTTTGAATTCCACACAAACTGAATCCAAAACCAAACCAATATAAAAATTAAAAATTAAAAAGCAAATTGAGATTTAGTTGAGAGAATGAGGAAGTGAATCAACAACTATTAACAATTCTATTGAAGCTCTATTCAAAATCACTTAATAACAAAGGTTACATGCAAAAACAAAATTAAATGTCCCAAATGAGCAATACTCAACAAAACAGCCCAATCCACAAAAAATTTTAGTTCAAACTTCCCAATTTCATTTGATTATTCAAGTAAAAATGATAAAATTTACAATGAAATCATGAAACTGTCCTATTTATACCCAAAAGACAGTATACATTCATTTTACTATTACCTAATACTATTAATTTAACTGAATTGAATCAATCTGACAAAGACATGAGCTATTGCACTTTGTTTTCCTATGCATTTTGTTAGTTTCTTTAGACCAAGAATCAAACCATATAATTCAAGCAATCAATTAAAACCACACACATATACAGATGCCAAACTAATAATATAAAATTTAAGCTAAAGATGTACTGTTTTATGTCAATATCAATAACCTACCAATCAATAATACTAAGAACAAATAGAGATTAGATTCCACAATGAACATAGTTAAAATAGAATTTGCAAATCAAATTGAAAGCAGGCTAACAAATAGAAGGCTTCTCTGTTAAACCAACTAATAATGATGAAATTCTAAACAACCAATTAGAGGATTCTATGTAAATAAGAAGACTTTTGTTAATGAGATTAATAAAAAATTGAACTGGATGGTATTACAAATCCAAATAATTAAGTTATGAAATTCAAAACCAATTAACTGGAAAAAAAAAATTCAAATATTAATCATTAACACAACTTCTATAAGTAAATAAAAACTTGAAATTAAGTCATGAATTTGAATTTGAATTTGAATTTGAATAAAAACTTGAAATTAGTCATTAATCATGAATCATGAATTTGAAATCTTAGTAAATAAAAACTCCAACTCAACTTCTATAAGTATAAAACAAATTAAGTCATGAATTTACCTTTTATATCTATAACTCATGCCTCAACTTGAAATTGCTTCCGTTGGTAAAGTTTCAAATTCTATGGAAATTGAATACATTTGTACCAATTAAAAAAACCAAAATTGTATTTAGATATAACTGAGATAGGGGGTGGGAGTGAGTGGGAATCATTCCATTATGAATCTTCAGCCTAAAACAAAATCCAAACACACGTGGGCTCAACTGGTGGTGTATGATGCGATTACAAATGTACATTAAATATTGGGGGGGGGGGGGAAACAAAGGTGAGAAAGGTTGAAATGAAAATCTCTTTGTACAATAATGCAATAACAACATACTAAAAACCCCCAAAATCCCGTACTAATATACCAATAAAAGCACGAAACAACAGCCCATTCACATGAAAAATATATCTAAAAATCTAAGTTTGGGTGCTCACCACAAAAAAGTTATTGAACCCATTAATCTTGAGAGAGAGAGAGAGAGAGAGAGAGAGAGAATATCACCACAAATCAACTATGTGGAGCATGTGTTGGTCTTCAAAATCAAAGAATCATGGAAGTCAAAAATGATTGAAATCAACTTCCAAACTGCCCACAAGGATGCAAGTTTCTCAGAATGTTATTATTACCTTTATCAGTCAAATCATTAGAATGTTATTATTATTATTATTATTATTATTATTATTATTATTATTATTATTATTATTATTATTATTATTTTGCTAAATACATTAGAATGTTATTATTACCTTTATTATTACCTTGATCACCACTCTTAAAAGGATGCACATCACATTAATAAAGTTTGTTTATTTGTCAAAAAAAAAAAAAAGAAAAAAAAAAAGGATGCACATCATAAGATAGTTATGAATTTTTATGATGAAGATTGCCAATGTTTGTGGTGTGTGTTAAAGTCAATTTGTGTGTGTGTAAATTCCATTGAAACATTTTATCAAACACTTAATAAGCAAGGAAGATAGAATGGTTATCGAACATTTTAGTAACAACCAAACGATAGTAATGGCACAACAAACATTCAATAGAGTAAATCAATACAATAGTCCCACAAATTCCTACTAAATCAAAGTAAATGGGTTTCGTGGAACCCAACCAACTCTTCATATATGTGTGTATATATATACATAGATAATATATATGTATAAGAAAAAACACAAAACCTATAAAAGTATACCCAAAATCCTGCATGCATATAGAAAATTAAGGAAAAACAATACTCACAATTTGATTTTGGGAATCGTTCTTTCTCTATTCCACTAATGATCAATTGATGGTCTCTATGGCTTCAAAGAAAAAAAACAAAAAAAAATTGTAATTAATATATATACACACAATAATCTATTAAGAAAGAGATGAGAGTATTACTTTTACTTTGCAGAACAGAGCACCCAACAAACCCATAGTTTATTTGCACTATATATATTTTTTTAATGCATTCTCTTGGCTAAATATTGATTTATCACGTATTGATTTCTCATATATTAGGAGAAATTAATAATGTCCACTCTTAAAAGAATGCACATCATATTAATAAAGTTTGTTTATTTGTCCAACAAAAAAAAAAAAGAATAATATATAATTTGAAAACCAACAATTCTAGAATTTTGCTAACAATTCTATGCCGTATAGAATCTGAAAGGTATAGAATTTAGAAAACCAACAATTCTATACCAACATCATTGTAGCTTAAGCCTAAACTTAGAAAACCCACAAATTCCTACTAAATCAAAGTAAGAAAAATAAAAATAAACAATACTCAAAAACCCAACCAACACTTCATATATGTGTGTATATATTATCTGTATAGGTAAAAATCTTCATATATGTGTGTAAACAAAAACCCATAAAAGTGCACCCAAAATTAAAGAAAAACAATACTCACAGAAAAAAAAAAAAAAAAAAACAAAGAAAAAAATTAGTAAAAATCTGTAATCAATATATAAAAAGTGCAACCAACTCTTCAATTGATGATCTCTGTGGCTTCAAAGAAAAAAAAACAAAGGGATGAAAACATAGACTAAAATAAAGTATCCCTTTCTTTCTCAATATATATATTTTTTTCAGTTTATAATTAACCCCATAAACTGCACCAAATAGAGCAGCATGTACCCTAGCATTTATATAATCAAAATCAATAATCAAAATCAATAATCCCATCAAAATCAATATAATCAAAATCAAAATCAATAATTACAAAATCAATTAGAAACTTTATAAATATTAATAATTAAAATTGTCAATTTTTTCATGAATATTATTATTTTTTATTTTTTTATTTTTTTCTAAATTCCACTACAGTGCAATTACCCCAAATTAATACTTCTCCATATATTACTACACATTACTCAAAAATGAAGTTTGAAACTTAAATATAGATAATAAAAGCTTTCAATGTAGATTAGTGACAAAATAGAAATTACATAAACATTCACATTGGGTTTTTGGGTTTTTAAACTTAAGCAAAATAGAGAACTTTTCGGTGTAACTAATTGTAAAGCTATTCCATGGAAATCATGTTTGGAAGAATATGCATTTTCAAAACTCAATAGGTAGTTTAGCAAAACTGCTATCACATTCATAACACCAGTTGTAACAAATTAATGCTTCTGAAACCCAATGAGCTCCAAAATCAAATCTATTCATATTAAACTCTAAATTAGAAAGTTTCATGAAAATTCATATAATCAAAATCAATAATCCCATCACTGAAAAAGAAACACTACCTAGTATTTCAACATATTTCTGGTTTGAACATAAAAGAGATTCAATCATCGGGTAAAATAACTCATCAGAATCATACTAAATCGGACACACTTCATCATATCATACACCACAACATCAGCATTTCTGGCTCCAGTCATTCAACTGACCTTTTTGAATGATGCCATTCTCGTTCAAGTATTCAAGTATTCAACAAACTCTTCAATATATATACACAAAGGGATGATCTCTGTGGCTTTAATATATATACACACAAAGAAAACAAAGGGATGGTATGTAAAGCGCCAAAAAAATTTGGAGATTAACAAATATAGTGAACCTCACCGATTTGTTGCCGCAATGACGCCGATTTGGACCTACCGATCTAGCAAGGCTAGCACCCAACAAACTCTCCATCTGCGAAGTCGCCGATCTGCTCTTGAATGTGAGAGAGAGAGAGAGAGAGAGAGAGAGAGATCGATGGAAGGGAAAAAGAGATCTGCTCTTGAATGAGATCTCCTCTTGAATCAAAACAAAGAAACTCTTCTCTTGAACACCGTAGGATTGAATCACCATTGTAAATCCACCATTGAAATATAATGTCTCTTGGACATTTCTCAGCTATTGGATTGATTCAATCTAACGGTTCACATTTCGACACAGGGACAACAGTCCCATCAAAATTCAATAACCACTCCCCCTTATTATATAGATAATCCTGGTATATACTGTTATACAATATGTTTTAGACTGTGAAACTATCAACCTGATGAAAGATTGCAAGTCCAACTGGGAATTGTCACTGAAGCCCCAAAATTTTGTATGATCAAGACAGAAACTGATGACAGATCATATATTAACGAACCCAGGAAAAGGGCTACAAAAGTATATATAGCGCATAGCTCTAAAAAAATAGTAATAATAATACAAAGCAAACTTTGTATATAGTAAACAGGTTTGGTCAAAGCTACCACTCGCTTGTAGCATAAAGAGCACGATTTAAAAATCAAATAATCTTGAAATGCTAACCTCAGGAGACCATCTTGTACTTATGGGCATTCCAGCCAAATTTACAACAGCATTTGAACCTTGAATACGGTCTTTCCACTCTGGCTCCTCTGCAATCACAATTCCTAGAAAGTCCTTGACTATAATTGCAAGGACACAAAAGAAGGAAATGATGAGAATCAAGCAATAATTCCAGCTATAAAAAGAAATACAAACACCAAAAAAAAACTTAGTTATTGTGTTAACACAAAAAATAACAGTTTTAAAACTTTAAAAATAAATAAAAGAAAATCTTTATGTGGTGGAACTTGAGAAATAACACACTGGAATGCAAGATAAATGAGACCAAATGTACTCTGCCTACAGCAAATCTGATTATCATTTTGTCAGAAGGCAAAATCAGATGTAGTTTTGCTCCACTATATCACTAATGTCATATACTAACATCTTGTAAGGATTTATGCAGACAAATGTAATCATTACCTACTTACCCGGAAAAATTACTTGAGCTTTAGATCTAGATCGCGTCAAGACACGAACTCTATGATTATCTGCATTCCAAAGGTAATAAAAGTGAACAGTCGTCGGTGTCGCAATGGCGGTGGTCGTTGCAAAGAGAGGTGGTTGGTGGTCGCGATAGGTATGGGAGAGAGAGTAGCGTATGAAAGTATGAAAGAGATAGGAGCAACAGAGGAAAGTTTTGAGGGGAGAGATAGAGAGAGAGAGAGAGGGAAAAGGTTCTGTTCAAGAAGAAGAACAGAGGGGGGGAGAGAGAAAGAGAGAGAGAGAGAGAGAGAGAGAGAGAGAAAAGAGGGAATGTGGGAGGAGACGTGGGTAGGTGGAAGGCTGAGGGGAACAAATGTTTGGGCGGGAATGAAAGTCATCTCAACTATTGACATTTAAAAGAATTGATCTGGGCCATTCAAACAAAATGTATGTGTGATACATTTTATATATTTTCAAAAACCTTTCTATTTTATTATATAGATATTTTTTATCTTTTTTTTTTTTTTTTTTTGTGTTACTCTATTTTTTTTATTTATGTATTTATTTTTTTATAAAAAAATAAAAAAAAATATTTATTTAGATCATTTCAAATACAATCTTACGAATAAGTAAAAAGACAGCAACATTGACGGGGCTGAGATATTCGGTGCCTACGGTGAAGTTTTGAAATTGAGTCATTTATATACAATTTTTTTTTTCTTTTTTTAATGTTTGGATAAAATGATAAGTATTTACAATCTCTTTTTATTTGCTAATATCTACACAAATTCTATTTGTAATAGAATTCATTTTTAAAATAAAAAATTAATTTTGAATCTTAATATTTTATGTGTAGAAAATTTTAACAATTGAAAGTTAAATATAAATAAATTTGATAATAGCTGATGAAAATTTTTGTCATTGTATGTGATCTTTATGTAAAATAAGCTCATAAAAACAATTTCCTTCAAAGTTTAAAAAAAAATTGTGTATTCTCAATTTGAAATCAAATCCTCATTTGTGTTAATCAAATTTATTAAAAATTATGAATTTCACTTGGGTCAAAATAGGTTTTTTTGAGAAAAAAAATAAAAAAACAACTGAAAATTCTATGATATATAAATTATGACTTAGTTATAACACATGATGTATTATTTTGGTTATTAATCGAAAATGTCTGTGCTAATTTCTTATATTTTTGATTATATCTAAAGTGGTGCATCAGATCTTTAATTATATTTCATGTGGTGTTTGATTATGATCTATTATAATATTTTTATATGACAATATTTAAGTATTTTATTGTACAAAAAAAGTGTTTAAGGTGTGTTGACTCAAATGTATCATTTATACTCATATTAGTAAGATCGTAAGAGTCACATTGATGCATAAAAAAATACAAATTCAAATTATAAACAAGTCCTCAAAGGAAATTAGGCACAAAATCTCTATAACCTTAATAATTTTAGTTCTAAGCAGGGTTCTGATTAATTTGCGACACATCATAATAACCGCAAAATTTTTATTTTAGCCAAATTATTTTGACATGTCTTTTCTGGCAGAGCTTATGAAGGTGTATTATCAGTAATACTTTAAATTTAATTTTTAATTTAAAAATTATTCAAGAAACATAAATAAGTGCATTAAATATACACAATCATTTTCGATGAATCATTATTCTTCCAATCTTAAAAAAAAAATAAATCATTATTTTTAAAAATAATACTTTATACTATTTATCATTTGACATTTGTCAATTGTCAATTTATCTTTTAAAAACTTAATAAAAAAAATATTCAGTGTGTTTGGTTTGAGTTTTTTGAAAACTGAGTTTTTTGATTTTCGTTTTTTTTTTTTAGTGAATATTTTTAAAATTTTAAATTTGTTTTTACTTTTTTGGATGCACCTTATTTAAATGTATCTAAAAAGTAAAAATATTTTAAAAAATTAATAAATACATAAAAATACAACAAATGTACTGAATTCTTGTTTTTTTTTTTTTGTATTTTTGGCATTTAATGAATTTTTAAAAGGTTTTTTTCACAAATTTTTTACTTTTTAGATATATTTATGTTAGGTATGTCTAAAAAGTTAAAAAAAAAATTGCTTAAAATATTAAAAAAATTCAATAAAAAGAAAAAAAATACTGAAAATAAGAAAGTAGAATTTTCTGAAAAGTGTTTTTAAAAAACTGTAACCAAACAAAGTGTGATTTCCATTATTTTAATCAATCAATATCAAATTGGGCGCTACACATATATGTAAATCACTTTTA
Organism: Camellia granthamiana; assembly: GCA_036172215.1. Taxonomy (NCBI): domain Eukaryota; kingdom Viridiplantae; phylum Streptophyta; class Magnoliopsida; order Ericales; family Theaceae; genus Camellia; species Camellia granthamiana. The sequence goes on from CM069906.1 coordinate 117,932,781, forward strand.
AAAATATGATATCTGAAACAAAATTACAGTAGAGTTAATTTTAATTAATATAATGATATTTTATACTATGATATGTGTTACAAAAGAATAAAATTATTTTTAATTTAAAATAAAATTTAAATTTAAATTATTTATTTTCATAATTTTAATCTTATCGCTCTATAAAAATATTACTTAAATAGCTATATATAATAAATTTAGTTAAATTATTTGTTTATTTTGATAATTTTAGTTCTATTGTACTATACAAGTGTAATTAATTTATATGATATATATATTAAATTATAAAATAATAAAATAAATACTCATTTTAATATTAAAAATAATAATTAAATTAGAAAGAGAATAGTAATATAAAACTAAAAGTGATTTCTAGTTATTTAATTTTATTTTTATTTAGAAAAAAATATAGAAATAGGACTATACAAAATTTATTTAAAAGATTAAATATAAATATGTTGTGATTGAATTAAAAAGAAAATACATAAATTAATTGTGTAGAGTATTTTTTTTTGTTTTAATATTTATTTTGAATTATTCGTACATATTGTTTATAGGTATATAAAATTTCAATTAAATATAAATGTTTTATAATAAATAATTTTATGTTAAATAAAATATTAAGTATAGATTAATATTAAAATACCAATAAGATAGATAAAAAATAAAAAATAAAAAATAATTTAATCCGTACGATATATATAATTAAATTCATGTATTTAATTATGGAAAATAAGTATTTTTTAAATAGAATTCGTATAAAATTAGTTATTATTATTAAATTGAATTTGTGTAGAATTTATATGTAAATAGAAAATACATGATGACGTGACTCCATTAGAAAAAAAGTAAACTCTTATAATATGTGATCTAAGCATGAAAAAGTATTACTTTTAATAATATATATGATATAAGGGAAATTTGATTAAAATCCATCCACTGGGCTCTTTTTTTTTTTTTTTTTTTTTTTTTTTTTTTTGAGAAGAACATTTCATAATTTTTTGTTTCGTAAATTCCCTTACCTGGGGAGAGATTTTTTTTATGGAGGACATATATATATATTGACAAACTTGTCCTTTCATATATTAGCTGTCATGTAGTGTATCAGACAATGCAGAACTTGGCCGTTGCCTGAGAAGATCAAATGGGGTCATGTCATTTGAATTGCTCAGTTTCACATCAAGTGATCGGACTCTCGTTAGTTGCTCCACCAAATTAGAATGAATGTTTTCAATGATAGCCACATGAAGAGCTGTTCATAAACCCCTTCCGCTTGTTGCTTCAATTACGTTTTGGAATTTTTTTTCTCTTTCATCAATCATTTTTCAATTTGTAGTAGTGAGAGATTCATCGAGTTGCAGAGCAAGAGAACATTGTCGAGTTGCAAATCTTCATTCAATTCAATTCAATTCTATTCGAGTTGTTTGTTGATTGTTGTTGATTTGTTTGGGAACTTGTAATGAAGAAACTCATAGAGCTTCCTTTAGTTCATACTCTATTTTTTTATTATTAATGCCCTATTCAAGAAAACAGTAAAGTGTTACTTTGGTAGTCAGTAATATATTACTATTTACGTCAATTTCGACGATATTTTTTTTTTTTTAAGAATTTTATAGTAGTTGATGTAGATTTTGTTTCATAGATCTTGATAGAAAAATTCTAAAAATATTAATTTTATTAAAACCAACATATATATCAAAAGTTATATTTTTGTAAAGTTTAAAATATCAAATTACTCACTAAGGATATTTTGATAATAGTGGTATGTGTTGAATTTTTCAAGAAATTTTTTTTGGGGACTTACGTGTAGGTTCTAATAGATGGACTTATTGTTTAATAGGTCCTATGATAAGTAATAATTTTTTTCATCAAATACTATTAAAAAAAATCACTAATTATTAATTTTCAGCGACAGTTAAAAATTTTATCACTAAAAAGTCATTAATTATAAGTTTTAGTAACAGTTTAAAAAAATTGTCACAAAAAACGTTACTAAGTTTTAACTTTCAACGACAGTTTGAAAAATTCGTCATAGAAAAACGTCACTAATTATAAGTTTTAGCGATAATTTATAAAAATCATGACAAAAAAAAGTCACTAATTGTCAATTTTTAGCGATATATGCAAAAAAATGTCACAAAAAATTATTTTTAGTAATAAATTTACTAGGACTATTTTCAGTAGGACTTGATGGAAATTAAGTTAAACTATTATGACCTATTGGTAGTTTAGCTAAACTTTTTTGTACTTGTCCTTAATACATTAAAGTTTCATTACAAGGGAGTTTTGACCAAATTTTCCTATATATAATCACTAAAATTATACTAAATTTTATTTATATAAATTGAGATATGAAGAAATCATTACAATAACTACAAAAATATAAAACCTTAGAAAAAAAATTTTAAAAATATAAAAATATTGTTTTGTTGCTTTATGATTTAATGAATCTAGATTACAACGAAAGAAATATTTTACAATAATGATAGGAACACTAGTTAATGTACTACCAAATAATACACTAATTAGATATAATATTAGGTAAGCCGATGTTAATTGGTAGAACCCACATGTGTTCCTTATGTATTAATTAGCATGTTAGTTGATATACTAAATAGTGTTTCTAATATTACTCTAAATAAAATAATACAAATTAATAAGTAAACTAATCACAGTAAAGTAATAATTAAATAATACTTGTGATAATCCCATTCTGTGATATACTATTAATTGTTAATTGTACTTGTGATTATGTGCTTGATGTGAATTTGGATGCTAATTATGTGATTATGTGTGGTTTTGAATTCATATCTGTCCACTGTAGGAAAATCTGTTTTGTATGCTGTAATAAACTGAAATTGAGGGTCGTAGAGGTGTCAGAAACCAAAATTGATTATGTTATCGTGATTAGCATAATTTTGAGAGCCTATAGTGAAATTTAATTAAAAATTAATTCGGATAAAAATAATTAGATTAAATTAATTAAATTAAGTGTGGTTCATTAACCTTAAGCAAGTTTGATTAGTTTAAGCTAATCACCTAGTATATATATATATATTCTAAGTGCACTTAAGCTCATATTGTGAGCTCAAAATCAGCAAAAAGGAATATAGAGGGAGAGAGAGAGACAGTTGTAGAGAGAGGAGCATAAACTTGATGGTTTGAACTAGAAGCTTGTGGATTTGAGGAGCTAGGCTCAAAGACTAGCCAAATTTGGAAGAGTTAAAGGCTTTAGGTGAGCAAATGAGTCTCAAATTATGAATATGAGATACTTAGATGTGAATTGAAGTATGTCATGTAACTAAGAACAAGAATTGAGTTGAATATGATGAACTTGAAGCCAATAGATACATGCATGTAAGATTTGCCATGATAATTGCATATTTGAACATGAAGCATGTTAATCATGTTGGATTGATAGACATTTGAGACATGCATGCACACTTCTTGAAGATATGAGACTTGATTGCATGAGTTTTGAAATTGACAAGAAGAATTTGGAATGATTTGGCATATGGACCATGATTTTAGACAATTGGTTTCAAATTACGTACGTTTTTATGTTAGACAATGTTTTTCTATGTTTTTTGTATCAACTTGCAAGCATTGAGGCTTTGGAAATGTGTTTTGAGCTTCAAACACAATTCTGGAGATTCCAGAATTCGACCTATTCGCTCGAGCGAAGAAAGTGTCGCTCGAGCGTACAAATCATGCTCCCAGAAGTTTTACAGAGAATTGCATGGTGGCTGGAGCGGCAACCTTTGCCTTGAGCACACCCTGTTTTGCACGGCTCATCACTTGTGCGACAGAAGTCTTGCTCGAGTGAAAAAATCATGCAACTAGTACTTTTACAGAGTTTTACAGACCACTCGAGCGACCAAAGTTGCACTCAAGCGGAGTGCCCTGTTTCAAAAACTTTTGAAAAGCTGTTTTATGTTCCAATTTCCGTTCTTTTCCATTCCTGAGTATTCTTAGGCACACATTGAGCATCCTAAATGAATTAAAGGGCACGGAAGAAGCCTAAGAAAGTTAAGTGAACTAAAGAACGGATTGAATTGTATTATGACCCAACATGTTATAAACTATGTAGGGTTAAGTGCAAGGATGAATCAAGCACCAGAACACAGTGAGTAATATCTTAGTAAAGATACTTTTGTGTATGTATTATTTTCTAAATGTTACCTATGTGGTAAGTTTCTAAACTTCTGAATTGGAACTGTGAATAAGTATTCTATCCGCTTGATTCAAAGTGAAATATGTGAAGTGATTGACTTGTGAATATGAAATGGGCCCAAGGCCGTTCGGTTTATTCGATGAGGATATAAATTGGGTCTAAGGTCGTTTTGTAAGACTGTTAAATGGGCCTAAGGCCGTTTTGTATGACTATTAAATGGGCTGAAGGCCATTTTGAATAAGGATCGATTGGACCTAAGGTAGTTTTGAATACGAAGGTGAACGTGAACATGATCATGGATCTAAAAGTGCGCAAAAATGTGTATATAAATTGGACCCAAGGTCGTTTTGCATATAGTGGACTAAAGGTCGTTTTGTGTATGAATTGAACTCAAGGTCGTTTTGCATATGATGGACCCAAGGTCGTTTTGTATACAAATTGGACTCGAGGTCGTTTTGTGTTTGGATATGATATATTGGACCTAAGGTCGTTTCGCTTTGATATTGATCAACAAGCGTAATTTATGGATTATGATTTAATGAATCTCATTCATGAACCCCTTTACTTTGGAATTATTCACTAGGCGTTAGCTCAGTCTTTATTTATATGTATGTAGGTAAGCTGCGAGATGTCCAGCCCCAGCCCTAATGATGTGTGATAAAATCGAGTTTTAGGGAGTTAACCAAGGTCGCCTCGTGCAAGAGGCTTTTGATTTCCTTTTGTTTCTTTTGTGGTCATATGTGACCAAGTTTGTGTATAACCTTAGGTTTTTGTTAATACTGACTTTTGAATGATCCTGAACTTATGTAATATATACTATGAATGTTTGTATGGTGTGAGTTATTACATGTTTGAGAAAAGCTTTTGGTTAAGCCATGTATATACAGCTCATTAGATAATCTTTTTGAGTTCTGCTTCCGCATTTGATTTCTGTCTGAGGCCGTAGGTAATCTCATGATTACTGACCAGTTATGATCCTAATCCACAGAGGGGGTTCGGGTCATGACAATACTTTTATCATAATTTTAATGTAAAATTACTAATTAATTTTTTCATAATTTACTAGTGCCCTTTCGTTTATATTGTGAACTTAGATTAATTGAATTGAATCCTTGTTTTTTAACCTCCCAAAGTTATAAAATTAATTGAAGTTAAAGATTATTAGAATTTTTGACACCACTCAAATTTTACATGAAATTAGCAAGTTAGGCTAATAAATTTTTTTTTTTTTCCATTTAAGATATGTATTGTTTGTTACTTATTTTAGTGTTATTCTATTAAAAAAATATAATAATAGGTTATAATTTATTTTTTTTTAAATAAGGAAATATAATTGAGTTGAAAGCAAATATTTTATGAATAATTTTATTTAGTAGAGATTAATTTTATAAAATTTAACTTGTAAAAAAAAATTAATTTCACCATACACTTAGCAATTTTAACTAAGAGTGAAAATTTTAAAATAAAATATTAACTGGATATGAACAACAAATGATATGATACAATAACATAAAAAATAAATGAATTTAATTAGTATAGAGTTAATTCTTAATAATTGGGGGCCCTAAATTTTGTCCAAATTTAGGACCTGAGGCAACTGCCATGGCCTTGAACATTGATGTGGAATTAAAATGAGATGTTCGAAGTTATAATAAAATGAAGGTTAAATTAGGGATATTCCTTCTACATATTTGTATAAGAAATTTGTGAATATTAAGAATTTACTTTACTAGTTAAAGTTGTTAAGATTGTAAAATGTTACAAAGATGAAGACAAAATTTAACATAAATGGCCAAAATTATCTTTATAATCCTTAAAAATTCTACAACTCTCCATAACTTATCGTTTTTTTCTTTGCCTCTCTTTGTACCATCTTCTTTCTCTCTCTTCTTTCTATGTCTAGTGCCACCTCTATCATAGTTATTGGTGCTATCTCAACGACATCTACTATCACCACTTCGATATCACTCGCCATCAGAGCCATCTGTGTTATTTTCATTTTGAAATTGACATCACCATTACCGATATCTCAGTCTCCGCCATCCTCGAGCGCTAAATGTGCTTTATTCACTCAAAATAGTCATTATCATCTTCGATTTGTCAAGTATCGACTCTCTCTCTCTCTCTCTCTCTCTCTTACGCGTCTCATTAGTTTGGATCTGAAAGTTTCTCATCTTCAATGTCATTTCTTATTCTTTATTTTATTTTATTTATCTATTTGTCAATTTATATGTTATTGGTTCATAGAAATCTAATTGTTGTTGTTGTTGTTGTCTGCACAAGTTCTACAATTTGACCCACAATAATGTGATATGATAGGTATCCACTTTTGATATGTTGTATACACAATTATGTAAGATCCAATTCCCTTCCTACATTGTTATGAATAAATTTGTAGATCTAAAATTTTGATCCTCTAACACTTTTTCTTGTTTTTTAGCTTTTTTTTTTTTTTTTTTTTTTTTCCAGTCTACTTTCTATATTGTTTATCAAACGTAAAATCAATAAAACCACTATGGTAAGTGACATGTTATAGACTTGAACTAAAAATGAAATTCTATGAAATTCCACCATTTGTAGCCGCCAACTAACTTTTCAATGCTGGTGATTTTTCCAGCAAACTTTTTGGCGTCAACTACTTTTTAGGCAGGTGGATAGCGACGGTATGGAAGTGGGGTATAATTAATAATTGAAAAAAAAATTATGAAAAAAAATTATTTACCTTTATTATCAAACAATTTCATTAAATATGGCCTTATTATTATAAAAGGTCAAACATTGAACTAAATAATATATGACCTCATGAGTGTAGATTTTTATTATAAATGAGTTTTGACCAAATCTCCAATCTAAATAACCTCTACTTTTTAACTCCGCATGTTTTACAAATTGTTGTGTAGTTCTACGTTTCACCAATATTTTTTTTTATTTGTTATTTTTTTTTATTTAGTTGAAATTGAGAACAGAAAACAAACCGGTGCGCAGTTTCACGTTTCACCACCTTTACTCTATTCGAAAACTTTTCTATTTTTTTTTGGAGAAAGACTATTCAAGTGTTTAAGAATTTCTTTTTGGTAGAGAAAGACTACTCAAGAACATTGCAATCTTATAATTCTATTGTTAGTTGATAAAGTGGTTATCCAAAATACATATCTATTGCTTATCTTTACACTGTAAGTGTAATATTGTTAATTATAATTTTTGTTATTTTTCATTAAAAAGTTCCATTATGTAATCAGGTTCTTTGAAAAAAAAGAAAAAAGAAAAAAAAAGCACTGTATAAAATAATTAGTGTTCATAAAATTTGGTTTTGGTGTATAAATTCTGATTTTTAAATTTTGTTTATTTGTTTTCTTAATTTTGTGTGTGTTATTAAAAAAAAAAAAAATCTGGCACATACCACTATTACTAAAATATTCTTAATAAGTAATTCAATATTTTAAACTTTAAAATAATGTAACTTTTGATCTAAAAGCCCATTTTTAATAGAATTAATATTTTTAGAATCCTCTCATCAATAACTATCAAATAAGATCAATATTGACTATGAAATTCATAAATAAGTAAAAAATGGTAAATAGTAACATGTTACTACATGTTACTGATTACCAGAATAATACTTTACTGCTTTTTTAAACAAAGTATCAATAAAAAAAAAAAAAACAGAGTATGAACTGAAGGAAGTTCTACAAATTCTTTTTCTACAAATTCACAAACAAATCAACAATAATCCACAAGCAACAATTCACCCACATGCATCATGCATAGATCCCTATTCATATTCACTTTGATCATATTTATATTTATGTTTCTGGGTTTGTTCTGTTTTTGATTCATTTTCATTCATTAGATTTGTGAAGAATCTCTAATGTGTGACTATTTTAGGCTAAAAGTCTACATTGTGATTTTTGGGAAATTTCAATTTTAATATTTTTATTTTTTGAAAAGAAAATTTTGGATCTTTTAGATTAGACTAGACTTGAAAGGTAATAATTTTTTATATAAATTAAAAAAATAAAAAATAAAAAACTCATTAAAAAAATTCAGAAAAATATGAATTTTTGAGTTAAATTAAAATCATGTGTGCCAATTTGCTCCCAAAAAAATTAATTAATTTTTTTAAAAGCCCACATTAAAAAGCAGTTGAGTTTTCTTCGATTGTAAATTGAATTGAAGGGCATTGTTTGGTTTCATTTTTGATGATTTGATTTATTTATTTTATTAAGTATTTCGTGTATATATTCATATAAAAAAATTAAGCTGACTCAATGATCGTAATTTATTTAATTTATTACATTTGTTATAAAAAATAAATAATTTATTTTTAGAAATAAAATTATTATTTATATTTTTTGGTGACAATGTGATAAGTTGAATATACTATAATTATTGAATTGGTCTAATTTTTTGTGTGAATTATATGCATGAAGCGTATTTAAGTTATTAAAATAAAATTTGTGGTGAGTCTTATGGACTAGAACAAGCATTATTTAGCATCCTTTATATTAGAATATATTTTTTTATCTTTTTTATTTATTTATTTGTTTTGTGTTACTTTATCTCTTTATTTTTTTGTATATTTTTTTGTAAAAAAATAAAAGAATATATATATTTATTTAGATCATTCCAAATACTATCTTGCAAATAAGTAAAAAGACAGCAACATTGACAGGGCTGAGATATTCGGTGCCTAAGGTGAAGTTTTGAAATTGAGACATTTATATACAATATTTTTTTTTTTTTAAATGTTTGGATAAAATGATAAGTATTTACAATCCCTTTTTATTTGTTAATATCTACACAAATTCTATTTGTAATAGAATTTATTTTTAAAATAAAAAATTTAATTTTGAATTTTAATATTTTATGTGTAGAAAATTTTAACAAGTGAAAGTCAAATATAAATAAATTTGTTAATAGCGGATGAAATTTTTTGTCATTGTATATGATCTTATGTAAAATTAGCTCATAAAAACAATTTCTTTCAAAGTTGAATAAAAAAAATTATGTATTCTCAATTTAAAATCAAATCTTCATTTGTGTTAATCAAATTTACTAAAAATCATGAATTTCACTTGTGTCAAAATAGGTTTTTCCGAGAAAAAATAAAAGAACAACTGAAAATTCTATGATATATAAATTATAACGTAGTTATAACACATGGTGTATTATTTTGGTTATTAATCGAAAATATCTTTGCTAATTTCTTATATTTTTGGTTATACTAGAGTCGTACATCGGATGTTTAATTATATTTCAAGTGGTGTTAAATTATGATATATTATAATATTTTTATATGACAATATCTAAGTATTTTATCGTACAAAAAAAAATGTTTAAGGTGCGTTGACTCAAATGTATTATTTATCAAAATTAGTAAGATTGTAAGAGTCACGTTGATGCATAAAAAAATACAAATTTAAATTATAAACAAGTCCTCAAAAGGAATTAGGCACAAAATCTCTATAACCTTCATAGTTTCAGTTTTAAATGGAGTTCTGATTAATTTGCGACACATCATAATAATCGCAAAATGTTTATTTTAGCCAAATTATTTTTACATATCTTTTCTGACAGTGCTTATGAATGTGCATTACCAGTAATACTTTAAATTCAATTTTTCATTTAAAAATTATTCAAGAAACATCAATAAGTGCATTAACTATACACAATCATTTTCGATGAATCATTATTCTTCCTATCCAAAAAAAATTATTATTTTTTAAAAATAATACTATACACTATTTATCACTTGACATTTGTCAATTTATCTTTTAAAAACTTAATAAAAAAATATTGAGTTCTATTATTTTAATCAATGAATATCAAATTGAGCGCTACAGGCATATGTAAATCACTTCTAGAAATATGATGTCTAAAATAAAATCACAATGAAGTTAATTTTAATTAATGTAATAATATTTTATGGTATGATATGTGTTACAAAAGAATAAAATTATTTTTAACTTAAAATAAAATTTAAATTTAAGTTATTTATTTTCATAATTTTAACCTTATCGCTCTATAAAAATATTAGTTGAATAGCTATATATAATAAATTTAGTTAAATTATTTGTTTATTTTGATAATTTTAGTTCTATTGTACTATAAAAGTGTAATTAATTTATATGATATATATATTAAATTATAAAATAATAAAATAAATAATCATTTTAATAGTAAAAATAATAATTAAATTAGAAAGAAAATAGTAATATAAAACTAATAGTGATTTCTAATTATTTAATTTATTTTTTTTAGAAAAAAATATAGAAATAGAATTATATAAAATTTATTTAAAAGATTAAATATAAATATGTTGTGATTGAATTAAAAAGAAAATACATAAATTAATTATGTAGAGTATTTTTTTTTTTTTTGTTTAATATTCATTTTGAATTATTCGTACATATTGTATATAGGTATATAAAATTTCAATTAAATATAAATGTTTTATAATAAATAATTTTATGTTAAATAAAATATTAAATATAGATTAATATTAAAATATCAATAAGATAGATAAAAAATAAAAATTAAAAATTAATTTAATCCGTACGATATATATAATTAAATTCATGTATTTAATTATGGAAAATAAGTATTTTTTAAATAGAATTCGTATAAAATTAGTTATTATTATTGAAATTGAATTTGTGTAAAATTTATATGTAAATAGAAAATACATGATGACGTGACTCCATTAGAAAAAAAGTAAACTCTTATAATATGTGATCTAAGCATGAAAAAGTATTACTTTTAATAATATATATGATATAAGGGAAATTTGATTAAAATCCATTCACTGGGCTCTTTTTTTTTAGAAGAACATCTCATAATTTTTTGTTTCATAAATTCCCTTCCTTGGGGAGAGATTTTTTAGGGAAAATTACTAACACTCCCTCGAGGTTTGACTAAAATATGGATTCCCCCTTGAGGTTTGAGAAATTACAAATTGCCCCCTGAGATTTATATTTGCATAACAAATGAGGGGCAATTTGTTATGTAAATATAAACCTTAAGGAGCGGGATATAATTTCTCAAATCTCATGGAAGAATCCGTATTTTAGTCAAATCTTGAAGGAGTGTTGGTAATTTGCCCCTTTTTTTATTTTTTTATTTTTATGGAGGATATATATATTTTGACAAACTTGTCCTTTCATATATTAGCTGTCGTGTTAGTATATCAGACAATGCAGAACTTGGTCGTTGCCTGAGAAGATTAATTTCATTTAAATTGCTCAATTCCACATCAATTAATCGAACTCTCATTAGTTGCTTCACCAAATCAAAATGAATGTTTTCGATGATGGCCACATGAAGAGCTGTTCAAAAACCCCCTCAGCTTGTTGCTTCAACTATGTTTTGGAATTGTTTTTCCCTTTCATCAATCATTTTTCAATTTGTAGTAGTGAGACATTCATCGAGTTGCAGAGCAACAGAACATTGTCAAGTTGCAAATCTTCATTCAATTCAATTCTATTCGAGCTGTTTGTTGATTGTTGTTAATTTGCTTGTGAACTTGTAGTGAAGAAACTCATAGAACTTCCTTTAGTTCATATTCTGTTTTTTTATTATTGATGCCATATTCAAGAAAACAGTGAAGTGTTATTTTGGTAGTTAGTAATATGTTACTTTAACTAGAGTAATATTTTACTGTAAAACATAGTAAAATGTTATTATTTACGTCAATTTCGATGGTATTTTAAAACAAAATTTTTTTTTATAGTAGTCAATGTAGATTTTGTTTCATAGATCTTGATAGAAGGATTCTAAAAATATTAATTTTATTAAAAACTAACATATAGATCAAAAGTCATATTTTTTTAAAGTTTGAAATATCAAATTACTCACTAAGGATATTTTGATAATATTGATATGTGCTGAATTTTTCAAGAATTTTTTTTTTGGAATTTACGTGTAGGTTCTAATAGGTGGACTTAATCTCTAATAGGTCCTATGATAATTTCTAACATTTTTCATCAAATACTATTTAAAAAAAATCACTATCTGTGTTCATATTTTCCACTGCTAATCCCAAAATTGAACACTTTATTGCCATAACTACACATCGTTATAGATTATACAAGGCCAAATTCACATTACCAAATATAATAGCAATAAACAATATGCAAACATCTCCCCATAGTGTTATAACCAATACTATGTGAATGTTCAAATAGTTCACACAATGTGTACATTCACATTGTTGAACAATGTGAACATTCACCACAACCCCAAAAAAAAAAAAAAAAAAAAAAAAAAAAAAAAAAAAACAGAGCCATATCTGAACGCATTAATAGACAAACCTTATAACCCATTCAACCAAACGAAATTTGCATCTCCATGTAATCTAGATAATGATGTTGAAAGCAAAAAATAGAGCATACAATCATTTATGTACATTCACATTATTCATACAATGTGAATATTCATCACATTAAAAAAACAGATCCATATCTCAAATACATGGCCAACCAAAATCCATAACCCCATACAACCAACCAAAACTTGCATGTCCATCAATTACAGAAAATGAAGTTGAAAGCAAAAAACAGAGTATTCAATTCTTTATATAAATCCAAACACAAATGAACATGCATCAATTACATACTAACCTTAAGATGACTACTCGTTCTATTCTCTGATCAATTTTTGACTTCATCACAATGGAAACAAACAGAGCACAAACGAAGTCTTCACTCTTCGTTTTCCTCAAACATTAGCGAAACCCTAACACAACCAAGAATCACACAACGCATCAACTTACAACAATATTTAAACTGGATGACAATCAACATCTTGAACCATGAGAACTAACTACCAAAACATAATGATAGTCAAACGTGTTTATCTTTGTGTGTGTAATATATATCAGCATAAATATAAGGATATAAGAATCTAACAAAATAATGTAAATCAGGAAAAATGACCTTATAGAATAAAAGTATAAACATATAAGACTAAGTACGTTATAAATTTCCTTGATGGACTGATGGGTCGTTGAACACACCAAAATTAAATACTAAATTATACCAAATTCAATCAGAATAATGGCAAGTCTAGGTATCGATCCACAGGGACTATTGTGAAATTAAATTAATTCAATCGCAAAATTCCTAAATTAATTTTGATAAAAAGATTGATTGTTTATAACCTAATTTAATAACGAATAAATTAAACTAAGGAATTAAATTAACAATTATAAATGAAATTGGGTTTACTGAATTGGGAAAAAAACCCTAGGGTAGAGAATTCACCACTAACCACATAATTACGGTTTCCAATTGAAATCAATTATGCTATGGTTTGAACGGATTAATGCTTCGCAACTACAAGCTCAAAGCATTTAACAAGAAGATTATCACATTCAATGTACGAGCACGAACCATCTCAAGTAATACGAATCGTTCACTCTAAACTAGGGTAGTGATACGACTCGTTCCTCGTAGCATGGTTCGTCCCATACCTTGAATGTGAAGGAATAGAAAACTCATGTATGGATAATATTCAACAATCACAGAAAGTCAAATATTCGAAGAGATAATGAAAAAAATAATAAAGAAACTTCTAAATCACCATACAATTGTTCAAACCTTTACATAATTTAAAATAAAAAAGAAAACAAAATAATTACATGGCTAGGGTTTCATCAAAACCCTAGAAAAAGAAGACTAGCCACTCATGGAGGAGTGGAAGGAAGTAGATGGAGAAGGAACCACCATTGGAGACATCCTTGAAGCTTTTGTTTTCCTCCTCTTTTCCAAACCCTAACCTCTATCTTTAGGTCAAAACAAATTTCAGAACCCTAGAAAAGCCTTTTCCTTTTCTTTTTATACTTCTACTCATTTCCAAACAGGTTTAAAACATCAGTTTGATTTTTCTAGAAAAAGTCAACTCTGTCCAAATTTTGTCTTTTTGCCCATTTTATGCTCCGACGATGTACAACCTGATTGACATTCAACACACATAAAGTATACAGTTTGACCAGCAAGTGAAGTTAAGAGATTCTAATTAACGGCCTCAATGATATACATTTCGGCCTTAATCACATCCCCCAACTTACTACTTGCTAGTCCTCAAGCAAGTAAAATAAAATAAAATTAAACAAAATCTATCTATTTCCTCTTTCGTGGGAAAAACGGTTACATTTAGCATATGCAACAAGCCTTTAAACCACAAGGTTACCCCAAGTGGACGAGTAAAGTCTCGTGAGGGTTTCCAGAAATGATACCCACAAACATTAACATATTCATATATACTCAACAACAAATGACTACACTACTCCACTTAATAATCAACTTATGTGCCACTACAGTGTGATATTGAGACATCATGAGTCATTAAAGGCACAATGGACAAGCATGAAGGAACCTATTGAGTCAAAACCACAATTCAGTTAATACAAAAGTAAAGTTCCCTGTACTTGTGCATGCTAGTAAACAAGTCATGAGTACCCTTGGTGTAAAGTGCAATCTCCATATTAGTTAACTATCTACTATAATAGTCCAGTGTAACTCATAATAACATCCAACATATACAGAAAAACTAACCTGTTGCAGTCACGATTTTCAAAAGTTTTTTTATTTTTATTTTTTTATTTTTTATTTTTTATTTTATGACTGTGCAATGCCCTGATCCATTAAGCTTTCTAATCAACCCATGTAGCAAGTTTTAGGTCAATGACTCCCAAACCAGGCGGTTTTAGGGCATTAGGTGTAGAGACACCCCTACGGGCTTAATAACTCGAGTTGAAAAGGCTACGAACCCGAACTAGTCATTCTTCTTATTTTTCTTTAACTGTGCAATGTCCAAGTCCCTTAAGCTTTCTAATTAACCCATGTAGCAAGTGTTGGGCCAATGACTCCCAAACCAAACGGTTTTAGGGCATTAGGTGTAGAGACACCCCTACAGGCTTAATAACTCGAGTTAAAAAGGCTACAAACCCAAACAAGTCAAGTTTTTTTTTTTTTTTTTTTTTTTTTTTTTTTTTTTAAGAATCTTGGCTCCTCATTTATTCTTTTCTGCAACTCTAGCTATTATCAATGATGTACACTAGGGATTATAATAAAAAGATCACCGCTATGATAGTGTGTCCATGTGAATTAAGGCATGCTCATGACAAGTGTACTAATGCTACAAACACAGACAACTCTCCTCGTGCAAACATCGCATGCAAGTATCTATCCAATAAACCCTTTTCATACAAGTCTACTATGATCTCCAATTAACATATGCAACTATCATCACCCTACTAGCAAAAAGTCACATTAAGTGAAGTAATGCAATCAAGTGAAACAGGTATAAGCATGAATTATGAGCTAAATAGAAATGCACAAAAGAAAATATAACCCTCATCCCCCAACTTGAATATGACATTGTCCTCAATGGAAAAGTAAAGAGAAATGAGAGAAAATTACCAGAAATGTAGGTGCAGATCCAGGTAGGCAGAGAGTAACAGAGACACACTCACACTTTTTTTTTTTTTTTTTTTTTGTAAATAAAAACGAAAATAATTAAATAAATGAATAAAATGACCTTAAATTAAATTAAATAAATTGTAAACTAAACTAAACTATAAAACAGCTAAACTACAAAAGAGCCTAAAGTATGGAATAAAATAACCTAAACTAACCTCTCTTTTTTTTTTTTGATTAATAGAAGAGAAGAAAATAAAATAAAATAAAATAAAATAAAAAAGCTAAACTACTTATTAATTAAATGAACAATTACAGTATAGAAGAAAAATAAAAATAACATCACTACTACACAAGTATAATAAAAATAAAAATAAAACCAAAATCTACTAACTAATTAAACTAACCAGAATCATTACGAAGCAATTTAAACTAAACAAATATAGCAAATTAAAAAAAAAACTAAATTAAGATTAATTTTAGCACCATGATTTCTAAAGGTTTTTTTTTTTTTTTTTTGCAAAATAGAAAATAGAAAATTTAAAATAAAATAAATAAAATTCGAAAACTTTTTTTTTAATAAAAAATTATAAATAAAATAATTGTATATTTATTTATTTAGTTTTAAAATTTATTTATGTATTTATTTACTTAAATAAATTAAAATAAAAAAAATAAAACAAAACCTAACATTTTTTTTTTATTTAAAAAAAAAAATTTGGCCGCACTTGGCGGCGCACCTGCTTTAATAGCAGAGTGCAACGTCAATCTCACAAAGAAAAATGCTTGGGACCTCTAATTAGAGGTACCACTAATGATGTGGCAGTGGGTCCCACCCACTGCCACTGTCAGTCTTGTGTCTTGATTTTTTTTTTTCTTTTTTTTTTTTCTACCTCATTAGAGGTGTGTTTAGAGGTGTAATTTTAGAGGTCTCTAGCATTGTTGATCTCACAAAATGTCCCGCACGTGCGGGGGCCAGGCCGCATGTGCGGCGATTTCACTCCTGCGCTTTTTTTTTTTAAATTAATCGGCGTCCCGCACGTGCGGGAGTCAAGCCGCACGTGCGGCTTGGTCAATGCACAAGCCACCGCACCTGCTTATTAAGCAGGGGCCAACTTCAAATTCACAATTTTTATTTTTTTATTTTTTTTATTTTTTTTGTATTTGTTTACAATTGAACATGTATAACAACAAATTATTTTTTTTTTTTTAAATTGAACAAGTATAACCCTTTTTTTTTTTTTAAACACAGAAAATAAACATGAAAGCATTTTTTTTTTTAAAACTAACTCTCAGCACCTAACAAAAGGCTCCAGAGTTATGGCATAAAGTTGCCACTTCAGAATCCCCCAGGTAATAAAATCCAACGTAGTTTATAGCCTTCGAGCTAGTACAACCCAAATATACTTAACCATTTCTACCTTCAATTGACATCCGAAATAAATATAGCACATAAGAACATAACGGAATGCCCACTAAAGGTATAATCTTCACGCGAAAACCACGGGTACTACTTTTCTCCCTAACTGTATTTGTAACTTT
Source organism: Camellia granthamiana (assembly GCA_036172215.1). Taxonomy (NCBI): domain Eukaryota; kingdom Viridiplantae; phylum Streptophyta; class Magnoliopsida; order Ericales; family Theaceae; genus Camellia; species Camellia granthamiana. Next base: position 117,949,914 of record CM069906.1, read on the forward strand.
CCCTATTCTCCAACAGGGTGACAGACTAGGTTGATTCGGTATCCAGAATCAAGGCGCATAAAGCTACCTCAACCTATGGGGCTGCCATATAGAGTTCAAGCCGAGGTAGTTTTGAAGCAATCTCCACACCCCTAGGTATTTAAACCAGACTCTAGTCTCGGAAATCCCAAACCTTTGTGTTCTAGGCTTTGCCATTCGAACTCTAGTTTCCACCGTCTCAGTTGGTCTCCTAGGAACTCACTACAAATACGGTTAGGTGGCTATACCAGACCGTCAGATGCCATTCGGGCACGGCTAACACCAAAGGGATTACACATTTGGAGGATTTAAAGTCTCCTAGACGCAAATAAAGCATAACGAGAATAAAGAAAAACAGAATAACATAGAAGGGAAAGAAAAAATAAATAAATAAATAAAATAAGGAATCAATCTATCAAGAATAATAAAATGGGTCCATCAAACCCCTGGGTAAAGGAAAATGATCCTTCCTAGTCGAGGAATTTAGTCTCCTATAATCAATGCACCCTCGCCACCCAGTAGTGGTTCGTGTGGGGACTAACTCTCCTCCCTCATTCTCAACAACGGTGATGCCCGATTTCTTGGGCACCACTTGTGCGGGACTCACCCACTTGCTATCTGAGATGGGGTATATAATACCCGCATCCAACAATTTTAATACCTCCTCAACTGACCAATCAATATCAAAATTTTCAAACCCAAAATGAGCTAGACAAGCCTCTAAAGGGTCCTCTACAAGAATAGAGGGCAAAGCCTCCTCCACAATCCCATCCACAACATCCACTAATAAGCACTCCTCTCTCTCATGAGGTTGTTGGGATGTTTGGAAAATATTAATTTTCACTTGCATGTTGCCAAATGAAACTTCCATAACTCCGGTCCGACAATTGATGCATGCATTTGCCGTAGCCAAGAAAGGTCGACCTAAGATCACCGGGATTTGTTTCTTAGAACTGGCTACCGGTTCCATATCTAACACCAAAAAGTCAACAGGGAAGTAAAACCTATCAACCTTAACTAGCACATCCTCAATCATGCCACGTGGCACTCTGAGGGACCGGTCAGCCAATTGAAGAGTGACAGTAGTGGGCTTCAACTCGCCAAGCCCAAATTCCTCGTACACAGAGTACGACAATAAATTGACACTAGCCCCTAAATCTAATAAGGCCCTATCAATGAAATGGTCCCCTATAATGCATGCAATGGTTGGGGCACCCGGGTCCTTAAGCTTTGAAGGTGTGTCATTCAACAAGATGGGGCTTACTTGCTCCGTGAGTAGGACCTTTTGGGACACATGTGTCCTAGATTTACGCTTTTGCGTACAAAGGTCCTTCAAAAATTTGGCATATGATGGTACTTGCTTAATCGCCTCCAACAGGGGGAGGTTGATTTTTACCTGTTTAAAGACATCCATCATTGCCTCCATAGATGCCGCCTTCTTATTAAAAGAGGACGGTGTATCAAGGCATTGGGGAAAGGGTGCCTTAGGTACATATGGAGTGCTAGGGACTAAGTCATCCCTCTTAAGTGTTTTCCCCTCACCCTTGCTCTCATTAGGTGTACCCCCGTGGTCACCCTTCTTAACTCTAGTTGCATCTGGCGCAACTGACTGAGGCTCTAACTCCCTACCACTCCTCAAAGCAACCACCGCCTGCACTTGCTCATGTTGCTTACCATTCCCACCTGAACTCTCTGCCCCGTATTGTCCCTTAGGGTTGGCCACAGTTTGACTTGGTAATTTTCCCTCCTCTCTCCGATTCATGTTGTTAGCCATTTGACCCAATTGGGTCTCTATCTTGGCAATAGAGTGAGTGTGGGAGTGAACTATCGGTGCTAACCCCTTAAGTTCTGAGAGAACTTCCAACACCTGAGTCTCAAAGGCAGAATTGCCCTGAGGAACAGGCAGGGGTTGTGGTTGCCGATACGGTTGTGGGGGGTCTATAAGGTTGCGGTGGTTGGTAGGATGATTGGTTGGCAAAATTATTGAAATTCTGCCTTGGTGGTGGAGGATTGTAAGAAGTGCCTTGTGAATGGGGTCTCCATGAGAAATTAGGGTGATTTCTCCATCCCAGATTATATGTGTTGGAGTATGGGTCATTACCCGGGTTGGAGAATCCTTGAGCCACATTCACATGCTCTTGGACTAACTCTGGAAATTGTGATGCCGAAGGGCACTCACTCAAGTCATGAGCAAGGCTCGCACATATAACACATGCCTCACGGAATTGAGGCTGATTTTGCTGGGTAGGGGCATGTCCCGTAGCTAATAAGTGGTCTATCTTGCGGGATAGTGCCTCTACTTGTTGGGCTAACTCTAAGTTTTGCCCGACCTCATAAATGCCCCCTCTTTTCGGGGCTCCAACTACGGGTTGCCAGACTTGCCGGGCTGCGGAGGCATGGTGAAGGGAATTATCACTTAAGTTCTCAAACAATTGCCATGCCTCGGTATCATTTTTAGACATAAATGTCCCACCACAGGACGAATCCACCATTTGGCGGTGTGGCTCAGTTAAGCCATAATAGAATGTTTGAACAAGTTGCCAATCAGGCACTTGGTGGTGGGGACACTGTTGGAGAAGGTCTCTAAGTCTTTCCCACGTCTCATGGAATTGCTCGCCATCCATTTGAGCAAAGTTTGTGATGGCTCGCCTAAGTTGGTTGGTTTTACCTATGGGAAAGTACTTCTCCAAGAACCGTTGCTGTAATTGGTCCCAAGTTGTGATTGAATTAGCAGGTAAAGAATTTAGCCAGTGTTTTGCTTTATCCTTTAACGAGAATGGAAACAATCGCAACATTAAGGCCTCATTTGTGAAATTCTAGATCCTCACTGTCGAGCAAATTTCCAGAAATTCATTCAAATGCTTATAAGGGTCATCATGAGTTAGTCCATGGAATGATGGGAGCATTTGTATGGTGCTGGACTTAATCTCATAATGCGCAGCAGTGGTGTTGGGTAATTGGATGCATGATGGTGATGTATATGCAGTGGGTGTAAAATAATCATTAAGTGTCCGATTGGGCACATTCGGGACATTAGGATCTTCCATCTCTAATGGCTCAATGTATGAATATGAATACTCAAGCCTAGGAACACGGGCAGAAGCCCTAAGTCTCCTAAGGGTCCTTTCTAGTTCAAGGTCCAAACTCCACAATTCAGGGCGACAAGAACGACGCCCGTGCATACACTACCCAAACACACACAACAAGTTCCGACTCTGTGCACTAAGTATGAAAGCAAAATACCAAAGGAAGAAATACTCACAGCGGTTTAACGAAAACGCTTTACTCGTCTTGCAGGTGCTTGACGTGTAGACGTTGTCTCTAACCCCCAATTGAGCTTTGACTTTTGTTTTAGCACTTTGGTGCTTTGCTTGTGAGTGTTTGCTCCTGTTTACTCACTTTAGTGCTGCGGTTTTTTTTTTTTTTTAAGCTTGGCTGCGCTCCGCTTGCACTTCAATGATAGCTCCAATTTCAAACGCTCTGCACACTTAGCAACACCAAAAGCATAAAATCCTAAACTAAAAATTAAAATAAGAATGTAACTTTAAATTAACTAATTTCGCCAGAAGTCCCCGGCAACGGCGCCAAAATTTGATGGGTTGTTGAACACACCAAAATTAAATACTAAACTATACCAAATTCAATCAGAATAATGGCAAGTCCAGGTATCGATCCACAGGGACTATTGTGAAATTAAATTAATTCAATCGCAAAACTCCTAAATTAATTTTGATAAAAAGATTGATTGTTTATAACCTAATTTAATAACGAATAAATTAAACTAAGGAATTAAATTAACAATTATAAATGAAATTGGGTTTACTGAATTGGGAAAAAAACCCTAGGGTAGAGAATTCACCACTAACCACATAATTACGGTTTCCAATTGAAATCAATTATGCTATGGTTTGAACGGATTAATGCTTCGCAACTACAAGTTCAAAGCATTTAACAAGAAGATTATCACGTTCAATGTACGAGCACGAACCATCTCAAGTAATACGAATCGTTCACTCTAAACTAGGGTAGTGATACGACTCGTTCCTCGTAGCATGGTTCGTCCCATACCTTGAATGTAAAGGAATAGAAAACTCATGTATGGATAATATTCAACAATCACAGAAAGTCAAATATTCGAAGAGATAATGAAAAAAATAATAAAGAAACTTCTAAATCACCATACAATTGTTCAAACCTTTACATAATTTAAAATAAAAAGGAAAACAAAATAATTACATGGCTAGGGTTTCATTAAAACCCTAGAAAAAGAAGACTAGCCACTCATGGAAGAGTGGAAGGAAGTAGATGGAGAAGGAACTACCATTGGAGACATCCTTGAAGCTTTTGTTTTCCTTCTCTTTTCCAAACCCTAGCCTCTCTCTTTAGGTCAAAACAAATTCCAGAACCCTAGAAAAGCCTTTTCCTTTTCTTTTTATACTTCTACTCATTTCCAAACAGGTTTAAAACATCAGTTTGACTTTTCCAGAAAAAGTCAACTTTGTCCAAATTTTGTCTTTTTGCCCATTTTATGCTCCGACGATATACAACCTGATTGACATTCAACACACATAAAGTATACGGTTTGACCAGCAAGTGAAGTTAAGAGATTCTAATTAACGGCCTCAATAATGTACATTTCGGCCTTAATCATGGACTTATTGGGTTAAAATACTCCTAAATGAGATTTATCAATAAAAATCCCTTTATTAATTGACATATGATAAAAATTGAACACAATAAGTCACTTTGGTTGTTTTGGGAAGTAGATTAAAAATTAATTTTTTGACATATAAAAAAGTAGAGAGATGATATAACCTAAAAATGTTAAAAATCACAAAAACTACTTTTAATCTTTTTGCCAAAAGGAGCCTATGACTTAAGATTTTGAGTATGGACCATCACATCAAATGGTAGGATAATACTACATAATTTTGATCACTCGGTGTGCTCATTAGTAGTGTTCAAATTACTCAATGAATTGAGAAATCAAATCAAATCAGTCTCATTGGATTGGATTGGTTGGGTTTGGTTTTTAAGTACATTAGTTTAGTTTCAAATCATCAAACCGATATGATTGAGTTGGTTACTAGTTTTGGCCTTATCTAAACTGAACTAACCCGAGAACAAACCTATTTATATATATATATATTAAATTTTATTTATATTGACATTTTTCACTTAATTGGTCTATTACAATCGACTTTATTGCACATAATAAATTTCATATACAAAAATTATTAGGTAAATGAAGGAGATACTAGAAGCTTGGGTTGAATTTCGTAATTAATTTAATTTGTATTGATTGTATTAATAGATTTAGTTTGTATTGATTATGTTTAAGTTTGAGTTAGATTTAATTTTTATTGACTGGTATTAAATAATGTTTTGCTATTTGTTTATGCTATGTTTAAATTTTAAAAATATATTTATTTTAATTATTTATTATTGATTAATTCACTTATTTTTAATATACCAGAATCGTGGTTTTAATTCAAAGCATCCTGAGCTACCTTGGGTTGGTTTAGATTAATTTTAGTGCATGATTGGTTTGATTTTGAAACTAAAAACTTGAAACAAATCATGATGATCAGGTTGATTTTAAATCTAAGGGGTGTTTGGCATAACTTATATAAGTGCACTTATTTGGATCACATCATTTCTCTATTTTTTTGCATATTTTTTCGTACAATGTCTAAAAGTATACTTATTTAGATCATCTCAAATATCCCTTAGTATCAAACCAAACCAAATTTACCCATGAACATCGTTAGTTCCCATTACATAAAATCTTCATGCAAAGCAAAAAAAATATACTTATTTAAATTATTTCAAATATCACTTTAGGCCTCATTTGAGAATAAATTATTTTAATAATTTTTTGACTTTTAATAAAAAGACATAAAAAAATTTAAAAATATATATAATAATTTATAATATTTTTTTAATTTTTTAACTAAAATATATAGTCTTCAAACGACATCCCATTTACCCATGACACCGTCGGTTCCCGTTACACAAAATATCTACAAGAGGGTTAAATAAGGAAATACAAGCAAAATCAAGACCCTACAAATAAGAAAAATTCTATTTCCACACACCTAGTTACCTCACTCCACACACTTAATGAAATATTATTTTAATGACAATTATATCCTAAATTAAAATAACCATAATGGACATCCACATACACTCATAATATTATATTAAAATATTCTCTGTACACATCTTTTAAAAAAAAAAATCTCAATGTACATTTTTTGAGTAAAAAAAAAACTAAACCTTAACTTCTTCATTATTTGTTACTTCTTCCATTGTTTCTCACTTTGCTTATTACAGACTCTATACTCCTCTATTGCTTACAAAGCAATACTCTCAAACCAATGGAAGTTCAAAATCAAGTAAAAATATGCCTGATAATAGCAAAAGCAGTAATTAAAAAGTTAGGTAGCGTTTAATATAGTTTTCTAAATATTATTTGAAAATAGGAATTGTATTTTGAATTTGTGAATTTTGGAATTATGATTTGAATGTGAAAATTTGTTTGGTTATGAGTTTTGAAAAGAGTTTTGGAAAGAGTTTTGAATTGAGTTTGAAATGAATGATGTGACATATGATATTTAATTCAAAAACTTACAACTCATAACCAAACGCACAACCCAAAATCATATTCAAAGCTCATAAAAAATTTCAAAAAAATTCTGAAAATATTTTTTATTTAAAATATAAAAATAACAGGTGCAACAAAAAAAAAAAGATATTGTTCTGGACATCCGGAGGACGATCGGGTTAGTCAAATTTTTCCTCGTGGAAAGGAGTTTTCAAAAATGGGTGTAGAATTAATTTTTGAAAACTACAACCAAACACCATGTGTAAACCAAGAGGTGGAATTACAATTCCAAAGCTCTTCCAAACAGAGCCTTAATTTTTTCGTGTAGAAGTTTTTTTTTTTTTTTTTCCGATTAATTCAAAAAATCAATGTCGAAATATTCTAGTTTATTCGGAATTACAGTTTGTATAAGCTACTATTAGTGTAGCCGCACAACTCGATAGGCTAATCCCATAGTCAATCAAAGGCTGATACTTGAAACTTTCATTGCAAAGCAAAACTACTAGAAAAAAAAAAAAACTCTCCTGTACAAACTCCCCTACAGGAGCGATCGTCTTGTAATTGTTGCAAGTACTGACTCATCGAAGTATACATCTCAACGAATGATCACTTTCTTCAGGTCGCATACAAATCAATATATTTCGAAACTACAGTGTTAAACAAATCAATTTATTTCAGAAATTAAGTGTCGAATTAAAAAATAGAGTTAGTGTCAATGGAGGTTTTTCAATGGAGTTTCCTTCACTATCTTCACTATGAACCGAAATAGGGCAGACACATACTTTTACTCTTCAACTTCGAATAGGTGTGTGGAAAGAGTGTTGGGTTGGTGTGTACAAGATATGAGTTAAGGGTATGATTGGAATAATTGATGTGTGGAATGAGAACAAAAATTAATAATAAAATTACTAAGTGTGTATACTGGGAAAAATGTCTATTGAGGTAGACAGAGTGTGGAAATAGAATTTCCCAACAAATAAAGGGCATTGGAGACGCAGAACAAGTTAGGGGATTGAAACCCATAGAATGAAAGAGGCTTCAAGCAGAGGGATGGGATGTTTCTGAGGGTGGTTGCCCCTCTCTGTAATCTGTATAATACAGAAGAAAGAAGCCTATGATTTCATCTTCTTCAATCTCCAAAAATCAACAACCCTTTGGATGGAGAAGTTATTGGTTGGTTTGGGATTTGGATTTGGATTTGGATTTGGATTTGGGTGTGTGTTTTTCTGATCTCTGATCAATGCATCTATCTATCTATGCATCTATCTGTCTGTGTGTGTGTGCGTGTGCGTGCGTGTGCGTGTGTGTGTGTGAGAGAGCGTTGGGTTGGTTTAAAACTGATCCTTCTGCAGAGCATAAGCAGCATACAACAACAACATTAATCAAAGCTTCTCCCAAACGAACCCTTAATAGAGGCTGTGATGATAAATTTTCTCTTCTGGGTGTTGAGATAATCGGATCTGTTTCATGGCGGGGCAACCCGGAAGGTCAGTGAGCAAGAGAGAGAAAGACAGAGGTTAGATCTGGTTTTCTCTCTCTATCTCTCACCAGGCAACTGTTGATTGCAGCCATGGCGGATTGAAACACAGTTCTCAGCCTGATATCAAAGCAGATCTGAGCCTCAATCCTTTTCTTTACACCCACATGCATCATGCATAGATCCCTACTTATATTCATTTTGATCATATTTATATTTATGTTTCCAGGTTTGTTCTGTTTTTGATTCATTTTCATTCATTAGATTTGTGAAGAATCTCTAATGTGTGACTATTTTAGGCTAAAAGTCTACATTGTGATTTTTGGGAATTTCAATTTTAATATTTTTATTTTTTGTAAATTTTTTTTGAAAAGAAAATTTTGGATCTTTTAGATTAGACTAGACTAGACTTGGAAGGTAATAATTTTTTAAAAAAAATAAAAAAATAAAAAACTCATTGAAAAAATTCAGAAAAATATGAATTTTTGAGTTAATTTAAAATCATGTGTGCCAATTTGCTCCCCAAAAAATTAATTAATTATTTTTAGAAGCCCACATTAAAAAGCAGGTGAGTTTTCTTTGATTTGGAAATTGAATTGGAGGGCATTGTTTGGTTTCATTTTTGATGATTCGATTCATTTATTTTATTAAGCATTTTGTGTATACATTTATATAAAAAAAAATTAAGTTGACTAATTTATTTAATTTATTACATTTGTTAAAAAATAAATAATTTATTTTTAGAAGTATAATTGTTATTTATTTTTTTGGTGACAATGTGATAAATTAAATATAATATAATTATTGAGTTGGTCTAGTTTTTTGTGTGAATTACATGCATAAAGCGCTTGACAAAATAAAACTCGGTGGTGGTGGATGTTATGGACTAGAACAACGCGCTCTCCAGTCCGCCTCCTAAAAAGAGTATCATACTAGACAAGAAGTATGCCTATGTTTAGAAAGTTGGGTTTGGGAATTTTTTGGTTAAAATAGTTACAAAAAATAAAATATTATATTTAATTTATAATCATTATATTATTTTTCTCACAAAAAAGTTAAACGTCTTTTTCAAACAGTTTTTTAGTTTCAGGCTAAAATAACTAAAAAAGTTAAAAAATCAAAAAATTAACTCACTTCCCAAACGAACCTTTAAGCATTGTTTAGCATCCTTTATATTAGAATATATTTTTTATCTTTTAGTTTTATTTTTTTGTGTTACTTTATCTCTTTATTTTTTTATATATCTTTTCATAAAAAAGTAAAAAAATTTATTTATTTAGATCATTCTAACCATCTTACGAATAAGTAAAAAGACAGCAACATTGGCCCCGTTTGGTAGAACTGTGGGAAAATGATTACAACTTATAGCTTAACAGTTTATAACTTATAACTGTGAACATAAGTTGATTTTTGACTTATAAATTAAGCTTCTCCTCCCCCACTTAAAGAATAAGTTGATTTTTGACTTACAAAAAGTTATAAGCTGTATTGTTAAGCTGAACCAAACACATCAAAATAGCTTAAATTAAGCTAAAAGCTGAAATAAGTTGGAAATAAGTCCTACCAAACAGGGCCATTGACAGGCCTGAAGTATTCGGTGCCTACGGTGAAGGTTTGAAATTGAGCCATTTATATACAATTTATTTATTTATTTATTTTTATTTTTTATTATTATTATTTTTTAATGTTTGGATAAAATGATAAGTATTTACAATCTCTTTTTATTGGCTAATATCTACACAAATTCCATTTGTAATAGAATTTATTTTTAAAATAAAAAATTAATTTTGAATCTTAATATTTTATGTGTAAAAAATTTTAACAATTAAAAGTTAAATATAAATAAATTTGCTAATAGCTGATGAAATTTTTTGTCATTGTATATGATCTTTATGTAAAATAAGCTCATAAAAATAATTTCTTTCAAAGTTTTAAAAAATAATTGTGTATTCTTAATTTGAAATCAAATCCTCATTTGTGTTAATCAGATTTATTAAAAATCATGAATTTCACTTGGGTCAAAATAGGTTTTTCTGAGAAAAAAAATAAAAAACAATTGAAATTTTTTTGATATATAAATTATAACTTAGTTATAACACATGGTTTATTATTTTGGTAATTAATCGAAAATATCTTTGCTAATTTCTTATGTTTTTGGTTATATCTAAAGTGGTGCATCATATGTTTAATTATATTTCATGTGGTGTTTGATTATAATCTATTATAATATTTTCATATGGCAATATTTAAGTATTTTATTATACAAAAAAAGTGTTTAAGGTGTGTTAACTCAAATGTATCATTTATACTCATATTAGTAAGATCGTAAGAATCGTATTGATGTATAAAAAAAAAACAAATTCAAATTATAAACAAGTCCTCAAAGGGAATTAGGTATAAAATCTCTATAACCTTAATAATTTTAGTTCTAAATGGGGTTCTGATTAATTTGTGACACATCATAATAACTGCAAAATTTTTATTTCAGGCAAATTATTTTTACATGTCTTTTCTGGCAGAGCTCATGAAGGTGGATTATCAATAATCCTTTAAATTTAATTTTTAATTTAAAAATTATTCAAAAAACATCAATAAGTGCATTAAATATACACAATCACTTTCGATTAATCATTATTCTTCCTATCCAAAAAAAAAAGGTCATTATTTTTTAAAATAATACTTTATACTATTTATCATTTGACATTTGTCAATTTATCTTTTAAAAACTTAATAAAATAAATATTGTGTTCCATTATTTTAATCAATTAATATCAAATTGGATGCTACACATATATGTAAATCACTTTTAGAAATATGATATCTGAAATAAAATCACAGTAGAGTTAATTTTAATTAATGTAATGATATTTTATACTATGATATGTGTTACAAAAGAATAAAATTATTTTTAATTTAAAATAAAATTTAAATTTAAATTATTTATTTTCATAATTTTAATCTTATCGCTCTATGAAAATATTACTTGAATAGCTATATATAATAAATTTGGCTAAATTATTTGTTTATTTTGATAATTTTAGTTCTATTATACTATAAAAGTGTAATTAATTTATATGATATATATATTAAATTATAAAATAATAAAATAAATGCTCATTTTAATATTAAAAATAATAATTAAATTACAAAGAGAATAGTAATATAAAACTAAAAGTGATTTCTAATTATTTAATTTTATTTTTATTTAGAAAAAAATATAGAAATAGAACTATACAAAATTTATTTAAAAGATTAAATATAAATATGTTGTGATTGAATTAAAAAGAAAATACATAAATTAATTATGTAGAGTATTATTATTTTTTTTTGTTTAATATTCATTTTGAATTATTCGTACATATTGTATATAGGTATATAAAATTTCAATTAAATATAAATGTTTTATAATAAATAATTTTATGTTAAATAAAATATTAAATATAAATTAATATTAAAACATCAATAAGATAGATTAAAAATAAAAAATATAAATAAAAATTAATTTAATCCGTACAATATATATAATTAAATTCATGTATTTAATTATGGATAATAAGTATTTTTTAAATAGACTCCATATAAAATTGGTTATTATAATTGAAATTGAATTTGTGTAGAATTTATATGTAAATGAAAAATACATACTGACGTGACTCCATTAGAAAAAAGTAAATCCTTATAATATGTTATCTAAGCATGAAAAAATATTACTTTTAATAATATATATATATGTGATATAAGGGAAATTTGATTAAAATCCATTCACTGGGCTCTCTTTTGTTTTGTTTTTTTTTTTTTGAGAAGAACATTTCATAATTTTTTGTTTCATAAATTCCCTTACCTGGGGAGAGATTTTTTTATGGAGGACATATATATATATATTTTGACGAACTTGTCCATCCATAAATTAGTTGTCGTGTGGTGTATCAAACAATGCAGAACTTGGCCATTGCTTGAGAAGATCAAATGGGGTCATGTCATTTGAATTGCTCAGTTTCACATCAATTGATCGGACTCTCATCAGTTGCTCCACCAAATCAAAATGAATGTTTGCGATGATGGCCACATGAAGAGCTGTTCATAAACCCCCTCAGCTTGTTGCTTCAATTACGTTTTGGAATTGTTTTTCTCTTTCATCAATCATTATTCAATTTGTAGTAGTGAGAGATTCATCGAGTTGCAGAGCAAGAGAACATCGTCGAGTTGCAAATCTTCATTCAATTCTATTCTGTTCGAGTTGTTTGTTGATTGTTATTGATTTGTTTGTGAACTTGTAGTGAAGAAACTCACACTACAAGAAAAAGCATTTTTGCCGACCACTTTAGCTACCAAAACCAATTTAGTCGCCAAAAGTCACGGAATTGGCTACCAAAAATAATATTAGTCGGCAAAAGTCAACTTTTTAGCTACTAATTTTTTTTAGTAGGGGAATGTTGATTATTGGCTACTAAAAAAAATTTAGTAGCTAAAGATATTACAATTGGCGACTAAAACAATTTTTTGTAGCTAAACATATCACAATTGGCGACTAAATAAAAATTTAGTAGCCGTAGAGGTACCTTTAGCTACTAAATTGTTTGGTAGCCGAATGAAAATAAAAAAATTAATTTTTAATCTTTCCCGACCAAATTTTTGGTCGCCAAATGTCAAGTTTCGGCGACAAAATTTCTTTTAGTCGTTGTAGACCTACTTTCGGCTACTAAATTGTTTGGTAGCCGAATGAAAATAAAAAAATTATTTTTTAATCTTTACCGACCAAACTTTTGGTCGCCAAATGTCAAGTTTCGGCGACAAAATTTCTTTTAGTCGCTGTATACCTACTTTTGGCTACTAAATTATTTGGTAGCCGAATGAAAATAAGAAAATTAATTATTTTTATTTTTATTTTTATTAAGAGGTTGTACACCCACCATCCAAAAATATTAATATCTTATTTTTTTTTATTATCTCAAAATATTAATTTTTTAAAAAAATTAATTATTAAAATAATATGAATTTCTTATTTTGTCCTTTTTTTAAATCCATTAATAATACAAAAAGTACAATTATGACAATTGATATTTCTAAAAAAATATACTATCAAAAGGTAATTTTGAAAAATTAATTATTATTTCATCATATTTCAATAACACTAATAAATTAAGAATAAATCAAAATTCACAAATAAAAGACAAAATATCCCAATTATTTATCATTTTAATAAATTTTTCAATATTATTACCAGTACTAATGAAATAATTATTTCACAGACACAAAACATATATTTAAAAAGTTTTAAAAAAATTTTATTATCAAAACGAGGGTTAAGTGTGTAAAAAAAATTCACTCATGACTTATGAGTAAATAAATCTGATTTGTAAGACTTATTGATTTCAGATTTTAAAATTCACTAATTTTTTAGATTCACTTAATTTAGATATATTTAAAAAAGAAAATATTTGTGATTTTTTTTAAATACAAAAGAAGTACTCACTTAATTCACTTAAATTCACTTTCTTTCTTTCTGTTCTTTCTTATTTTATATATATATATATAATATAAGAATATAAGAAAATATAAGAATATAAAATTTTAAAATATATTATTATATTTTTCAGCACAAAAAATATTAGGATAAATATTTAAGATAATTTAATTTTTTTAATTTATAATTTTATTACTTATATTTTTATTTAAATATAATTTTAATATATTTGTTACTTTTATTTAAATATTTTTTGAAATTGTTATTTTACTTTTACCGACTAAATATTAGTCGGCGATTATAATTACAAAATTTAAAAATAAGTTTCAGACTACGGAGGGAAACTTCGGAGGGAAATTTTAGTACTTCTTTCTTTTCTCTCTCTTTCTCACTCTCTCACGCCTCTGCCCTCCTCCAGCTCTCTCTCTCGCCTTTGTCTCCGTCGGCGTCAGGTACGGGAGCATCACCGCCATCACGCCTCTGCCCTCCTCTAGCTCTCTCTCTCTCTTTCTGATAGCAGCTCTGTTCTTGAGCGGATTCTTTCTCTTTATCGCCAACTATTGCGGAGGCTTAACTCCCCTGATTTGCCGTTGAACTTGGCAGCAAGACTGGCCAAAAAAGCTGAGGTTTGTGCCATCTTCATGCTGGCTTCTGAGGAGCGATCCCTCCACAACATCGAAGATCTCATTGATGCTGCTGAGTACTCCCTCTCCCTCTTAAGAAAAGGCCAAATCCCCAAATACATCCAATGAATAAGTTATTCATCGAAGATCTCATTGCTCTTGATTTTTTTTAGCAGATAATTCACCAAGCTGGCCCACTCCCCAAATTTTCAATATACATTTTCAAAGAATATGTTTTCTGTATATATCATAAATGTGAAATTGGGCAAAAAGCTTGTGTTAGAGTGAAACTATACATGTGTATTTGTTTTGCACACCATGTGTTTGCTTATTTTCCTTGTAGAAAGAAAAGGTAAATAAGGTAGTTGGTGGAAAACTAGAAGCACTGCCTCAATAAGCGTGCTTGCGCATCCATGTTCAAATTCTATTTGTGTAGGTGTACTTGTTTATATACCATGTAAATTTGACAGTATTATGTTTGCAGGTGAATGACAACAACAACAATTCATTTATGTATTAACAAATAAATCAAACTAATAATTTATTTTTTTTCTCATTTCTGCGTTTTAATTTCCAGAGCAGTACATCCTGACTGGTTGTTTATGCTATTGTTTCCATTCCGTATTGAACAGTTATTTATGCTTTGGCCATTGAGAGGCATCACTAATTTGAGGGAGGGATTTGTGATGACAAGAAACAAAGATGAAGAGAAAAATGACTGAAATTAGTACATTGCTTGGCTTAAAATTCTTCTTGTACAAAAAAATTGCAGGTTATTATCGATAGGTTTGGCATTGTTGAGGGTCTTATGACCACTGTTCACTCCATTACCGGTTAGTGGTGGCTGTTTGGTTGTTTTCATGGTTAATTGGTTATGTTTCTGCTTTGAATTATGAATTGTGATGTTGATCTTAATGTGTTTTCTGTTGAATTGTTATGCAGCCACTCAAAAGACTGTTGACGGGCCATCAGGCAAAGACTGGAGAGGTGGAAGACCGGCTTCCTTCAACATTATTCCCAGCAGCATTGGAGCTGCCAAGGTAGTTATTGAATTATGCAACGATAATGTTGATAGACATAAAATTGTTGTCTGTATTTGATTTGATTTGATACAGTTTGATTCCTTCACATTGTCTTGGATGGGAACTCCGTATTTTGTTTGTAGTTTACTCCTAATAGTATATGTTTCGTGGTCTTGTGGCCTTCCGAGTTCCAACTGTGGATGTTTCAGTTGTGGACCTCACTGTGAGGCTTGAGAAGGTAGCTACATACTAGCAAGTCAAAGATGCTATCAAGTGAGTATTCAGATTTCCTTCAAATTCACCTCATTATGCAGTATATTAGATTTGGACCTCACTTTGGCTGCCAACTCTTGATTAGCATGTGACGAGGTCTTTTATTCTCTCTTGGTTAATTTCAGGGAGGAATCTAAGGGGCAAACTCAAGGGTATTTTGGGGTTCACCGAAGACAATGTGGTCGCCACTAACTTCATAGGGGACAGCAGGTAGATTGTTATACTATTTACCATCTTAATACTCTAGCTGATTGTGTTAGTTAACAGTTAAATGTCGTGAATTTGAAATATAAAACAAAAAACAAAAAAGAGGATACGAAATGGAAGCGTTACCAAATGACAATTGTTGTTGAATATTGTGTGTTTCGCGAGGAGTTTTGTGAGAATTACAAATTTTTATAATAAATTTGTGAATTTATCAAATTAAAAAATAAATATAAATAGCGTTAGGATTACAATTGTATTCTAATGTTAACATTATTTACACCGTGCCTTCAGGCACGGGCATACGCTAGTATATATATATAATATAAGAATATAGAATTTTATTTAATATATTATAATATTTTTCAGTAAAAAAAATATTAGGGCAAATATTTAAGATAATTTAATATTTTTAATTTATAATTTTATTACTTATATTTTTATTTAAATATAATTTTAATATATTTGTTACTTTTATTTAAATTTTTTTAAAATAATGAACTTTTTTTGTTACTTTTAATATATTTTTTTAATATATTTTTTACCGACTAAATTTTAGTTGGCGATTATAATTACAAAATTTAAAATAAGCTTTGGGCGACTATTTAAAATTTGGTCGCTAAATCTGTTTTCTTTTCCGACCACAATTCAGTGAGTCCAGATCATCTGCCATACATTCCTGCCATACATTCCTGCCGTGCATACAAAACGACGTCGTTTTGTATAATTTTTTTTTTTTTTTTTAAAATTCCTCATTTCTTTTACGTTGGTTCAGAACTGTTTGGAACCCTAGTGTTGCTTCAGAACTGAGACGAATTGAGAGTAGAGGCGAAACGACGAGGAGAGGAGAGGAGAGGCAGCGGTGAGCCGAGGGGAAACGACGGCGACGACGGCGAAACGACAGCGTAGAGGTCCGTTCGTCTTCAAGATCATCTCCCTTCGTCTTTTATTACTTTTTTTTATATGATTTTGTTGTCAATAGATGCTTTTGATTTATGTTGAGTTTGATGGATTTGTTTTTGAAACAGATTTGGTGTGATTTCTGTTAAATTTTTGCAATTTTTTGTTGATTTGGTGTTGTTCCGAAATTATTCCCAATGTTTGTGTTAATCTGTTCAATGTTCACCTTGATGTAATTAATCTGGGCAAACATTGAACTGTTCAAATTTGGGCAAACATTGAACTGTTCAAATCTGGGCAAACATTGATGTAATTAATCATGTTTATCTGTTCAATGTTCACCATTCAGCAGCCAAAACATTTGAGACAGATTCAAATAGGACTGCCCTGTTTAGTTTTGGTTTTTTGAAAAAAATTTAAAAAAAAATCTGAAAACTGAACCAAACATGGATTGAAGGGTAACTTGAATCAAATGAAGAAGGAACATGGATTGATGAGGGATTGGAGACACTCTGACTTGAGGTTATAAATTTGGAATGAGATGTTCACTTTGCTTTAGTATTTGTTAATTAATAATTATTATTTTCTTAACAATCAGTAGGAGGGAAATATGGATTAGGGAAAGAGGAGGTTGTATCATTCAACAGTGAGACTCGAATCTAGGATGACATGGTCGCTGGTTGGGCTTTCAATAATTTTAATAAACCCGTGTCTGTTTGTTACCCAGAATCTTTAGGCTTCCAGTATTACAAAATATTTGGCTGCCTATATAATAATATGTTATAAATCACAGACCTAACTAAGAGTTCTTTGAGCAAATCAGTCCATGCTTTTTAGTTTAATATATATTGATAATTATTCATATTACCTTACTTGGGTTTGTCGTGTACGGTTTATTTATTTTATTTATTATTATAATTTGCAATTAGATTGCCCTATAAACAAATATTAGGTCTACATTCATGGAGATCTTCTAGCTAGGAAGATTATTAAACTAAAGCATCTCAATGAAATGTCAACCACTTTGTTTTTTGTTGGGATTTGATATGGGTGACTTTTTTAATGCTTGTCTCTGTGAAGATGTTTCACTCCATATGTTCAACCTACCTCAAGGAGGTAAAGGATGCTTCCCAAAGGAGGCTACAAATTAAACACAGCCAAATAAATAATTTCTGGGGAATTTCAACTATTTGTGTATATTTATTAATGTAAATTAAATTCATCAATCTTTTGCATCTTTCAAATACATGACCCCTGAGATGGAGCTATTAAAATGAGGTCCATTGCTTTGCATGATGCTATTCGTAGAAGCAATAAATGAACCTACACTGCCTAAAAGAAAAGTGGAGAATAATTTTTTGGTTGGTATCCTGTTTCTAAGCATACTGCTAACCAGAAGCATTACCGGCGTTCTCAAAATCATTGGAATGCAATATCCTAGTAAACATATGGAATTTCAGAGTATATCAATTAGGGAGATATAATTGAGAGGCTTATTTTGAAGTAGGAGACAGATCTGTAGTGAGTATTCTTTGAACACATAGTATAGTAGTATGTCTATGATGTGTATGTTTGTCTCACTCTAAGTCATTGATTGACTGTGTATAGGATGAACATGAACATGAACTATGTATATGACTAGGATAGTTATTAGTGTTTTATCATTAATGAACATTAACATGAACTATGTATATCATTGATTAGTGTTTTATTTTACAGCTTTGTTTCAATGTTGTCTTAATGGACTGATTGTAATTGTGGAAAATGCTCTTACTAGGATCATGTCAATGTCAATGGGTTCAAACATTGATGCTGGATTATTTGCAAAATCAGAGATGCAATTGTGGAAAAAAAAGCTGCAGTGTTCATATCAAAATCAGAGAAAAATCCAGGGAGGCTGTATTTCAAGTGTCCAAATAGGATATGCGACTTCTTTGGGTGGGGACCGGCTTCGACTGGGAATGCATCAGATATCCAAATGAAAAGTAAAGCTACTCATATGAAGAATGAATATGAGAGAGGCTATGATTATGATGTTGACAAACTCAATCAAATTATAAATAAATTGGAACGAGTTGACGCAAACCAAGAAGCTATGAAATTGTTTATGTTCGCAGCCATAGTGTTGATTGGTTTTACCATGCTAATAGCACTACTGAAGTGAATGTAACCTTTTAGGTTATTTTTTTTGGTGTTTTGTTTTTTTTTTTTTTTGGTGGATGTATTTGGGTTTTGAATGTTGTAGACCTTAAACTACTGAATGTTGTAGACCTTAAACTATGAATGTTGCTATGTAAAGCTTAATGGAATTACCTACGTTTGACGAATGTGATGCGCTTCTTTTTTGTTTCTGTCAATGACGTTACCTGAAATTACCTATGCTTGAGGACTTCATTATTTTTATAATGCTTCTGCACAGATGTCATTATTTTATAATGTTGTGGACAGATTTCATTATTTTATATTCTTATTGTTGGCAGGTCATACTTGTTATTCACCAAATCTTTCCACAACATAACACAACGAAAATCTGTCCACAATCTGTCCAAATCTGTCCAAAATAGTGTACATGTATCCAAATCTGTCCAGAATCCACATCTGTGCAGACAACACAAAATAACACTGTCCAAAACCAAAAAAACCAAAAAAACAGTGTACATGTATCCAAATCTGTCCACAATCTGTCCAAACCAAAAAAACAGTCCAAAACCAAAAAACCAGTCCAAATCTGCAGATCATGATAAACCAATC
Source organism: Camellia granthamiana (assembly GCA_036172215.1). Lineage (NCBI taxonomy): Eukaryota > Viridiplantae > Streptophyta > Magnoliopsida > Ericales > Theaceae > Camellia > Camellia granthamiana. The sequence continues at coordinate 117,969,253 of CM069906.1, forward strand.
CAAATCTGTCCAAAACCAAAAAAATTATAAACCAGTCCAAATCTGCAGATCATGATAAACCAATCCAAATCTGTCCAAAACCCAAAAAAATTATAAACCAGTCCAAATCTGCAGATCATGATAAACCAGTCCAAATCTGTCCAAAACCCAAAAAAATTATAAACCAGTCCAAATCTGCAGATCATGATAAACCAGTCCAAATCTGTCCAAAACCAAAAAAAATTATAAACCAGTCCAAATCTGCAGATCATGATAAACCAGTCCAAATCTGTCCAAAACCCACAAAATTATAAACCAGTCCAAAAAATCTGTTTAAAACAAAAAAAAAACTGTCCAAAACCAAATAATCTGTCCAAAATAAAAGCAAACTATCCATAGGATGTCCATATCATTCCATATCATTCAAAATTTGTCCACAACATTATAAACCTGTGCAACACAAAATAGCACAACCAAATCTGTCCAAAATAAAAGAAAACTGTCTAAATCTATCCACATCATTATAAATCTGTCCAACACAAAATACATCTATCCAAAACAAATGAAGATAAGATCAAATAAACTTCTCAGGGATGTCCATCTACATGACTGTCAGCAGGACTATGTGACGCTTGCGAGAGATGGACTGCAAAGTTTTCAACACTTGCACCTCGAAGCAACTCCTGAAAAGATCTGTGAGTGGGATACACAGAAGGCATTGACTGAGCCGTGTTATTCCCCTGCAATACACCAACCATGTATTCAACTTCGATTACAATGTATACTACATTTTAAATGTAAACTATGTCACTAATTATAACTCACATCATATGTACCATACGTAGGAGGAGGACCACTTGTACCACCCATAAGAACTTGAGGTCCAGGTTGAGATGGAGAAATGTACATATCATGACGATGATCCTAAATTAATACCCATGACGAAAAAGAAAAAAAAAAGATTAATAACCAAAAAAATTTAAAAACAAAAGAAACATTATTGAACATTAATATTACCTTATTATAATTAATACCCATGACAAAACGAGGTTGTGATTGACAAAAATTGACACGAAGACGATGATCCTAAAGACAACCAATAGAAACTATGTCAACAAAATATTTGAATAAAAAAATGGTCATTATTTAACATTTTCTTAAAAACTTGCACACAAAAAACTATTACCTGAGTAGAATTACCACCCATGACGAAACGCGATTGTGATTGACCTTGGCAAGTATAAATAGCATCACCCGACTGTATTGCCAGACAAACCAATTATAGATAAAAATAATTAAATGCCAAGCAACCCAACTTGGGAAGTGTAAACAGTAATGAGGTTGTGATTCACCCATGAATAAAATTACCACCCATGATTCACCCATTAAATACCTGAATAGAATTACCACCCATGACGAAATGAGATTGTGATTCACCTTCGGAAGTGTAAACAGTACCACCCGACTACATTGCGAAGCAAACCAATTACACATAACAATAATTAACCATATAATGAACGAACTTAATGAAATGAACTCATCAAACTAACCATATAAAGACCACATTACTATTAAATATTACCTGAATAGCATTATTACCCATGCGAAAATGAGGCTGAGATTCACATTGGGGAGTATAATCAGCGCCACCCTGCACACAACGAAAAACCTTAATGAAAGTGGGTCATTACTAAATAAAATCAATGTTTTAGTTTACTAAGCTACTGTATTTTAATCGTATGTCCAAACCTGAGTACATTGCATCCTTTTCTTCTTTGCAATAGCTTTTTCCATCCCGCCTTTGATCCTCCTTCTTCCCTTACTAGTTGACTCTCTTTTCTTCAGTCCCTTAGCTTGGATTGGACAATCTACTTCATCACTCTGTGGGCATGCGTTGCTTGACGAATTTCTCAAATCAGTTACCTCCACTTCACCAGAAATGTGGAGACTTAATTTGTCTTCAACCATTACACTCAATTCTTCACCTTTTGAAACTAACAACTGATAAGTTTCTTCACTTTCAGCGGCTCTACTCGCTATTGCTCTAAACATGGTCATTAATGACCGATATCGGTCACTTTGATGTAATTTGACATCAGCCTGCACTTCATACCCACGTCTATCTTTCACTCGTTCAACCCTTGCTTTTTTAGTCCACCGTTTGAGTATATACTGTGGAGGAAGTTCCGTTGCATTGAATATATCTCTAAGCACCTTGAGACAATGTCGACATAATATGCCCTTCACTTCAAACTTCTTGCAACTACAACTCAAACAACCCCCTCTATCCATTGTCACAATCTTATCTTTTTTCCCATCTACCATTGTTCTTATTGTGAATTTGGTGCTCTCACCATCATTAGTAGTGCCTATAATGGATGCTTCAATGGACTGCACATACTCATTTTGGAATTCCTCAAAAATAGTTTTCGTGTAAATCTCAGCCACTTGCTTTAACATCACAGTTGGAATTGAAACCCTCGGCAATTTTTGAGACAAATTATATTCCGCTTCCAATTCCTTATACCTCTTCTCATAAAGCACTCTCTCAAAATGCTTGAAGAACTCCATCAAATTATGGTCACAATTCAGATAATCCTTCAGAAATGCATTAAAGGATTCACTAAGTTGAGTAGTACTCATTCCAGCTGCCCAAGAATTCATAATATATGGCCATCCCCATTTCTCCTTCACGCGAAAAGTCTGCTCCAACCAATGATTGTCGAATGCATCATACTTATCAAGCATTTGGTCCCACTGTATTCGGAATTCTTCTTCATCATCAATGTCATGCATAAATTTTGAAAACACACCCTTCACCCCTACATCATCGAAAACAGAACTTACATGCTTGACAGCATTTTGCATCAAATGCCACGTACAAAGACGATGGTTTGTATCGGGCATGACAATTGGAATGGCCTTAGCCATCGCAGCATCTTGATCTGTGAAAATAGTTTTCGGAGCTTTGTTTGACATTGCCTCCAAAAAAATTTGAAACAACCATGTAAAAGATTCAGCAGTCTCATCATACATCAATGCTGCACCAAATATAACTGTTTCTCGATGATGATTAAATCCAACAAATGATCCAAAAGGTCTATGCTCATTATTTAGTTTGTAAGTAGTGTCAAATGTCACTACATCACCGAACTGAGCATAGTCTATGATCATTTGAGCATCAGCCCAAAATATATTACTTATCTGCTCATCACAATCTAATTGGACTGCATAAAAAAAAGATGGATTTTCCACAGTTTTCTTACGAAAGTAATGCAACACACTACCCGCTTCCCCATATTCCAAATCTTTTTGTCTCTTCGATCTTAGGTAATTTTTTTGGTCCAATTTGGTAAAACCAAGTGATGCTCTTCCACCAGATTCCCTACCAAATAGTTCATAAGCAGACCTAAGAGGAATTCCAGATTGTGAAGCTAATTCTACTTCAATTGCTTGGGTGGTAGAAATTTTTCTTTGGGATGGCAACATATGAATGCAATCTTGAGGCACAAGATCATGATTATGATGTTCAACAAAATCACAAGCAATATATTTTCCTGATATTCTATCTAACTTGATACTAAATCTGGCACCACAACCACATCTTACCTCTTGTCTTGGATTTTTGACAAGTGGATCTCGTTTGTCAATACCCCGACTTCCCTCTTTGTAACATACAAACGTGCGTGATGTTATCTCCTTCGTCTGTCTGTTCTTGTTTGCATATGCCTTCCTAATACTAAAGCCCACCTTTCCCCCATACGTATTGTAAAAGTCATATGCGGCTTGTTCAGAGTCAAATGGCATTCCCACTTTCGGCTTCCAACCACAATCATCAACAATATTATTTCCTTCCATTACCTACAATTCATATGAAAAAATTTGAATTAATTGATTTGAACAGATGTGATTAACTATTCATATATACATAACATCTATACATGTGATTAACTATACATATATGTGATTAACTATACATATATAAAAACCATCTATGAATCAAAAAATAGATCAATGTGATCAATGAATCCCCAACAGATACAGATTTTAACTATTAACAGATTAATGTGATCAATGACACTATTAACAGATTAACTATTCAGCAAAAATTTGAATCTGAAAAATTTCAAAAAATAGATCAATGTGATCAATGTGATTAACTATTAACAGATTAAAATCTGAATCAAATATATTCAAATCAAATTTGAATAAAATTTGAAATTAATCTGAATAAAATTTGAATCAATTTGAATTAAAATCTGAATTGAATTTCAATTAATCTGAATCAAATTTGAATTAATCTGAATAAAAAAATATTAAAATCTGGATTTGAATTAACAGATTAAACCTAGGCAACATACATATATAAACCATCTGAAATGGGTTAATAAACCATCTATACATATATACATATATATCATAACAAATCTGAAACAAACAATAACAACCATATATGCATATATACATATATATCTATGAATCCCCAACAGATACAGATTTTAATTTGTGAATCAATAACAACAATCTATGAATCAATCTGAAATGGGTTAAAATCTGAAAAAACTCTATACATATATACATATATATATTTATATATATATATATATAACAGCAAGATAACATTTTTCTATGAATCAAACTGAAATGGGTAAATCTGAAACAAATCTATATATATATAACAGCAAGATGATGAAATACACCTCGCTGTCGCCGCAATGTGGCCTTCCCGCCATCGCATCGCCGCCGGACTCACCATCGCGCTGCTCGTCCATCTCTTTCGCGTCAGTGCCTCACTCCGCCTTTTCAGTCACCTTTCACGATGCCTCTATCTCTCTGCTAGGGTTCACTGAAGAAGACGATACAGTGAAAGAGAAGGACGACTCAGAGAAGGGGGAAAACATGACTCAGAAAAGAGGGGGAATCACGATTCAGAGAAGGAGAAAAGGAGGGAAACAAGGCTCTGTATCTATTTGGAATTAAAAAAAAAAAAAAAAAAATTATTCAAAACGACGTCGTTTTGTATGCACGGCAGGAATGTATGGCAGGAATGTATGGCCGATGATCTGGACTCACAATTCAGTAGCCAAAAGGGCCAAAATCGATTTTGGAGGGAATATATTACCGACCAAAATAAAGTTTAGTCGGGAATCAACATTTCGTGGTTTTATTTCCCTCCTCTCACTCCCGCCTCTGTCACTTGCGCTGTTTCCATCTCCATTTCGCCTCCCTCCAGGTATGTCCTCCATTTCGCCTCTCTCTCTCTCTCTCTCTCCCTATCTCCCTCTCGATTTGTTTCCCCTTCTCTGTATGGCCTCTCGGTTTCCATCTTTCTCTCACTCGCTGTTTACATTAGTTTTTGATTGGGTCTCACTCACGCCTCTGCCCTCTTCTCTATAGCTTTGTACAAAAATCGCCATCACCGCAAGTTCATCAGGATCATCGCATAGTCTCCCTCCCAGGTATGTCCTCCATTTTGCATCTGTCTCTCCCTCTCTCTGTATCTCCCTCTCTCTTTCGGTCTCTCTCTGTTTACACACACACACACATACATATATATATATACACACACAGAAATCAGAATGTGAATGCTGGAAATTAGGGCATTGTGATTGAAATTAAAATTTAGGGCAATGCTTGGGTTGAGATGTTTTCGAAATTAGGCCAATGTTATTCAATTTGGGTGTACTATTTACAGAAATGCTGAAATTAGGCCTACCATTTACCATATGCGATGATCTTATATATATAGAATTTTTTTTTTTCACTATTTTATTTTCTAAGATGGATGATCTTATATATAGACAAAGTGAATCTAACTGAATCATTTTGCTAGCCTTTACACACAAAAATTCAATCATAAGAAAATATTAATCCTTCACAAAAGTTAAGCTTCCATCGTTAACAAAACTAAAAATGGTCTTCGTGCTCAATTAAGTTGATGGTCTCCATGACAAGCATTTTGTTGATCTCCATGCTCATCCCTGAAAAAACATATAACATGGTTCAATCAAGTTGGTGTAAAAATTCCAATGTTTCATTGACCTGCACATTACATATATAACCATGGAAGTTATTAAATAACAATCTCAAAAGACTACAATAGAAGAAAATAGTAGTACCATATTTGGCTGCCCATATTGACTGATCCCATATATATTAGGTTGGCCATTCATGGTGGACCATGTGAGCGATCCCCAGAACCCGTGTGTTTGAATAATTTTAATAATGTCAAAAATATATTTTAATTAATAGTTTCGTTAACTTTATTGTTGTATAGAAAGATAGTTAGAAATTTAATTATTTCGGTTAACTCCGTTAAATGATAACACAAGCTCTTTGAATGCAAAGATATTTTGGTATTCAACGTCTGTTAAATGGCTGAGTCCTTGTAGTCTGCTTAGTTGCTTAGTGCAGGGTGTCATGTATGGTTTTGATCTGCTGCAAACATTGTTTCTTGTGCTGTTTATTTGTTGGTTATTTTTCACCGCGTGGCTTATCTTTCTCTGTAAAAGATGGAGTTCTTATGCTAGGTTATATTTTCTTGCAGGCTGACAGTGCATAATGCTGCTTTGAACTGTAGTGGTGTGGTTTTGGGATCATACTGCATACTGCATTTCAGCACAGCTGGAGATTGAGAACCATACCTTTCTAGCTCGTGATGGTTTTTCTGCACTGGCAGAGCTCTTTGGATCAGGAAGCAATTCTCTCACAGTCTTAGACAGCTCCCTACCAGGTCTTGTTTACGCTTCTCCGACTGGAAATTTTTTAGTAAACTCCATGTTTACTACTTGAAGTTCTCATAAAAAACAGTGCTTAAAAAAAATCAGCAGAAGAACAGCATTATAACAAAACTATCCGTGTAATTTTCTGTTTTGTATGTGATTCTTCGAATTGTCCCTTGAAAATGATAATCATAGAAAAGTATGCATGCTTTCTTGCCCTAATAAAAGTTTAAACCTCCAAGGAGTTACTAAATTGGAGCTTGCCTTATTCCAGCTTTGTTTGTGGCATTGCATCAATATAAATTCTTTATTCACATGTTATTCATATGCCTTGCTTTGTTGTTTGTTATAGTTTATAACATGATAACACTACAGCTGAGTGTGCTTCATTCTGCTAATGTACCTTCTAGATGAGCATAGTTGAATGATACACGAGCATATTTGAATGTGTCTTTCCACATTAACACTCGATAATATATGTACGGACAAACATACTTGCTTACCATTCAATTAAATACTCACATGTTTGATCATTTAAATAGGACTACACTAGACGGAAAGAAAAACAATAATATTCTATCAATTGGGCTGTCATGCTTACCATCACTCTGAGTTTACCTTTCTTTGCTGAACATGACCCAACTCTCAACTAAGCATTTTTCCCAACTGCTTGGTGTCAGGTACATGAATATTATTTTGTCATTCTGTTCAGTCAAGGGTCATCATCTCAATTTTCTTTAATATCCCAACCTGGTTAAATTTTGTGTCCCACATCCACTAGCATCACCCACAGTGTGGACAATGTAACCCCCATCAGATTTGGGGTTTTCAGCTCATGATCCTCTTGAATTATCTTTCATGCTATTGCTAGACCTAGTATGGTTCATTAAGATTTACTAGAACCCCCTGGTCCTTACACTGATGACTTATGAGTCTCATGTGGTGTTTGTTTTCATGCAATATCATGTCTCCAAGATACATACTGCTGCTACATTGAGATGTTAGTTTTTTTCAAAACATGCAATGTTTTTTGTTTGTGCAGGTATACAACATATGGTCCTGAATACGTCTACCCACAGGTTAATACTGTCCCAAAATGGCATTTTAAGTTTAATCTTTTATTAGGGCAAGAAAGCATGCATACTTTTTTATTCTTATAATGCCGTTGCACATGATAATCATAGAAAAGTTCATGCATGTGGCCTGATCATACACACCAGGGTAGTATAATCAGTATTGACGGTTATATAGAGTTGCCTAAAACAGAGATACATATTTATTGAGTTATTGTTATAAAAAATAAGGTGCCACTATGTATAATATGAAGAAATGTAGCAAAACATGGAAATTTTCGTTGATAACTTGAGGGAAAGTTCACAGAGAAGTACTTCATAATTAAGGTCCAATTATTTCAATCAACATGCAAGGCCAGTTGTGTTGAGTATAAAGCATCAATTATAGGATTTTTAATTCAATAACCATTTAGTAGTTGCTATTGCGGTAAACATTTAAATAGATTGAAAAAAAATATGTCTGAACAATTAAATTAAATTGTACATTTTTTGGAACACCTATCTATAATCTATAATCTATATTCTGGGAACTCACTAGTTGATATCTATAACCTATCTATTACTAGTCGCTACCTTTTAAATATTTTTTCCTAGTTCAGTTGTAATGACTAGCTAGTGTTGTGGAATTGGTGGTAGATATTGTCCCGTGGGCCGCTCATTTTATTCCCCTGATTTGGGGAGAAGGCATCCATTGGGTGAAGGACTAGAAAGTTGGCGTGGCTTCTACCAAAGCATTCGTCCAACTCAGATGGGGCTGTCACTGAACATAGGTAAACAGTTTTTTGATGTGATTTTACTTTTCCTGACAATTTTTTAACAGCTCCTGTCCTGACACAATTTATGCTAGTTGATCCTGCAATATGTGATACTACAATACTTCTTTCCTACACTTCTTAGTCAGTCTCTCCTTTTAAATGGCTAATTGTGTTTTTGTATCATTGCAACTTGAATTACTTGTGCAGATATGTCCTCCACTGCTTTTATTGAGCCACTGCCTGTCATTGATTTTGTGACTCAGCTTCTGACTAGGGATGTGTCTTCAAGACCATTGTCTGCTTTTATTGAGCCACTGCCTATCCCCAAATTTTATCTGTGTTTCTATGTAAACACTTTGTTATGAGGAGTTAATTTTGCTTTCTGTTCCAAATTTATTCGTCCTACATAGTTGTTTCTTCAAATGGAGTTCTTTTAGAGAATATTTAATGTGGAAAATGCTGCTTAAACGGATTTCTTACATGAGTTCCCACGTGTATCTTAATGTGGACGACCCCACTACTTCTCTGTCTAGTGTTAAGAACATTTGGTGAGAAGTCTGTTTATGTATAACATTACTCATTTGGTGCACAGCTTGCATGCAGTTAAGTTGATAAATTGAGTCATTGATCTGGATAGCTTACTTGTGTAACAGATCAAGAAAGCTTTGAGGGGAGTGAAGGTTGAAGTTACTCACCGTGGAAATTTGCGCCGAAAATACCGAATAACTGGTTTAACATCACAGGCAACAAGAGAGCTAACGTAAGGGTCAATGTGTAGTTTGTGATCCTTGATGAAAATTGTTAATTTTCCCCTCTATAATTTTCTGCATTTTGTTGAGATTCTCTTTGCATGTCTTTTTTCTAAGTCTTTTATTGTTCATGTCTTAGCTTCCCAGTTGATGAAAGAGGGACAATGAAATCTGTTGTTGAGTACTTTCACGAGACCTATGGTTTTGTGATCCAACATACTCAATGGCCTTGTCTACAAGTTGGGAATCAGCAGAGGCCAAATAGTAAAATAGTAAAATAATAATGACTCAAACCTATTTATCAAATAGTAAAATAATAAAAAATGGTTGATGCCAAACCGTGTTCATGAATTTAGGTGTGCAAGATTGTGGAGGGTCAGAGGTACTCCAAGAGGTTGAATGAGAGGCAAATTACTGCTTTGCTTAAGGTGACCTGTCAGCGTCCTCAAGAAAGGGAGCAGGATATTCTTCAGGTTCGTTTTTGTGGTAAATTTATGTGTTTTTGGTTGTTTAATGTTACTCCATTGGTGTAGTGTAACATCTAATATCCTGAGTGGCTGTTATGATTTGTGTATGCTTTCAGTTGCTGTCAATTAGTGGCAACTACAAGTTCTGTGTGTCTTTTGAGACACGTACTTGGGGGATTGGCTATTTGAAATAGTTGTCATCCCGGAAACCAAAGAATGGAGATTAAGTTATCTAGCTAAGCACCTTTCTGTTTGTTTCTATGAGATTGGATTTAAGAATATGGTATACTTTTAGAAGTAATTAAGGTAAAATATAATTCTAAATTGTTTTTGTGATGTATGTAATAATAGTTCTAAACTAGTGTCATGGATGGCTTAACAGAAGACTGTATATCAGGAAGTAGGTTTTATTGATTCATTAAGGATAACTGTTTGTCCATTGGGTGTGTCCATTGTAGGAACCAAATCTCACTTCGGTGTCGTTTGGGAAGAGGCTTTTTTAGTAGCTTTTTAGCTTTTTGGCTTTTTTTATGAGGTGAAAAAAGTTGTGCTTGGAAATGATTTTTTGTGTCTTTTTTAGTTGTATAGAAAAATGTGAAAAACTGATGTGATATTTTGGATTTTGTCTAAAATTTCCATTTCACCGTTATTTTAGTTTTATGGAAAAGTTTAATGTGACAGTATCTTGGTCTTTTTACACTGGTAGTAGCCAACTTTTTTAGATGCAGGCCAAACATGCCTGGATTTTTTGGTTTTTTTTAGCCTTTTAGTTTTTTTGGGCTAAAATAGCTTCTTTCCAAATGAGGCCAACATGTGTCCTGAAGCTAGGAGTGCATTTATGGATTCTTAGAGGGATTGATGTGTATGCTATGTGCACTGACATGTTATTTGTGTATGACATACTATGGGAATTAAATATGTTTTAAATTTAATTTTATTAACCATTTATAAGTTTGTACGAGTAACAATCGCTCTGTAATATGGAGTGAAGATGGTATAAACTGTATAAGGGCCATTTTTTTCTTTTTAATTTTTTATAGTAGGACTTAGGTCTTTTACATCATGCCAAGTCTATTCTGGCTTTGCTGTTATGTGGCTGTCTTCTTGGTTGCTCTATTTTGTACCACAGAACTCTAATTTCTCATGTGTCATATTGGTTTGCTCTACAAGTGCTGTGGAATTCTAATTTTCGTGATTTATATATCCTGTTTTTGCTTATCTAAAAAATTGTGCTTCCACAAGTCCAATGACCAATCCATTATCAGTGCCCCCCACTTGACAAATAAAACACACAAAAAGTAAGAAAAGAAAATGAACAAGTACATTAGCCGTTTATCCACTTCAAAAAAATACAAGTCCGTTTTCTGCATTCTGTTCATAGAAACATATGTAAGCTGCCAAAAAAATAAAAATAAATAGAAACATATGTAAATTGTTGAATTTCAAAATGTACAAGCTACCAGATGCTTAATCTGGTACTGGAGAAATCACATGTTCTTAGCAATACACCTATACTGGAATGTTGCTGAGAAGTACCTGATGCCATATTGTGGAAAAACCCTCAGCATTTTTCATCCATCTGCAGACTGTTCATCACAATGCAAAGCAGCCCCCGAAACACTGTTTTCTCGTAACGGAAAGCTTCCCGGTGATAAATGTGACATGTAGGGACAGACGGTACGTAAATAGGACACCTACGTTGGGAATTAGAGTTGAAAATGTCATATAGTTAGTCGAAAAAAGGGGTTCGGAGGGCGAAAATGCAAAGCAGCCCCCGAGCCACTGTTTTCTCGTAACGGGAAGCTTCCCGGTGATAAATGTGACATGTAGGGACAGACGGTACGTAAATAGGACACCTACGTTGGGAATTAGAGTTGAAAATGTCATAAACTTAGTCGAAAAAAGGAGTTCGGGGGGCGAAAATGCAAAGCAGCCCCCGAGCCACTGTTTTCTCGTAACGGGAAGCTTCCCGGTGATAAATGTGTCATGTAGGGACAGACGGTACGTAAATAGGACACCTACGTTGGGAATTAGAGTTGAAAATGTCATAAAGTTAGTCGAAAAAAGAGGTTCGGGGGGCGAAAATGCAAAGCAGCCCCCGAAACACTGTTTTCTCGTAACGGGAAGCTTCCCGGTGATAAATGTGACAGGTAAGGACAAACGGTACGTAAATAGGATACCTACGTTGGGAATTACAGTTGAAAATGTCATAAACTTAGTCGAAAAACGGGGGGCGAAAATGCAAAACAGCCCCCGAGCCACTGTTTTCTCGTAACGGGAAGCTTCCCAGTGATAAATGTGTCATGTAGGGACAGACGGTATGTAAATAGGACACCTACGTTGGGAATTAGAGTTGAAAATGTCATAAACTTAGTCGAAAAAAGGGGTTCGGGGGGCGAAAATGCAAAGCAGCCCCCGAAACACTGTTCTCTCGTAACGGAAAGCTTCCCGGTGATAAATGTGACATGTAGGGACAGACGGTACGTAAATAGGACACCTACGTTGGGAATTAGAGTTGAAAATGTCATAAACTTAGTCGAAAAAAGGGGTTCGGGAGGCGAAAATGCAAAGCAGCCCCCGAAACATTGTTTTCTCATAACGGAAAGCTTCCCGGTGATAAATGTGACATGTAGGGATAGACGGTACGTAAATAGGACACCTACGTTGGGAATTACAGTTGAAAATGTCATAAACTTAGTCGAAAAAAGGCGTTCGGGTGGCGAAAATGCAAAATAGCCCCTGAGCCACTGTTTTTTCGTAACGGGAAGCTTCCCGGTGATAAATGTGACATGTAGGGACAGCCGATACGTAAGTAGGACAAGTACGTTGGGAGTTAGAGTTGAAAATGTCATAAACTTAGTCGAAAAAAGGGGTTCGGGGGGCACCATTTTGCAAGTAGTAAATGTGACGAAGGATATATCCTGTTGACCTAATCGTTTGGAAATTCAAACAATGGATTTGTAAAGTTCAGCTAAGGCCTAGGCGCGATTGTGTATTTGATAAGTTTAACTATCACCACTACAAAATGTGCAACAACAGTTGAACAATAGACAGTTCATATATATTACAGGGCCTAAAGATTTGGCTGATGGGAGGATAATTCCTCAGCAACAGAACAGGGAACTTAGGACTAAAGAAGCTAAGTATTGAAGACACGTATCAAAAGTAGATGGTGTAATAGAAGAATAGTTAATTATAATCTTATATAGCTCGTCCCCATAAGCCTATAAAGAACCCAAGGCATTACTCATTCACAAACATAAGCATATGTACATCTATAAGCCCACTAATTAGTTTATTCTTTAAGGAAAGCATTTCGAAAATTTCAATGAGTATATCGAGAAAATTAGAATTTTTTATGAAGAAAAAGACTATATTAATTTCCATCTGTGGAGGTCACAAAAACACTGTTTTAACGTAATTGGAAGCTTCATGGAGGTCACAAAAGCATAAGCATAGTGAGTTTTATGGATACCAGACAAACTCTAATGATGGGTTCTCTTACATTTTTATAACAAATAATTTTTGAAATTATTACGATATATATATGTCGTCCAGAAGTGCCACTACATGCACCGAACTAATGATTTTTTCCCCCTTTTTTGCAGATGTTTTTGGACATACAAATGTGGATATGTTTTTGTTGACAAGTACGGGAGGGCATTGTTTTTATATCTCTATCCGTATATATAGTGGTTTGTACAAAATATTTTTTTGGTAGAGTAAAGTAAATATCAGCTAATTTGGTAGAAATTAACATAGCATGTGGTACAAAATAGTTTTGTGGCAGTACAGAATATAATTTTTGTTGTGGTACAGAAGTTAACTTGGTTATTCCAGTATTATGTATGGAATTATAATATTGACGTGGGATTAGACTTGGTTCTTATGAAATTTGTAATATATATATAAGTGGACGTTCAATATTAATTTTTTGGATGGTTGGAACTGAAATGTGTGTAATCGTTGTTGAATGGTTGATAACATATTTACCGTTGATGGATTATATTGTTTATATAGGGTACAGGTTGTATTAATAATGGATACAGGTGGTTCAGAAAATTTTATTTAAAAAAAAAAAAAAATGTTAAAGTATATGGCCACCAAATTTTTTGGTAACTAAATACGTAATCAAATGTTTTGGTGACTAAGAATTTAGTAGTAAAAACATAAACCATTAATTTTTTGTGACCAAATAATTAGTAGCTAAATACGTAATCAAATGTATTGGCCACTAAATTTTTTAGTCACGGAAAAAAATGATATCATTTGGTGACTAAAATGGTTGGTGGCAAAAAATGAAGAAGTGAATTCGAGGAGGCTTTTGGCTACGAAACTTTTAGTGGCGGAAACCTACCTTTTGCCGACCAAACTCAAAGTAGTAGCCAAATGTGTACTTTTCGGTGACCAATTATTTCGTAGCTAAAAGTAATACCTTTCCCCGACCAAAACAAGTTAGTAGTCAAAAAGCATCATTCGGCGACTAATACTTTAGTGGCAGAAGCCTACCTTTTGCCGACCAAACTCGAAGTAGTAGCCAAATGTGTACTTTCGGCGACCAATTATTTCGTAGCTAAAAGTAATACCTTTCCCAACCAAAAAACAAGTTAGTAGCCAAAAAGCATCATTCGGCGACTAATACTTTAGTGGCGGAAGCCTACCTTTTGCCGACCAAACTCAAAGTAGTAGCCAAATGTGTACACTTTCGGCGACCAAACAAATTTTAGTCGCCAATACTATCGCCGACAGAGTAAAGGCGACGATCTTAGCGTCAAAAAATTTTGGTCGCTGAACACATTCGGCGACTAATTATTTGACTTTTGGCGACCAATAATTTGGTAGCCAAAAGTGACATTTCTTGTAGTGTCATAGAGCTTCCTTTAGTTCTGTGGGGATATATTTTCTGAGTACCAACACGTGGCAAGGTGACGCCGACGTGTCAGCCGAAGGTGCCACGTGTCGTGGTAGTTACGCCGAGGTGATCTCGGAGTTGCCGAGGTTATCTCCGAGGATATCGGAATCCGGGATAAGTGGATAAAGGACAAGAGTCCTAGATTGAGAGAAGACTTCAGTTTGGGTGAAGATGAAACTCTTAGAGGATTTATCCTAACCCCACTGGGAGTCCCAGATTAGCAGTAATCCTGAGTCCATTGGAGTTAGGCTCTCATTGGGACTAGGATTGAGTTGGATATAAATAAGAGGCACCCCCATGGGTCTAAGGTATGTTTTGAGACTCAAGCTTGTGAGTTGAATACTTGATTATCTTTGAGAGATATACTGACTTGATCGTCGGAGTGCCCCCGGGTGGAAGAACCACCGCCGGAGCCTTTTCTTCTTGTGCAGGACAGCAGGGTGCCATCTATTCTGCCTGTGTTCTACAGCTGAATTACTAAGGAGGGCAGTGTGGTCGGAAAATCACTCACACAGGTTCATACTCTGTTTTTTTATTATTGATGCCCTATTCAAGAAAATAGTAAAGTGTTACTTTAGTAGTCAATAATATGTTACTATTAACTAGAGTAACATTTTACTGTGAAACATAGTAAAATGTTACTATTTACGTCAATTTCAATTATATATATATTTTTAAAGAATTTTATGGTAGTCGATGTAGATTTTGTTTCATAGATCTTGATAGGAGAATTCTAAAATATTAATTTTATTAAAACCAACATATATATCAAAAGTTATATCTTTTTAAAGTTTAAAATATCAAATTACTCACTAAGGATATTTTGATAATAATAGTATGTGTTGAATTTTTCAAGAAATTTTTTTTGGGGACTTACGTATAGGTTTTAATAGGTGGACTTATTATTTAATAGGTCCTATGATAAGTAATAGCGTTTTTCATCAAATACTATTAAAAAAAAATCATTAATTGCTAATTTTCAGCGACAGTTTAAAAATTTTATCACTAAAAAGTCATTAATTATAAGTTTTAGCAACAGTTTAAAAAAATTGCCACAAAAAACGTTACTAAATTTTAACTTTCAGCGGCAGTTTAAAAAATTCGTTACAGAAAAAGCCACTAATTATAAGTTTTAGCCATAATTTATAAAAACCATGACAAAAAAAGTCACTAATTGTTAATTTTTAGCGATATATGTAAAAAATGTCACAAAAAATTATTTTTAATAATGAATTTACTAGGACTTATTTTCAATAAGACTCGATGATAATTAAGTCAAACTATTAGGACTTATTGGTAGTTTATCTAATTTTTTTTTTGGTACCTGTTCTTAATATATTAAAGTTTTATTACGAGGGAGTTTTGACCAAATTTTCTTATATATAATCACTAAAATTATACTAAATTTTATTTATGTCAATCAAGCTATGAAGAAATCATTACAATAACTAAAAAAATATAAAACCTTCCAAAAAACCTAAAAAAATTAAAAAATATTGTTTTGTTGCTTTATGATTTAATGAATAGAAATATTTCACAATAATGATAGGAACACTAGTTAATGTACTACCAAATAATACACTAATTAGATACGATATTAGGTAAGACGATGTTAATTGGTAGAACCCAGATGTGTTCCTTATGTATTAATTAGTATGTTAGTTGATATACTAAATAGTGTTTCTAATATTATTCTAAATAAAATAATACAAAATAATAAGTAAACTAATCATAGTAAAGTAATAATTAAATAATACTTGTGATAATCCCATTTTGTGATATACTACTATTAATTGTTAATTATACTTGTGATTATGTGCTTGATGTGAATTTGGATGCTAATTATGTGATTATGTGTGGTTTTGAATTCATATCTGTCCACCGTAGGAAAATCTGTTCTGTATGCTGTAATAAACTGAAATTGAGGGTCGTAGAGGCATCAGAAACCAAAATTGATTATGCCATCGTGATTAGCATAATTTTGAAAGCCTATGTTGAAATTTAATTAAAAATTGATTCGGATCAAAATAATTTGATTAAATTAATTAAGGCTTGGTTTGACATATCCAAAAAAAGTCAAAAAGTCACTATCCTATTTAAGTCACATCATCTTCTTTAAGTCACATCATCTCTCTACCACATCACTTCAAACCCAACCCATACCCAACCCATATTTCATAAAAAGTCAAAAAGTACACTTATTTAGTTTATCCCAAACAAGTGTGGTTCATTAACCTTAAGCAGATTGATTAGTTTAAGCTAATCACCTAGTATATATATACATTCTAAGTGCACTTAAGCTCATATTGTGAGCTCAAAATCAGCAAAAAGGAATATATATATATATATAGAGAGAGCGAGAGAGAGAGAGAGAGAGAGAGAGACAGTTGTAGAGAGAGAGGGAGCATAAACTTGAAGGTTTGAACTAGAAGCTTGTAGATTTGAGGAGCTAGGCTCAAAGACTAGCCAAATTTGGAAGAGTAAAAGGCTTTAGGTGAGCAAATGAGTCTCAAATTATGAACATGAGATATTTAGATGTGAATTCAAGTATGTCATGTAACTAAGAACAATAATTGAGTTGAATATGATGAACTTGAAGCCAATAGATACATGCCTGTAAGATTTGCCATGATAATTGCATATTTGAACATGAAGCATGTTAATCATGTTGGATTAATAGACATTTGAGACATGCATGTACACTTATTGAAGATATGAGACTTGATTGCATGAGTTTTGAAATTGACAAGAAGAATTTGGAATGATTTGGCATATGGACCATGATTTTAGACAATTGGTTTCAAATTACCTACGTTTTCATGTTAGACAATGTTTTACCATGTTTTTTGTATCAACTTGCAAGCTTTGAGCCTTTGGAAATGTGTTTTGAGTAGAGGTGGGCGTGGATCAGTTGCGGCCACAAAACCTCCAATCCGCCATCCATCTGCTAGATTGACAGATTAGAGAAAATCGATCCGCATCCGTCCGCCAATCCGGCAGATGTGGATTGAGCAGATTGGCGAATTAACGAATAGATGCGAATCGGTTTGGCAGTTTAAAATTTTATAAATTTTCAACATAATTCAACTTGTGCAATTCTTAAAAAATAAATAAATAAATAAATAAAAGGTATTACAGTCAATGACTTAAAAAAGTATTACAACCATTGGATACCTCATCCAAATAAAGAAAATTTGAAACTTTAAAATATTACAATCACTGCATGTCTCATTCACATATTACAATCACAGTATGTCTCATCCACATAAAGTATTACAATTTGTGGTTCTTAAAATATAAAAATAATTCAAACTATCAAAACCATGAATAGAGTAATAGTAGAGATTGTATGCCTTTGTATTGTTACATCCATATCTGTTTTTTAAAACAAAAACCATTATTTTTAAAGTTAGAATTAAAAACAAAAAATATAGATAAATAATACATTTATTTTTTTTCAATTCAAAAAATATATTCAAGTTGAAAGCTCTTTTTCAATAGAATATATTCAACATAATATTTAAACTATTTTTCAATTGAAAACACAAAATCTTATAAATTACTAGGGATGCTCGTGGTTTGGCGTTTCGGTTGCGGTCAACGGAACCTCAAATCTGTCATCCGTCCAAAACTAGGCAGATTGGAAAAAATTAATCCGCATTCGTCCACTCGTCATTACGCATCCGTCCAAAATACGGTGGATCGGTTTGGTTTGGTCAGTTTGGGCGGATCGATATATCCGTTACTCACCCCTAGTTTTGAGCTTTAAACACAATTTTGGAAATTCTAGAATTTGACCTGTTCGCTCGAGCGAAGAAAGTATCGCTCCAACGTAAACATCATGCTCTCAGAAGTTTTACAGAGAATTGCATGGTGGCTCGAGCGGCAACCTTTGCGCTTGAGTGCACCCTATTTTGCACGGCTCATCGCTCGTGCGACAGAAGTCTCGCTCGAGTGTAAAAATCATGCAACTAGTACTTTTACAGAGTTTTACAGACCGCTCGAGCGACCAAAGCTACACTCGAGTGGAGTGCCCTGTTTCAAAACCTTTTGAAAAGCTATTTTATGTTCCAATTTCCGTTCTCTTCCATTTCTGAGTATTCTTAGACACACATTGAGCATCCTAAATGAATTAAAGGGCACGAAAGAAGCCTAAGAAAGTTAAGTGAATTAAAGAACGAATTGAATTGTATTATGACCCAACATGTTATGAACTATGTAGGGTTAAGTGCAAGGATGAATCAAGTACCGGAACACTGTGAGTAATATCTTAGTAAAGCTACTTTTGTGTATGTATTATTTTCTGAATGTTACCTATGTGGTAAGTTTCTAAACTTCTGAATTGGTACTGTGAATGAGCATTTCATCTGCTTGATTCAAAATGAAATATGTGAACTGATTGACTTATGAATATGAAATGGGCCCAAGGCCGTTCGGTTTATTCTATGAGGATATAAATTGGGCCTAAGGTCGTTTTGTAAGACTGTTAAATGGGCCTAAGGCCATTTTGTATGGCTATTAAATGGGCCGAAGGCCATTTTGAACAAGGATCGATTAGGCCTAAGGTAGTTTTGAATACGAAGGTGAATGTGAACATAATCATGGATCTGAAAGTGCACATAAATATGTATATAAATTGGACCCAAGGTCGTTTTGTGTATGAATTGAACTCAAGGTAGTTTTGCATATGATGGACCCAAGGTCGTTTTGTGTTTGGATATGATATATTGGACCTAAGGTTGTTTCGCTTTGATATTGATCAACAAGTGTAGTTTATGGATTATGATTTAATGAATCTCATTCATGAACCCCTTTACTTTGGAATTATTCACTAGGCGTTAGCTCATTCTTTATTTATATGTATGTAGGTAAGCTGGGAGATGTCCAGCCCCAGCCTTAGTGATGTGTGATAAAACCGAGTTTTGAGGAGTTAACCAAGGTCGCCTCGTGTAAGAGGCTTTTTGATTTCCTTTTGTTTCTTTTGTGGTCATATGTGACCAAGTTTGTGTACAACCTTGGGTTTTTATTAATACTAACTTTTGAATGATACTGAACTTATGTAATACATCCTATGGATGTTTGTATAGTGTGAGTTATTACATGTTTGAGAAAAGTTTTTGGTTAAGCCATGTATACACAGCTAATTAGATAATCTTTTCGAGTTCTGTTTCCACATTTTGGCCCCCCTATTATTAAATATGATTTGATTTCTGTCTGAGGTCGTAGGTAATCTCATGATTACTGACCAGTTATGATCCCAATCCATAGAGGGGTTCGGGTCATGACAATACTTTTATCATAATTTTAATGTAAAATTACTAATTAATTCTTTCATAATTTACTAGTGCCCTGTAACGCCCTCAAAATATTATATAAATTAACCATTCATAAGATCTATAGACATAATAGAAATGTTGTATTTTCATTCATCTGAGTTAATATTACAAAAGATATTACATCCATTACACTTTCACAAATGTTCATCCTGAAACTATAGCATGTAACTCTAAAAGTTAACAACATAATAAGTGCCCTACGGGCTTACATCTTTCCAA
>CM069906.1:117989664-118021664 GCA_036172215.1 Camellia granthamiana
TAACAGAATAGATAGATAATAGAGATTAGTGGTTGAAATGTTTTATCCAATTATTTTATATGACTAACAATACGTAATTTATATTTATAGAAAAAAAAATGATATAATATAAAGAAAAAATTACTGGTAAATCCCAATTGAGAGAATGTTGCTCCATTTAGTCCTGTTATTTTTTTTATGAACCATTTAGTCCTATTTAATTGGTAAGGAATATTTCCTTTTGATTTGTTCCCGTAGAATTTACCTATTTACCCTTTTGGCGAGATTCGAGTAGATTATACTTTGTTGATGTGTTGGGTTTGTGTTTAGAGGGAGGCAAGGGTAATGTTTTTACACTACCCTTTTTTTGGGTATGTATTTTTGGCAATGATTTGATGTATAAGGTTTTTCAATTGTTGATGTGGGTTTATTGCAACATGGAAATCGTGTTCTGGTGGCTAAAAGTTTGTGGATTTTGCTGTGGTCTTCTGGTACCGATGGTGATCAGCAGCGTTTTTCTATCAAGGTTAGTTTGGGTTGTTGTGTTTACCGAGATTTGTTATTTTTCGTGGGAGGGGGGTGATTTTTAGGGGATGTTGGTGTGTTGTGTTTTTGTGTCATTCATTATGTAATGGTGGATATGGGGAGATGGTATTTTTTTTTTTGTGGTATTGTAGGTATGGAGGTCTCCATTTTGTTGCTTTGCACCTACAGACAAATGAATGTTGTTGTTCGCCTTCAACAATCATTGGCATTTGCACAATTGGTTGATGGCATTTGCGGGAAGTTTGATGGGTTGGTTCCCGATTTGGTGTTGTTATTGTTCGCCATACCCAGATACAATAAGTTTAAGGTTGTGTGTGATAAGGATGTTCAAAACATGTGGTCACTTGCCTAGTCCTTTGGGCTCGATCACATAGATGTGCTTATTCAGGAACGAGATGTTGTTGCCGGTGGCAATTGTAAGGGGGGAGTTTGTACGGGTAAGGGTGATACTAGCCCTATTGGTGAAAGGATGTTTGATGTGGATGACCAGATGGACTTGTTACCGTTGTATTGCCTGCATAAGTCGAAGCCATTTTTGTCGGCTGGGTGGGCATATGGGGTTACGAATGTAGTCAATTTTTTATAGGTGGTGCAAACAAATTTCGGACGATGCTTTTCAAATATGCTGTCGAATGTGGGTTTCAGTTTAAATATGTGAAGAATGATTCCGTTCGTGTCACAGCTGTATGTAAGTTTGCAAATTCGACAGGGTGCATGTGGTTGGTACGTGTAAGGGTGTTAGCATCAAACGGATTTTTTTTTGTGTGAAGAGGTTTAATATATTGCACATGTGCGAGACTGCTGTACAAACTTCCAGAAACCCACATTCTGGGTTTGATTTAGTGGCTAATGTTGTTACGGATTGTGTGCGCGCTCAACCGTTGACGATGGGCAACCAAAATAGGAAGACATGTAAAGAACCGATTTAGTCATATCGTTTTTCCAATTTTGTGTTGGGCGGTTGTTTTTGTAGGAGCATTTTAATAAGTTTTACTTTTCACATTCGACTTTTGTTGCTATTGCAATAGCACATGTTAATTTATTGGCTTTACATCCCAAAATTATAATAACATTTAGTAATCACGGGTTGGTTACATTCGATACATTTGTATCGACAAACCATTTTAATATGGATGCATGTGTTTATCGTTAACCATAACAGCAATGGTGTTTTAATTTTTTATCCATCCATTTCAATAGTAATATTACATTACAACCTTCATGGTCCTAATTTCTGGATGCAAAAATAGGGTTATGGCTTGTGTCGTTAATCCCATGGTGAATATGCTTTTGCGTTTATGAAACTTATTTGCTCATTTTCACATCGGCAACAATCAACAACTACAAATTGTTGAACACACAGTCAACCTGTGATGGGAACATGCAACACATTAGGCGGGATTTTGCCATGTGAGGTTTTCGAATTGTCGAGACCAAGAAGCTGATGTGAATCACTTAATACTTTGTCATGTTCTACTACGTAACATTGATCCGTATATGTTTCAAACAGCTTCACTCATAACATCACATCAACAATGGGACCATAGCAACGTAGATTACATGGAATGATGCATCACATTTTTTAGGAGTTTCACATGACCTGGGAAGAAACATAATGTGTTTTGTACTTAGAAGGCCTAACAGTCACCTTTCCACGACTTCATAAATGGTTAAACAAATATAACAATCTAACCAACACCGTATATCTAAAACAAACATACCAACATTGTTTGTGGACTGATGAGTTTAAATGTTTCAAACGTACAATACAAAATGGCAGCACATCATGCTTTCTGCACGACAATATTCGTATGTCAACAATAACAAAAATGCAATAAACAACTTATGTGTCGACAAGAACAAAAATTTGTAGTTAATATTGGCTAATATCTAACTAGTGCCAAAACCACCACGCATCATCAATCAAACATGTCATATGTCCTTTCAAAAATGAATTCATTTAACTACTCCAAAAAAAGAAAAGTCTAAGTACTAATATGTAGAATGCAGGGGAGGGAGATGGGGGAGGTGTCGTTGAAGGTGCTATATATTCTTTTGGATCGTAGGCCACGCTTGGGATCGTTGATGAATATTTTCACCATCGTAGTATCAATTTCAATTAGGTGTACATATTGGAGCATGATGAAACAAACCATCATCTCACACTCGAACCTACAACAAAGCAGAAATCAGTGTTACCATCAGCCTTGATGGGTCGATGGGAGGCATTTTCTTCATGACTGATGCATATTTTTTACACTTGAATGGTAGTTTTGTTTGTTTTTTGATAGCCAACCGTGCCCACGTTGACCCATTTGCACCGGGAGTGAGTGTCCTTCCTGAAGATACACTGCGGGGGGTTTGCTGCCTAGTGTCACTTGGGAACCATTTTAAATAGCATTCATTATATTAATATGGTTCGAATTAACATTGTCTTAACCATTAATTCCACGGCTAACATGAACATAATATTTTAGTCCATACAAAAACAAAAAATTGATATTAACACCAACAATAAAACGAGCTTCCCTAATGACAAACATAACGGAATGCGCACCACCAAATCAGACATGTGTCCCAACTTACATTTTCAAGAACACATCAAGACCCCTTTACATAACAAAAACAAACATCATGACTGATAACCAACCAAGCCGAATAACCGTTAAAACCAACACCACCACACCAGCTACCATCTAAAATGCATTCATATTTTTTGACAGTTCATATAATTCCACGTTTGAAAATTTGAAAAAGAGTGCTTTGAACAACGTACCACATGTTCAAAGTTAAGACCAACATTCATAGTGCTCAATCATTACAGTAAAACACAGGGATTTCCAAACCCAAACCAAGGCATGTGTTCTAAACATTCACCCAGTTCACATTCCATTAAAATTCAACCACCGTATGTCATTAAAATCCCACACACAGACACAACGGTCAACTAGTAGTACAAAATAATAATATTTGGGTCTATACTCCAACGTACTATTCACATTACAAATATAAATCCCTCAAATCCCACAATCCAAACACTAAAAACCAGGAACAAAACACCCAATACAATAAAAATTTGCACTATTGTGTAGCCCCCATATTCCAATGCACAATTTAGTGTGTGCCCACAACATTTCAGTATATAATTTTCACATTTAAATGAGACAACAACATCACCAAAATACTAAAAACTAAAAACAAAAACATAACATTGCAAACTGTCTAACACATGGGTGTCGTTGCCGACGTACCGACATACAAATCATGCCAATGTCAACATCGACATTCATAATTTAATTCCTGATGTAAAAACCATAGATTTTCAAACCCAAAACATGGCATGTGTCCAGAACATTTAAGAAGATCATATTCCATTCAACATCAACTATATTGTGTACTTAAGATCCAACCCAAACCACTATAACAACATTCGTAGATAGAATGACCAACTATCACACCTGTACACTCACCCAAACACCATAGTGCAATAACAATAACATCAAGAAAACAACTACAACACCATTTTGTCTGGTGATGCTCAAAAAATATTGACGCCATGGAACCACGACCGTAACAGGGTTTTTGCATTATGAGTGTGTAATGTGTAATGGGGTGTTATGGGTAAGTTGTGTGTAATGTGTGACGTGTGCTGTTACGAGTGTGTAATGATAGGTGATATTGTGATGGTTGTGGCAACACACCATAACATTATGTAAACAATACACACTTGTGCCATTACACATAGAACACACATAAAACAAGGGCCACAAAACCCCTTTACACACTCCACATCACACATTACACACAAAATGCCCACAAAATCCCATTATGCACTCACATTAGTATCTTCAACATCAACCAAAAAAAAAAAAAAAAAAACCAACCATGAAAACACACACAAAACAGGGGCCACCTCACCCTCCACAGTGACACCACCATAGTTACCAACGTAAACAATAGTACTCCACACCATATTATTAGCTCAACACATTTGTAAATCACAATCAGAGACAAATATGTAGGCAAATTTTTACAACACAATGTTTATTCAACAATCAAAAACACACAAACACAACTTAAAGCACATACCTCACATTATGGAACCACGATCATAATACCAACGGCAACCACGGGACGAAGCGAAATCGTTGACAACACCACATCACTGTGAACCACTGTTCACAATGTTCTAATGTAACACCACGTGATTACGGCAATGTTTATATGAAATGGGGATTTCGAATTTTAGGGTTTGAGTGGAGGCCACAAATGGAAATTTTGGTAATGTTCTCGACTAATTAACATTGCCAGCAAGGGATTTCAAAATAATGGGATGATCATCATCGCCCTAACATTAGAAGCAGTCCAGAACTTTCCATATTCCTCTGATATGTTTTGATCAAGAAAGAGAGAAGCCAAAAAAACATTACACTACGCTTTATGGTCAATTGGGTAAATTTAACATCATTAAAACCCTACAATTACCCCTACAATTTGCAAGACACGCGCTAACACCATGGGCCCAAACGTGTTTACCATTTCAATAGGACCTACTAGTTTATAAAATAAACTGTAGGACCAAATGGTGCAACAAATATTGATTTGGGATTTACTGGTGTTTTACCCTAATATAAAACATAAACATTATATTATATAATATAATGGGTAAATTACACTTACCTTCGGTTTCTGACAAATACAGGGACCTCCTCTATAGTTTTAACAATTATAGAAACATTCCCTACATTAACTGACAATATCAAGATTTTCCTATTTTTTAACTGTCGTTTACACAACTAACTAAAGTTGTTGATGTCATCAAAGATAAATAGTACAATGTCCATAATGCCCTCAAGTGTCTTGAACCCATCTATATATAACCACACACAATTATATCCTCTCATCTTTAAACCCATACTATGGACATAACCACACACAATTACATCCTCTCATCTTCAAACCCAGCCCTCTCTCTCTCTCTCTCTATGCACCAGCCCAAATGACTACCCATCTCCGCTGCACCACCACCACTAAAGGCTCCGCTTACTCGACCCTCCAAACCACCACCTACTGCCACCACCACCACCCACCTCTACAACCACAACTGCAATCGCTTTTTCTTCCTCCGGCTGCTACTAGAACCACCATCAAACTACCATCTTCTTCCAATCTCACAAGATATATATCCGTTCCAACATATATCATCTCATCCATAGCCACTGTAATAACATATACCTCAAGTTTCTACAATGCATTGGTGGGTTTTATAATTGCTTTGAGTTGTTTATTTTCAATTTCGTATTTCAATTGGTTGGTGGAATTATGTTAGTATGTGTTTTTTTTTCCTCTTCTATTCTCTTCTTGGGTAAAAGTGTTTGTATGTACATATATATAATATATACATATTTGTGTGTTTATTTATACGTAAAATGAAGAAATTGGTTATTGTATTAAAGAAATTTTTGGTATAACAGTGGGTTAGTTGGTGGTTGATTTGCAATGGAATTGGGTTTAGTGGTACTTGCATCAAAATGCTTGTTTATGTAAGATTGTTGCTCTTGTGCTTACTTATATCACCCACTGTTCATGTTTGTGCAAAAATAGGTAAAATTTGATTTATGGATAGGTTTAATCCTTTGTTCCTTTGTACATCTAATTCAAACACAATTACTCAAAATGTTTAAGAATTATTATTTATTGATGTTTCCCAACCCCTTTCTTTTATTTTGCTAACCCATTTGATAATTGAGTTGTATTCTTGTTCCATGTGCTGAAATTGAAACTTTCTACTTTGTTGTGGTGTGAGAAATCCCAATTTTCTTGAACAGAGTCGGAATCAGTTTTGCCCACCGAGTGTTCAACCAAAGTGCTCGATAGCACATCAAGGGGTATCGATTGGTAAATGGAGAGAGGGATATAAGTGATTAGTGAAGAGATAGAGAGATGAAGGTGAGCACACAAAACAGAGTTGAATAAGTTGGAGAGAGGGAAACATATTTTTGTCTTTTCATGCACAAATAAAAGTATAGACAAGTAATGTCGTTTGTGCAAAATTGACGGATTGGGGGAATCTTGATATTGTCAGTTAAAGTATGAGAGATTTTCTGTAATTATTGAAACCACAAAAGAGGTTCCTATATTTGTCAGAAAATTCAAAGAAAGTAAGTGTAATTTACCCTAATATAATTAATGTGCAGGTTGGGATTGGAACACTCTTTCTAAACCTGACTTCCATTATACTTGGGGATAAAAAGATATTCCAACCCGGATTGGGGTTGGTGCTTTGTTACAACGCACATCACTCGTGTTGTGAGGCTCTGTTGGGGTGTCTTAAACATTTTTGATAATATGAATCGTTCATATTGTAAGATTTGTCGAGCATATTATTCATAAAAAACAATTCAGGCTAATAGGACATATGTAATCCTATGATCAACCTTAATTATTTTTAAAAATATTATCAAAATTATATCAACTATTTTTTTTTTAAAAACAAATGTGATCTTGTTATGGAGTTGCAGATGTCCAGTTGGTTTGATTTATTTTATGTAGGATATACTCGATAAATCTTAAAATATAAACTATTTGGATCATAAAAATAAACTCAGGATACGCCTCGACAACATCACAACAGTCATGCTGTGCCAGAAGGCACAACACCTATCCCAATTCCAGTCCCAACCCATCTTTTGTATATAAATTATTGAGTTAATTACACTAAAACCATCTCAATTATTAATGAATATTATTTTACTCCCTCTAGTCATAAATTTGTACATATTGATTTTAAAAATCATACAAATAAATCTTTTTTGGAAATAGTCTATAAAAGTAAAAGTAATATATTTTCATAATTGAAAAGATTAAAATCTATGAATTTAAAAGATTAAAAAAAAAATACTCATTAATAATTGACGGAATGTTGGTGTAATTAGCCCTAAATCATAATCTTAAACTCAATAAATTATGGGTGGCTTAGAGAGCAATCAGGTCATGTGCACCCTTTGCTCCCATCCAAACACAAGTCGTGAAATGGTGGTCAAAAGAGGGGCAAAAATGTCAACAAAAGGGCACACCATAAAGGAAGGCCCCTGAGCCAAGAACTCTCAGGATTGAACTCAGAGAGGATGAATGAGGCTGAGGAGAGATGGGATGTTTCTAAAGGGTGGTTGCCCCTCTCTAAATGCCAATGATTTCTGAAACAAAAATCAACAACCCTTTGCATATGTATGTATTTGTGTATGTATTATACATGGGTGTGTGAGTTTGTGGATTTAGGGTTTGGTTTATGACCAATCCCCTCTCAACTGCTGCTGCTAATGTTGTTGTTGTTGTTGTTGTTGACGAAGATGATGTTGCTACTGATATATATATATATGTATATATATATAGAGAGAGAGAGACAGACAGAAACATAGATACAAGAGGCTGTGATGATGATATTGATTTCTCTTCTGAGTTCGTTCACATGTCAGGCACTGATAGAGAATTTTTACCCATTCAATGGCGAGGCAACACTGAAGGCCTTTGAGAGAGAGAGACTCTGTCTGATATGATGGGGTCTTCTCTCAGTGGGCAACTGTAGTTGCAGCCATGGTGGGAAAAACACCCATTCTCTTTCCTGATCCAAACACACAGATCTGAGCCTCCCCTGTTCCCCCAATATGTACCACATCCATACTACTTATACATGACTGTCTTGTTTGGTAATATATTATTTTAGTAATTTTTTTGATTTTTTATAAAATATTATGTAAAAGATTAAAAAGAATAATATGACAACTAAGGATTAATTTAAGAAGTTTTGCTAAATGATTCTATTTGAAAGCCTAATGTCTGGGATAAGTCTTTTGTCTCCGGAAAAGGGAAAGCCAGTTTTTTTATTTTTATTTTTATTTTGGGTGTTCATAAATTTGGTAATTTGAGTGGAAAAATACTACTAGTGTATGAGCTAATTAGTTTTATGAATATTTGTTGCTATATGATGATTTTTCACAGTATTTTAGTTTTCCCAAAGTAGATTAAAATTCTTACTAAGCCATTTAATTAGTAACTATAATCACATTCAATCTGATTTACAATTGCCATCTAAGATATCTAGCAAAACCTGGCAATAAGAATGGATATACTAGACAGATGATGTATTTGTGCCCACTTGACAGTCTCCAACACGCTCGAGCCTCTGCCGGTAATGGTAATGGAAGATGAAAACAATCTTCTAGCTGCCCAATGATGTCCTGCCTTGCACTGTAACAGTCTCCGTTCCTTCCCTTCCATGCTCCATATAGGGAAGGGAAATGGGTAAATCAGTCAACACTGGGACAACAAAAATTATACATAGATGGCGCAACTCTTCTTGTGATGAGATGCAACTCAAACTTTGTGTGAGTGTAACACTTCTGTATTGGTTTTTTTTTTTTTTTTGGTGGATAAATTACAAATACATCTAAGGTTTGTTTAAGTATAGATTATTTTTTGTGATTTAGAAAATTACAAATATTTTCTTGTCAGAATTTTTTTATTTAACAGAATTACTTAAAAAAATAAATTTTATAATTGCTCTCCTATACAATAATTAAGTTAAATTATTAATTGAAATATATTTTTAAAATCATTAGAAATTGTTAATTGACTTAATGATTTATTAATAATTGGGATGATTTGTTATGAAATTAGAAATTTCAGCCGATGGAATGTAATTTTTAGAATTACAGGAAACAATTCGTATTTTAATCAAATCTCAGAAGTATATTTGTAATTTATCATTTTTTTTATTTATTTATCTTTCCACTGTTGAGTAATTCTCACAAGGTAAATGTTCTGAATTCAAACAAAAACAAAAAGAGACACATAATTAAACCAAGGCAGTGCTTTTCAATAGGTATTTAGAAAAATATTATTAAAAAAAGAGGTCTTAAAGTTAAACTCACTTTGTAGATCTAGTGATGTGTTAAGAAAATGATTAATTGGTAATATACTGTGAAAATTAAATCTATAAAGTGGGTTAAGAAAGCTGAAACATATATTTATATCATTAAGCATTAGAGTTAAGTTACATATTTAGCCAGCTTATGAGCAGCTAAATTAAATTCCTTGGTAAAATCAATCATTTTTTTGACACATTACTAGGTCTATAAAGTAGGTTTAAAAAGTGAACTTGTATATTATTTTCTTAAAAAAATATATATATACTTGTGAAAATTAATTTTAAGTGTAGATTTAATTATATTAAAATTGACTCTGAATTATACATCACATTATAAATTTTTGAAGGGTAAATTACAAATAAACTTCTTAAGATTATTAAAAGTACAAATTCTTCTCTCACGTTTGAGATTTTACATTTCATCCCTGGAAATTTTTATCACATAACAAATGGCCCATTTATTAGTCAATTGTTAAGTCAAACTAATAGAGTATATGATGTAAGTTTCAATTTTTTGAGAAATACCTATATTAACATTTATGATTACACCTCCTTGGCGTAGCGCAAATGGTTAGGAGGAGGGTCTCAAGTTGCTATTAACATAGCACTTGGTGTAGGTTCGATTCTCCCCATTACGCATGTCCTGGCTTAATTAGAGCTTGTGTTGAGGGGTTGGTGCAAGCTCTCAGAACAACAAGATACCTTGGTGATCTTGACACGGATGCTACCTTAAACCTACGGGTGGATGTGAGGATTTTCTTGTAACCAAAATATATATATATATATTATGATTACCTTCCTTATTCTCTATTTTCTCTTAACTAGTAACAATATTTTGCCTAACTATTGCACCACCTTCTTCCACTCTTGACCAAAACCATTGTAATTTGATGTGTCACCAATGAGGGTTGAAGAATATTGTGATGATGTAGAGAGAGATTTGGTGGTGGGTGGATGAAAATGAGGATAATATGATAATTTCATTTTGGTATTAGAGAATATTTGTGTAATTTTAATTTTTTTGGTAGGTTAGTTGTAGAAAAAAATTCTTATAAGGAGGTATTTGTAATGATGGATAAATTTACTTTTTAATCAATTGAATTTTTTTTATAAAAAAAATAGAAAAGTAAATTTTAACTATTTTTAACTAAGTGGTTGTTTGAAATTAACATTTTAAATGATTTTTTAACTATTTTAAGAGATAAGAAAAGTTATTGTGTTGGGGAATGAATTTTTTAATTGTGTGAGAAAATGTGAAGAAAAATTATTAAGAAAATTCTTGCGCTTAGCTAAGAATATGAAGTTAACCTCACTCCAGGGCTTGAATTAATAAAATCTTAAAATCAATTTAAAAAATCATATTTGCTTCTAAATCAAATAATTCGAAAAATATTAGCATATCTTGATTATATTTTTCTATCTCTATTTTATAAGATTATGTATATAAAAAATAAATTTACAATATTTGGGTTGAGTAAGTCATTCCTTTTGTTTCTATGATTTTGTGAGGTCACATGCCATTTGTGAGCCCTTCATATATTAGTCAAGTGATTTGAAGAAATTATGAGCTATTTTTTTTTAACTGAAAAAAAGCGACTTTATTGATGAGAACAAAGTAGATACATACATTTGTGAGTCCTTCATATTAGTTGGAGATTTGAAAAAAACTATGAGCGGATGATATGAGTCCTTCATATTATTTATTTATTTTTTTGTGACACAAATAAACTTGATACTCATATCAAGTTTATTTGTGTCACAAAAAATAAATAAATAATTAAATAAATAAATTTAAATCAACAAAAATCATAATGGTCATTGTCATGCACCTATAATATTACTCATCTGTATAGTGACTAAATAATCAATACATGTATAAAACCATTGGCAAGAAAAATTGATTGAAAACAATTTTAAAAAGAAAAAGGAAAAAACAGAGAGGCAATTATAAAAAAATTATGGAAATAATGTTTATTGCCAAAACTAAAAAGTAATATGGTTAGATATTCATAATTCATAATAATATGATAAATAATATACTAGTAATGTTGACTTAAGCAAAAAACATGATTTCGCATGCATAAATGATGATCTAAATGACTTTCATGAAAAATTCTAAATGATTTGTAGCTCTACATTGAAACCACAAAAAATGAAATAGTATAAAAAATAAATAAAAACCACAAAAAATTTAAATAACAAAAAAAATATAAAAAAAAAAAAACAAAAACAAAAACAAAAACAAACAAACAGAACTTACATGTAGTCAACCTAAGTGACCATCATTGTAAATTTTGCTTAAAATAGTGGAGGTAAAAAATAATCAAAACAACCAACTTAAAATTAAAATTGAAGGAATTACAATTAAAACGTTCATTTTTTTTTTGAAGGGGGGGGGTAAATTTATCATTGTATCATCAACTTTCTCTGACCGCTATATATCTTACAAAAATAAACATATAAATATAAACTAAAACTCTCAAATGTTACAATCATAAAAATTTTAATATCTCATGAGTTAACATCCGCAATAAAAAAATATGAATAATATTTAAAATATGTATCAAAAAATTTGATAAAACAATTGAAACAGATGTTAATAGTATATTGTGGTGAAGAACAGATTGAAATCATTGGATAGTATAGCTACTATGGTTGTTTATGGTTTTTGAATTGCCAATACTTTTTTTTTTTTTTGAATGATTACATTACATCTATACTATATACATATATATATATATATATATGTACATAATGTATAGTATAGATAAATATGGAATAATAGGAAATCAAAATCGTAAATTATGGGATTTACCATAAAAGTGTTATCTTTTTAATTGAATTTTAAAATAAAGGGTAAATTACAAATATACTCTCTGAGATTTGCTTAAAGTACAGATTGTTCTATGTAGTTTGAAAAATTACAAATATCCCCTCATTAAAAAAATTTATTTAATAGAATTAACTAAAAAAAGAAATTCATAATTGCTCTTCTATACAATAATAAAATTACCTAAATCATTAATTGAAATATATTTATAACATCATTAAAAATTGTTAATTGACTTGATGATTTATTAATAAAATGAGTGATTTGTTATGAAATTAGAAACCTCAGGGGGTGGAATGTAATTTTCAGAACCACAGGGAGCGATTTGTATTTTGATCAAATCTCAGGATGTGTATTTATAATTTATCCTAAAATAAATTAATATATTATCTTTTTGAAAGCCATAAACCATGGAATAAATACCTAATAGAATTTTAGGTGAAGTACCAATAAATCCAAAATGTGATCTTGTAAATTGTTTAGTCCTCTCTTTTTTTTTTTATGAACCCAAAGGTCCAATTAAAGTGAAAATTACACAAAGGGTAGTTAACATGTTTGGGTTTAGTTTTTTAAAGATAAAAGTGAATTTCTCTAAATATAAAATTACACATATGGACAATTCGCATTATAGAGGTTTTGGATTTTCCCTCCTAGAACAAATCCCACATTATGGAAAAAAAAATGTAACACTCTAATAACGTAACATTCTAATATATAACACTAACATAACATCCAATGTAAAATACTAAAAAACTCTTTGATTCACTTTTTCCAAGCGTAACAACGTAATACTCTAAAAAAAACTTATTATTGTACTTTTTTTAAACACAACACTCTAATGTAACACAAAAAAAAAACTCTTTATTGTACTTTTTTCCAAACATAAGACTTCAGTTAATGTAACACAAAAAAAAAAAAAAAAAAACTCCTTAGTATATTTTTTTTTCCAAACGTAACACTCCAATTAATGTAATCCCAAACGTAACACTCCAACGTAACACACACAAAAATACTAAAAATTTCTTAATGTAATTTTTCTAAACGTAGCACTCACAATTTGAAATTATACATTTGCTCAAAACTTACTAAGGAATTTTTGTACTCTTTTTGGAATGGTTTGAAGAATCCCATATCTTTTTTTTAGAGTGTTACATTTGGGAAAAGTACACCAAAGAGTTCTTTGTGTATTACATTGGAATGTTACACTAAGAAATTTTTTTGGAGTGTTACGTTTGGAAAAAGTATACAAATAAATTTTTTTTGAGTGTTAAATTGGAATGTTACGTTTGAGTGTTATATGGGAGTGTTACAGTTTGAAATTATACATTTGCCCAAAGTTTACTAAGGGATTTTTGTACTTCTTTTGAAATATTTGAAGAATCCCACATCATTTTGAAATGTTTGAAGGATCCCATATTTCAAGTTATTTTTTTATTCCATTTAAAATGTTTTCCAAATAAAAAAAAAAAAAAATCTCCTTTAAAAATTCATCCCAAAAATTAAAAAAAATAAAATAAAAGGAAACATAATAAGGATATAATTGTAAATTTAATTTCTAAATAATATATTAAATTTACTTTTCCAAAATTAATGGGACTAATTGGTCCTATGAGAAAATTCTTGGGACTAAATCAATTATCATTCCTCAAAATAGGATTTATAGGTAAATTTTCCTAGAATTTGTTTTTTAATTTTTTAAAATTAAAAAAAAAATTAAGAAATTAGATATGAGATTTTGAAATTGTGATAAGGCTTTTTGTTATAGATAGATATAAATATAGATAAATTTTTCTAAAATATTTTATTATGTTTAATTTTGTGTGTAACATAAATTTTTTTCAATTTGTAAGATTTCTTTTTTTTTTTTGGGGGGGGGGGGGTGGGGGGGGGGGGGGAAAGTGACTTGAAAATTTTTTCTAAAGAAAAATTATTGGATTTACCATAAAAGTATTCTCTTTTTAATTGAATTTTAAAATAGATTAGTATATTCTTTTCTTGAAAGCCATAAATCATGGAATAATTATCTAATAGAAGTTTTTTAATTTTTTAAAATTAAAAAAATCAAGAAATTAGATATGGTTTCGAAACTGTGGTAAGACTTTTTCTTACAGATAGATATAAATATAGATAAATTTTTTCTAAAAAAAGATTTTTGTAATTTATAAGATTTTTTTTTGTTGGGGGGGGGGGGGGTGAGAATAAGCGATTTGAAAATTTATTCTAAGGAAAAATTATGTGTATAAAAAGGTATAAATATATGTGCATAATAAGTCAATCATTGAATATTTGAAATTTGACATCTTTATTTTATTATTTTGATGAATTGCTTCCTATACTTAATAGCAAAACAAATATGTATTTTGAATATTTTCCTTTTAAAAACCATAAATTTTCTTATTCTTGAATTGCTTCTTATATTTAATAGCAAAACAAATATGTATTTTGAATATTTTATTTTT
Organism: Camellia granthamiana; assembly: GCA_036172215.1. NCBI lineage: Eukaryota > Viridiplantae > Streptophyta > Magnoliopsida > Ericales > Theaceae > Camellia > Camellia granthamiana. Next base: position 118,004,405 of record CM069906.1, read on the forward strand.
AAAAACATAAATCATGGACTAATTAGACTTTTATTTTTATATGGTTAAAAGAAAGTTGGTCAATGAAGATTTTCTTAATTATTTAAATTAAAAAAAATAAGAAATTGAGATTAAGCATGTAAAGCTCTCACATCTCTTCTTATTAGAAACCTCATTTTTCTTAATATATAGTATATATGTAAGGAGAAAACCTCAAGGGGTATATTTCTAATTTTCCCATTTCTTAATCCCCAGATGAGAGAAGTCATTTTTTGAGGAGAAAATATGTGTTTTTGTGATTTACGTGCTCTATCGTTATAAGTACTTTTTTAATTAGGGAAACTTACCTATTAGTCCTATTATAGATCTACTACTAGAAATTCAATTCGTATTCTCAACAATCAATGTGTAGTATTGAATAATCTCATTTTTCAATTATTCACACATTTCATTGAGCTTACCATTTCATTTTACCAAGTTCAATGTTAGCTAGATTAGTCAATATTTATATGTTTTCGTCGCAACAAGATGTTATTTGTAGCAAGTAATTTGAAAATTCTACTAAAATTAGAAATATAAATAGAATTTTTAGTTTTTGTTCAGACCTATGCTTAGGAAGCATTCAGCTTGTTTGGTTGTATTTTTTCAAAAACACTTTTCAGAAAATTCTACTTTTTTGTTTTCTGTATTTTTTGTTTTTACTGAATGTTTTTAACATTTTAAGCAATTTTTTTTACTTTTTAGACATACCTAATATAAATATACCTAAAAAGTAAAAAATTTGTGAAAAAAACCTTTTAAAAATTCACTAAATACCAAAAATATAAAAAAAATACGAGAATTCAGTACATTTTTTATATTTTTATGTATTTATTAAAATTTTAAAATATTTTTCACAATTTTTTTACTTTTTAGATACATCTAAGTAAGGTGCATCTAAAAAAGTAAAAAAAAAAATGTTTAAAATTTTAAAAATATTCACTAAAAATAAAAAAACACGAAAACTAAAAAATTGAGTTTTCAAAAAACTTAATTCAAAAAATTCAAACCAAACACATTGATTATTGTCCCAAGACGTCTTTTTTTATATTTGTCAAATACATCAATTTTTTTAATTAATTATATTTAAAAAATACTATTAAGAATATTAGGTGTTTTTATACTTTTTATTTTTTTATTTTTTATTACAATTTTGTGCCCTAGATAATTACCTTGTCCACAAATTTCAAAATTTCAAAAGCCTAATTTCTTTGCCCCACCCAATCCGTTCCCATTCACTGCCGTTGTCTCTATCATTGGCACACCCCCCTTATGCACACGCTCCTTGCCAAAGCATCTTAGCGATGAATAAAATACAAAGTATTTTATATTAAAATGTGTTTTATATGGGTTTTGACATAGATAGGCCCATAAAGTTTATAACTCACTATGAACAATCTAAACCCATCATTTAGGGCCCAATACATAATCTAATTAATGAAACCCAGCACTTGCTGAAACCTCACATAGCAATAAGAACCAATGGCACCAAGACACATGACAAGAGAAGGGCAAGCCACATCAGCAGACAAAGATCTGCAAAGTTATTGCCACTTGCACATCGCCATTAATGAAGCCCCCTTACAGCATTTATTGTGACAAGCCCTCTCCGTTGGAACAGAACGCCCTCACCATGAACAAGGTAAGCTAGAGTATAGACTTTCGGCCAAGGCGACAGGTCGGAAGGGACAAAGAAATGATTACTAAAGGATATAAGCAAACGTCGAAGACAGAAAGAAGGTTAAGCTTCTTTATCTCTACTCCATCCCTACACTACACTCTTCTCTCTCTAACTTGCTCGTCGGAGGGTTCGCTAGGGGACTCCCCATTCCCCGTTGAACTCTTGTGCAGGTCCTCAGGTGGGCTTGATCATTCGGACATAGGCTGAAGGAGCATGGATTAGTCCCATCCGTCCAACCATCACGAACTGTATCATCGGTTGGCGCCGTTTGTGGGAACCTTTTCTTACTCTGCGCGCTAGTTGTACTCATTGTCGCCGGAGGCCCTTTCCCAATAACCCTTTCCTGTCACCTGTGAAGGTAAATGGTCACGACTAGATCTATGGCTTCCCACTCCAATGTTCCCGACCACCAAACTGACCCTCCTAATCCAAACAACCCACCACAATACTTTACCGAGCTCACCAATAGCATTAACTGCCTTGCCGAGCAGAACCAAGCTTTAATTAATGCCCTGCTCCAGAGAGACCTTCCCATGCCTCCTCCACCACCTCCAGATATTCCACCCAACCAAGAACGAGCCCCGAGCCATATTATCCAGCAACCTTATCTACCCAACTTGGAAGGTTTGCAACCTCCTTCCCCAAATATAAATCCACCACCTCGACTCCCACATCCATCGATCTTAGCACCAATCCCAGAAGGAGAGGCTAGTAACGTTCAGCCCCCCACCGCCCTCCGGTGGTGACAACATTCCTCTTTAGGACGCCGAACTCCGAGCCATGAAGCTCCAACTCCAAGGGGTCATGCAGAACATCCAGCATAAACCCTCTACCACAGCCAACTTGCCATTCGTTGCCTCCATCCAGGACAAACCCTTACCCCCCCAAGTTCAAAATGCCCACCATTGACTCTTTTGAAGGTACAACGGACCCAGTTGACCACTTGGAGACCTACAGGACCCTCATGATCCTCCATACTTTCCCTGACGAAATCATGTGCCGGGCTTTCCCCGTGACGCTCAAGGGGTCAACTCGACTTTGGTTTAGTCAACTGTCACAGACTCTGTCTCCACTTTCCAGTACTTCAGTGACTCTTTCCTCAGCCATTTCATTGGAGCCCAGCACTTGCGGCGTCCAGTAACCCAACTCCTCAACATCCGTCAGATCGAGGGAGAGTCGTTACGCAGTTTCGTTACCCGCCTTCAACACCGAAGCCCTGCAAGTAGCGGAAAACGATGACAAAGTCATTCTTACGGCTTTTATGGCCGGTTTGCGGTCGTCTGACTTCCTTTTCTCCCTCTCTAAAAAACCCCCCCGACCTCCATGGCAGCCCTACTTTTCAAAGCCCAAAAATACATGAATGCTGAAGATTCCCTAGCCGCCAGGCAAGACCCTATAAACACCAAAAACCCGACCCCCAGAGAAAAGAGAAAAGATGCAGAAACCAGAAATACCCAGTACAATAACCAAACATCTCAGTACACTGACCGACCCCCCAGAACTGACCGGTCGGCCCCAGCCCGACCGCCCGGCCGGTTCGAGCGGTATACCCCCCCTAAACTCTCCCATGGAACAAGTCCTCTATCAGATCCAGCGAGACTATCCCCTAAAATGGCCCCAACCATCACGGACTCCTTCCAATCGAAAAGTCCAGTCCAAATATTGTCGTTTTCACCAGGATCACGGCCATAATACCGAGGAGTGTGTAACCTCAAAGATCAGGTCGAGGGCCTGATTCGTCAAGGACGCCTCAGCCGATTCACGGATACTCGCCATCAGCAAAGGCAGCGGATTGAACCCATCAGAAACAACTGTCGATGCACCCCTCCCCGACAGCCAGCACAGCCTAACCAAGGTCATGACCGCCCTCCACAGCAACCTCGGGCACAAGGTAACCCCGCCCCACCCTGTTGGAGAAATCAGAGTTATCTCTGGCGGGCTTGCTTGTGGAGGACCATCCCCGGTCGATTGAGCGGGCAGAACTCAGAAAAATAAGGCAGGGCTTAGACAAAGAAGTTGCCATGTTGGACCGACCCTCCAAACATCCCAGGCAGTCGGACCGAGCCTATGACCTTTACGGATGCCGACTGCACAGGCATCCGTTATCCTCATGACGACCCTCTCGTCATTTCCGCCCTCCTTTCCAATTACAAGGTCAGACGGGTTCTCATCGACAGCGGTAGTTCTTCAGACATCATCTTCCTCAATTGCTTCCGCTAGCTCAAAATTAGGGAAAAAAGTCTGTCTCCCCTTCAAACCCCTCTGGTCGGTTTCATTGGCGACCGGGTGACCTCCATTGGCTCCATCGATCTTCCTATCATAATTGGCGAGTACCCGTGGCAGACCACAAAGTTGCTCACCTTCCTTGTTGTTGACTGCCCCTCTGCCTACAACATCATCCTAGGCCGCACTGCCCTAAATGCTTTCCAAGCTATCACATCCACTTACCACCTTGCCATCAAGTTCCCCACCGATCTTGGGGTCGGGACAGTGAAGGGAGAGCAGACCGTGGCCAGAGAATGTTATGTTGCCTCACTTAAAGAAGTCAAACTGAAGGAGGCTATGATCATCGAAGGACTCGATGTCAGAGACGAGGACGAGCTGGTCAGAGGGGAAACAGTAGAGAAGCTCATAGAGGTCCTCGTCGACCCCACCAACCGGGCCAAAACCGCCAAGATCGGAAGCAAACTATCCCCCCAAGCCAAGGCCAACCTCACCGCCCTACTGGTTGAACACAATGACGTGTTTGCCTGGACTCACTCCGATATGCCGGGCATTGATCCCCCTTTCATCAGCCACCGTCTTAGTGTTGAGCCCCATTTTTGACCTATCCGTCAGAAGCAGCACATTTTTCACCCGGAATGCAATAACCTTATTGCTTCTGAAGTAGACAAACTCCTTGAGGCATAGTTTATCACTAATGTAGACTACTCCAAATGGCTGTCGAATGTGGTTCTGGTTCGTAAAAATAATGGTAAATGGCGACTCTGTGTCGACTACTTCGACTTCAACAGAGCTTGCCCTAAGGACAGCTACCCTCTCCCCCGCATAGATCTGCTGGTCGACGCCACGACCGGTCATTAAATGCTCAGTTTCATGGATGCCTTCTCTGGCTACAACCAAATCTTGATGCACCCATCTGATCAGGAACACACCTCCTTCATCACCGACCGAGGCACCTACCATTACCGTGTGATGCCATTGAAGAATGCCGGGGCCACTTACCAACGGTTGGTCAATGCTGTCTTCCATCATTAGATAGGCCAGAACATGGAAGTATATGTCATTGACATGCTGGTCAAGAGCAAGCTCTCCACCGATCATTTGGCCGACCAGCGAGAAACCTTCGCCACCCTACGAAAGTACCAGATGAAACTCAATCTGGAAAAATATGCCTTCGGCGTAGGATCTGGGAAGTTTTTGGGACTCATGGTCAGTCAGCGGGGCATCGAGGCTAACCCCGAAAAGATTAAGGCCAACCCTGAAAAGATTAAGGCCTTAATTGAAATGCAGTCGCCTAGAATGGTCAAGGAGGTTCAGAGGCTTACTGGCCGAGTGGCCGCCCTCAACCGCTTCATTTCCCGAGCAACGGATAAGTGCCTCCCCTTCTTCAAAGTCCTTCGGGAAACTTTTGAATGGACGGCGGAATCTGAAGAGGCCCTTCAACAGTTGAAACAGTGCATGGCTAACCCCCCCTACTTTCTCAAGCCATCATGGACGAACCCCTCTTCCTCTATTTAGCCGTGTCACACACTGCAGTTAGTGCGGCACTCGTCAGGGAAGACAGCTCTGTCCAACGACCGGTCTACTACATCAGTCGGGCTTTTCAGAGGGCGGAACAGAACTACCCATTGTTAGAAAAAATGTCCTTGTCCTTGGCCTTGGTCACCACCTCCAGACGACTCCGCCCTTACTTCCAAGCCCATTCCATAGTGGTCCTTACTGACCAACCATTGAAGAAGATAATGCAACAACCAGAGCTTTCCGACAGGCTTATGCAATGGTCTGTCGAACTCAGTCAGTTTGATATCTCCTATCGGCCTCGGACAACAATTAAGGGACAGGCTGTTGCCGACTTCATCCTGGAATTCACTAACCTCACCCCAACCACAACTCCTCTACTGCCACCAACCCCTACCGAGCCAGAAGACCCCCACTCTTGGACCTTCAACGTCGACGGATCATCCCACAAAGAAGGCAGTGGGGCTGGTCTCATCCTCACTGCCCTTGACGGTGGTTATTTCAAATGTGCTCTCCGCTTCCTGTTCGATGCAAGCAATAATGAGGCCGAATATGAGGCATTGATAGCAGGTCTCCGCCTAGCCAGAGACATCGGTGTCAGCCACATCCGGGTGTTCAGCGATTCCCAACTTATTGTCGGGCAAATTACGGGAGAATTCGATGCCAAGGAGGACACCATGCGGGCATATAGGGATATTGCTCTCTCCCTTGCTCGCCTCTTCAATACCTTCCACATCAAGCACATCCCTCGGGCTGAAAACTCCAAGGCAGATGAGATGGCCCAATTGGCTTCTGCAGACCAGTCAGACCTCAACCACGGGGTCCGCCTCGAATACTTGGCCCACCCGGCCATCTCACACAATCTGCAGGAAGTCCACTTCCTCCAAGATGAACCTATCCCATGGGCGGCAGACATCTTTCTGTATCTGACAACGGGGGAACTGCCAGCCGACAAACAGCAGGCCGCCAAAGTCAAGGCCCGGTCGTCCAACTACATTCTTGTCTGCGACCTCTTATACAAACGTAGTTTTTCACGCCTATACCTCAGATGCCTCAATCCTACTCAAGCAACCTACGTGATGAGGGAAATCCATGAGGGTATCTGTGGTAATCATTCGGGCGCCCGGTCTCTAGCCCACAAAATACTTCGCACCAGTTATTTCTGGCCTACTCTTAATCAGGATGCAACAGACTTTGTGCTCAAATGCGATAAGTGCCAGCGTTTTGCCAACATCCCCCATGCTCCCCCTACAGAATTAATCACGCTTTGCAGTCCCTACCCATTCGCCAAATGGGGGATCGACCTCGTCGGCCCATTACCCACTGGCCGAGGCCAAACCAAATTTGCCATTGTCGCCATTGATTACTTCACTAAATGGGTGGAGGCAGAACCCCTTGCCACAATTACTGAGCGGAACATAACCAGATTCATTTGGCAGTTGATCGTATGCAGATTTGGCATCCCTCAAGCCATCGTCTCCGACAACGGCAAACAATTTGACAATGCCAAGTTTAGGAAATTCTGTGCAGAGCTTCAAATCCAGCCATGTTTCTCTTCCCCAGGTCATCTCCAAGCCAATGGTCAAGTTGAGGTCACCAACCATTCTCTTTTGAAGATCATCAAAACCAAGTTGGAAGCTGCTAAGGGACTTTAGGCTGAGGAACTACCGAATGTACTCTGGGCCTACCGCACTACCGCTCGAACCCCCACTGGGGAGACCCCTTTCGCTTAACATACGACGCTGAGGCGGTCATCCCAGTGGAAGTCAGTCTTCTTACCCCAAGGGTTCTACATCCGAATCCAGAACTAACCGAAGAGTTGTGTCGGGCAGACCTATACCTAATTGAAGAGCTCCAAGAAACCACCACTGTCAGACGGGCCTCATACCAACAGAAAATGCGAACACACTACAACCGCAAAGTCAGACCGAGGGAATTCGCCGTGGGGGACCTTGTTTTGCGAGAAGTAACTCTTGCCACCAAAAATCCGACTGAGGGCAAACTGGCAGCCAAGTGGGAGGGACCTTACGTTGTGAAAGCCAGACCACACTCGGGCACTTACCGATTTCAGGACATGGAAGGTCGAGATCTCCCCCATCCTTGGAATGCTGAACATTTGAAACGCTATTTTCAATAAAAGTTGTATTTTTGTATTGTCCAATTACTGTATGTTCTTTTTGACAATCTGCACACTTGAATGTTCTCATTTTCTCCTCATATGGTGTAAATTTATGTTCCAATGGGCTACACTTTGTATGACAGCAAACTTATATCTCAGTTATCTGTGGTATTCCAATAACGCTTTCATTGCAGCCTCAGCCAGACTGAGCACTAAAAGCCTTAGCCAGACTGAGCATGAAAAGCTCGGCCAGACCGAGTCACTTAAAGCCTCAGTCAGACTGAGCACTAAAAGCCTCAACCAGATTGAGCATGAAGAGCTCGGCCAGACCGAGTCACTTAAAGTCTCAGCCTGACTGAGCATGGAGAGCTCGGCCAGACCGAGTCACAAAAAGCCTCAGCCAGATTGAGCATAAAAAGTCTCAGCCAGACTGAGCATGAAGAGCTCGGCCAGACCGAGTCACTTAAAGCCTCAGCCAGACTGAGCACAAAAAGCCTCCGCCAGATTGAGCATGAAGAGCTCGGCCAGACCAAGTCACTTAAAGCCTCAGCCAGACTGAGTATGAAGAGCTCGGCCAGGCCGAGTCACTTCAAGCCTCAGCTAGATTGAGCACAAAAAGCCTCAGCCAGACTGAGCATGAAGAGCTCGTCCCAACCGAGTTACTTCAAGCCTCAGCCAGGCCGAGCCACCATTGCAACTTTATGATCGTAAGCATAGTGGCCATACTTAGTCACATTCCAGTCCAATGTTTTCCAAATCAGACTCGTTCCTTGCTGGGTCGGGATCCATAAACTTCGCATCTTTAACACGCTTACAAGTTAAACTTCACTCTACATTGAGTTTTTCTCACATTCACTCTGCATTGAATTTTTCTTACAAGTTAAAATTCACTCTGCATTGAGTTTTTCTCACATTCACTCTGCATTGAATTTTTCTTACAAGCTAAAATTCACTCTGCATTGAGTTCTTCTCACATTCACTCTGCATTGAATTTTTCTTACAAGTTAAACTTCACTTTACATTGAGTTTTCCTTACATTTTACATTTCACAATGATTTATACACAAGCCTTATACAAGTCACCATTCTCATTCATTTCAGATGCACAAACAAATGTAATAACATGAAAACACGACTCCAAATTTTATTTATTCACAAACTGGTACATAAGTTTATTACAACCATTAAAAAAAAAAAAAAAAAACCAATACTCCTCCACTCACTCCTCTTCTTCACTTGAGGCGAGATCCTTCTCTTCAATGCCCTCATCTAGGGGGGCTTGGGCCATGTTGTCTTCGTCAATTCTAACACTGCTGAAGTCTATGTCTGGGAACAGCTCTTCTGCTTTACACTTGAACATCTTCCAGCCACTGTCCCAGAATTCAGCCATTTCGTGTTTGTAGAAGTTCGACCGCTGGAAGCTCTGGATTACTTCGTCTTCGCCCCTGCTCCCAGCGGTCGTTCCTGATGGGCCAGCCCCCTCCCTCGCCAAGTTGCTAGCAATAGCAGCATCGACAGCCATCTGAAAGTCAGCAGACACCTTAAATTGCTCTACTGCTACGACATACAGATCGGGGTATGCTGCCCTTTCAGAGGCTGCCTTGGTTTTTTCCTCCTCCAACTCCTTCTCCAACCTCGCCTTCTCCTCAATTGCCCTAGCGCGCTCATCTTCCAGCTCTTTCTGCAGCCCAGCAATCTTCAGGTCTGCTTCATCATTTTCTTTGATTTGCTGGGCGCGCAGCTCTTCATTGTTAGTCATGGCCTCTTCAAAACGATCGTTGGCGACCGTGCAGGCATTTTTAGCATCTTCTAGTTTCTTCTGCTCGCCAGCCAGTTGGAACTCGAGCGACACTACCTTGCGGCGTTCGTCCTCTAGCTCCAACTTGGTCGCGAACAGCTCAGCATGGGCTCAAGTGGCAACATTACGCTGCACGATCGCCAACACTTCCATTATCTTTGCCTTCTTAGCCTCCTTCAACCCCCTGGCACACGCACTCCGCGCAGCCCTCCTCCAGCCCACGCTTTCCCTCTTGAAATTTTCAAGTTGGGCCTCCACCTGCCCCAACTTCTCCCTCTTCCTCTCCCTCCTCAACTCACCTTTCGCCACCGTCGCCTTATTCAACAAGGCTCCTACTAAGGCAGCCGCCTCTATCTGGGCTGAGCACAACCCCTTCATCAGCTCAGCCTCAATGTAACCAGCCACCGAACGAACGGTTGCGTCTTCCACCACCCCCAAGAGGCGGTCTGCAGCCATTCTGGCCTCTCTTCCTTCCCCTTCCACTCGCCCAGACACTGCAGGGACATGGTAGAAGGCGGTCCTCAACCCAAGTTTTTCTCCCTCTCCTTGGGATGCCAGCCCCTCCTGTGGTTGTGGCTCTTCCCTTGGCTCCACCCTTGGCTTAGCGCCGACCCCACAACTTGGCATTTGCTCCCCAAGGCCAGTCGCCCCACCCTCTGCCACTTTGCCTGCCCCCTCCAACCCCATTTCAGGGGTTCCCTCTGCCTCCCTCGCCAGGGAGGTCTGCTCCATTGTCGCCTCCTTTCTCCTCTTCAAGGCAGGCTTCTCTTCACTCCTCCTCAATCTCCTCTTCTTTTTCACTACACCCTCCATCTCCTTGTAGGCTCTCTCCTTCAAAGGATCAACTGGGGGCGGTCGTGGCTCAAATCCACCTAAGTCCTTTTCCCTCAGAGGTTTCGGGTGCGGTCGGATCCTCTCCTTCGCGATCGGCTTCGGAGGTCGGTCTGCTTGGGACTCTTTGAAGTTACTGGCTTTGGCGAGGATGTTCATATCCTCAGCCTCTTGCGTTTTCCTTCTCGCCTCTAACTCCGCCGGTCCCAGGTCTCCACCGATCGGTTGAGGACCCAACCCTGCCGCAAATAAGGCTGATGGCTGAACAAGCTCATCCCATCTAGCGCCCTCCTTCTCCCTCCATTCCTTCACCTTCTTCACTCTCGCCTCTACTACTGCCCCAAGTTTTGGCTCCACAGACTTGATGGGCACTTTCCAAACTGTGTGCACTCCAACTCCTCCGTTGGCGGACACATAGAACCACCGCGGCCTCCACCCCTTTATCGATGACAGCAACCCCGCCACCAGCCCCTTCCCTACTGCCGCTTACAAAGTGACCCAAGTTTCTTGCTGCCCCGACGCCTTATAACAAGCAAAAAACTCGTCCACCGTCATTTCAGCCCCCCCGTTTGCCTTCGGCCATTCGCTCGCACAGGCCAGCAAGATTTTCTACGCATTGGGCATCAGTTGGCCTGGGGCTACCTCCAACCGGTTCAACATGTCCACCACTATCCGGGGTAGTGGCAACCTCAAACCCCCCTTTAGCGCCTCCTCGTATAGGGCGAATTCCCCCGGTCGAACATCGGATGCCCTCTCCTTTGATTCCGGTAGTTTCAACTCTATCTCTGCGGGAATCTGGTACTTCTCCTGCATACCCTCCAGTTCCTTCGCGGTAAGGATCGACTTGTCGGCCTTTGTATGCCAGTGATTTGGCTCCACCTGGCTTATAGGCGTCGGCGTCGCCATCATTATGGACAAACGAGGTCGCCCCGACGGCTCCCCCCCACTACCTACTCGCCTCTCCATCCTGTATTGCTCCGCCAAATCCACCGCATCGTCATCCCCCCAATGGATCAACCCTGGCATTTGTAGCTTCTTCTTGGGTCATTTCTGTGGTGTGTCTACGAATAGCTTCGGATGCGGGCACAAGGAAATTCAAAAAATGTCGCAAGGGTGTATCACTTGCAACGAAGGAGTCTACACTTGGAATGTTTTGATTTTTCAAAAAAAGCTATGTAAAACGTATAATACCAAAAGCCCAAGGCTTGCCTGTATTCCAAGGGTCACAATTAATTTTTGCCAGTTTGAAAAATTTTCAACCATCCACCAAAACTGTCTTTTCAACATCCGTCATGACCTATCGTTTCACTTTTGGCCCAACGCCTAACCTTCCCCACCATGTGATTTTGCCACGTGTACGGCCATGATTCACTGCCCCCTTTCCCTACCCTGTCTTTTCCACTTCAAGTCACCACGTGACCCGCCGCTTCTCGAGCCCCACACCCCGACACCTCCCCCTTCGCAGTCGGCCCTCCTCATGGTCGATCCCTCAATTTGGCTACCCTTCGCGGTCAGCCCTCCTCATGGTCGGTCCTTCCACTCGGCTACCTTTCGTGGTCAGCCCTCCTCGTGGTCGGTCCCTCCACTCGGCCACCTTCCGCGGTCGGCCCTCCTCATGGTCGGTCCATCCACTCGGTCACTCCTATCGATCGACCTCCGTCCTGCCAGTCTCTAACAACCCTCCATTTCTTCATTATTCCCTTCGTTGGACTAAAGCTGCACTTGGGAATAGGGGACTACTGACATGGGTAGGCCCATAAAGGCTACAGCCCACTATGAACAACCCAAGCCCACCACTTAAGGCCCAATACATAATCCAATTAATGAAGCCCAGCACTGCTGAAGCCCCACATAGCAATAAGAACCAATGGCACCAAGACACATGGCAAGAGAAGGGCAAGCCACATCAGCAGACAAAGATCTGCAAAGTTTTTGCCACTGCACATCGCCATTAATGAAGCCCCTTACAGCATTTATTGCGACAAGCCCTCTCCATCGGAACAGAACGCCTTCACCATGAACAAGGTAAGCTAGAGCATAGACTTTCGGCCAAGGTGACAGGTCGGAAGGGACAAGGAAATGATTACCAAAGGATATAAGTAGATGTCGAAGACAGAAAGAAGGTTAAGCTTCTTTATCTCTACTCCATCCCTACACTACATTCCTCTCTCTCTAACTTGCTTATCGGAGGGTTCGCTAGGGGACTCCCCGTTCCCCGTTGAACTCTTGTGCAGGTCCTTAGGTGGGCTTGATCATTCGGACATAGGCTGAAGGAGCGTGGATCAGTCTGACCCGTCCAACCATCACGAACTGTATCATCAAGTTTTTTTCTATCATAATTGGAAGATTCCAATTGTGATTTTTTTTCATGTCTAATCGTTGTGTCTATTTAGTGTTGACTGTTTGATTAAAATTGATATTTATTATTTAAAATTGAAATATAATTACAAATCAATATCTTGAGAATTTTAAAAAAATTTAGAAACTACACTGGCTTACAATCTCACATTGCATTGTTGCAAAAATCAAAGTGAAAGGAAGGAGCATTAAGAGATGCAACATTGCATAGACCTGAAGCAACTGATGGATTATTGCACTTGTCTCTAAATTGGTCACTAACTACTCTTATGGTTTTGATCGAAAAAAAATAAATAAAAAAAAAATAAAAGACTAGCTTTCAATCTTGGCTCATTGACCCATGAGAGTCGGCCCATAAGCCTGCTCCTGAGTCTATTTAGACCAACTCTATTGGATAGGACTTGAGCTTAAGGTTTTGGCCTATGAGCTAGCCCAGTCCAAGGCCGTACAAAAAGCCTAGTAAGCTTAGCTCATGGGTAAACTTGGGCTCTATTTTGACAAACTGATGTCTACCCTTAATTTAGAGCAGGGGTCTATAAACATTAGGTCGGGCTTGGTTCAGGTAGAGCTTGCACTATATACTAAGAGTATATGTATCATTTTAAGCCTAACTTTGCTCAGCCTGATATTGGGCTTAATTTAGTCATTCCAACCCCAACCTTAAAAAAATTTATAAATTTCAAATTGACTCACTTAACCCAATAGATATGGACTACTATATATATATTTATTTTGAAATACTATTAGATTATTTAGGCCATTTAATGATTATTTGAATTTAGAACATTAGCAAAATTTAATTGTAAAATAAATATAATATTTTAATATTTCTTTAATTTAACATTAGAAAAAGTATGTAATATAAAAATTAAAATTAATATTTTATAAATAAACAAGTCGAGTTAAAACTCTTTATCCATGCCCCATCCTAAATTAAATGGGCTTAAACTACCCAGTGTCATGGACTAAGTAATTTCCTCAAATCCTTATTGCGTTGGATGGGTGGGGATGTAAATGAGCTGAATCAAGTTTAGTATGGTTGTTCGAACTAGATTTGAAAACTTAATGAGTTTCAAAATATAATCAAATTTGACTTGTTTACATAATGAATCGATATTGAACGAGCTTTTAACAAGTTGAACACGAGTTAAGCTCGAGTAGTTTGATTTTTTATAGTGCTTACAAACTTATCTAGTCAAGTAATAGGTTGTTCAAGATTGGTTTGACAACTTAACAAGTTTAAAACTGTGTTTAAGCGTATTTTGTTTGCATAAAAACCTAAACTTTATTTGTGATGACCGGTTTGAAAGCCGTCTCGCTTCCTTGTGTTACGTTGGGTAAGTCGTCGTGGAAAATTTCTTCTCTAAACATTTTCGGTTTGCGTTGTTTCTTTTCCGAGGTTTCACTTGTTCCGGAGGGTTGGGGGAGAAGCCAGAGTTTTTCTGAATTGGAGGGCCAGGGCCGCACGTGCGAGGCCTTGGGCCGCACGTGTGGAGAGGGGCCGCATGTGTGGGAGGTCAGGCTGCACGTGCGGGAAGAAGAGGTTTATGCTGTGTGCACATTGCCTAAAAGGCAGGTGCATGAGTGAAGGTGCGGGGGAGACCGCACGTGCGAGGGTAATAGCCGCACGTGCAGGAGAGGCGCTCCGTACGTGCCTGAGAGAGCGCCGCACGTGCAGCCAAGCACGTTTCTGCCTCGTTTTTCGTGCATTTCAGCTATGTATTGCTTTTCCCCCCCTTTTCACTTCATTTCTGATATCTCTCTCTCTATATATATATACAATATTTCTCTCTTTTTCTCTCATCTCTCTTTACCCAAACCCTCAAAATCTTATATCTTCTTTGATCTCAAGAAATCCATTGGGATTTTGGTGCTAGTCCCTTATACCAAAATGATGAGCATGTCGAGGGCTTCGTCTTGACTGGTGGAGATCGTATTCTGACGAGGTTGATTTTTGAGCTTTTTCTCCGGTTCTCTCTCGAGGTAGGGATTTCCTTGTTTTTCTTCAATGCTTCACCTATAGATGGACATGTGGTATGTTCATATTGCATAAAAACCATGTAGTATGGATTTATTTTTTTTGAAAATCATGATGGAGGATATAAGAGTTGGGTGTTGAGATTAAAATTTCATGAGATGGGTTGATGTTGGGTTAAATTTGGGGTGTGACGCAATATATTCATGATTAGAGAGATAAGGCCCTAATTTTTGTAGTAATGTCTAATAGATAAAAAGGAGTTAAAATTGTAGAATGATTATGATATGAGTTTAAGAAATGTGATTAATGATTTGATAATTGATTTAAGATTAAATTGGGTCTCATGATTTGAGCATTTGTTTGTGTGGGAATGACCATGTTTAACTTTAACGAATTGATAAGTTGTTAATGGTCAAAAAGGGAATTTAATCATGAGATTAGAATATTATTGATTTACACCACCATTAAATAGAAATGATGTAAATTATAACTTGCCACCCATGATAGAGATCCCTTATTTGAAATGATAGAAATTGAATTAGTCATATTATTGTGAAATGAAATACATTGGATTGAGGTGTAAGGTGGAGAATTTTAACGCGGGGGAATAAGGTAATTGATTTTGAAATGGAAGGAATGAGACGCTAACGCCATATGAGTCCCGAAAAATTACTTGAGATTGGACCACAAATATTTTATTTCTTCATTGTCATAGTTGGATTTAAAGTTTCATGGGAGTTGGATTACTGTTAATGTATAAGTCAAATACTTTTGCTTATAGGTTTTGTCCTTGGTCATCAGTGGAGGATGACATTATTGTGTTGATTCGTTGTGTGTGTATGCATTACACTCGTTGGTTATACCTATTCATGTTGTGATGGTCGACTGTGTGTGCTGCGCTGAGAATCAGAGGTACCATTCCCTTCCAGCTAGCACCTGGAGAATTGGCAGAGGTACCATTCCCTTCCAGCTAGTGTCTGGTAAATTGGCATGTTATTGTAGAGAGGTGTATCATTGGCTTACCGTTGTTCAAGCAGGTAGAGCAGAGATTATTTATCATTGTTGTTTCAGTTTGACTGTGCGTGTCATGTGTTACGATGATTATGATTGTGTAAGGTTTGATTGTCTTATATGTTGAGTAGATGTGTTCATGTATATTTGGACGCGCTAGAGAGTAGTTGAGGGAGTTTCCTATCACGAACTATTTTGTCGAAGGTATCTTGTTAAAATTTCGAGTTTAAGGTTGAATATG
Organism: Camellia granthamiana; assembly: GCA_036172215.1. Taxonomy (NCBI): domain Eukaryota; kingdom Viridiplantae; phylum Streptophyta; class Magnoliopsida; order Ericales; family Theaceae; genus Camellia; species Camellia granthamiana. Next base: position 118,020,180 of record CM069906.1, read on the forward strand.
TGATGAACGTGTGGAGGCAAACTTTGGTTGTATTTAGAGTAAATAATGTGAAGAAACCGGATTTGGTGAACGTGCTTTCAAAAAGAAATAAAACTAATATTATGTGGTGTTTTGTCACAAATGGAAAATATGGTTATCGTGCAATAATTGTTTAAATGGGAAATGGGTAGTAAAAATGAAACTTGGTGTTGTTGAGTAAACTGAATGTTTTTGAGAAAAGTATTTATGTAAGCATACTTTTGTTATAAAATGTCACATTATTTATATGGTATAAGATTAGCATTCATGATCATAGCTATCTATAAGTCGTCATTGTTGAGGATCATGTTGAGATCCTACTGGACTATATGTTCATCCCACGTTGTTAATCTTTTTTAGGTGAATATCAAGATGTGCTATAAGGTCACGGATCTTCTTTATTTGTTGGCCACGGGGCCTTTTGTGTATAGGTGGAATGCCATTGATGAAAAAGGGTTAAACCCTTCCTCTTGATTTAAATGATGTAAGCCTATGGGCAATGTGTTGAATTGTACTTTCTTGTTGCATTCATTTTTATCCAAATGAGAGAATTCTTGTTGATGTATTACTTGTAATTATAATGGGTTCTGTATGTTATCTCCGAAATGGAATTTATGATAACGACTTTGGTAATGAATTCTGAGTAATAAAAAAAGTGGGGCGTGACATTATTGAGCTTTTAACGAGCCGAATACGGGTCGACTTTAAGTAATTTGGTTCATTTAATAGCCCTATTGGTAGCCCATCAAGCCCATGGCCACCCTTACAATCCGTTTGGATCGTAAGGTGAAAAAAGAAAAAGAAATGATTGTAGTCTCTTATCTAAGTGAGAAAAGAAAAACAATAATTGCATTTTTTTCCACTATCATGTTTTGATGAGTGAGAAAGCAAACTATGTGAAAAAGAGATATGAGTGAGATTTTTATTCTTCCTCTATATTTTTTGGGTAATCTTGATATTATAAATATTTTACAAGCAATCAACTTGTTTCTTACTAAATCTCATTATTTTTGGTGAAAAATAAAATAAATTTAATAAGATTGTCTTTAGATCATAAATAAAAAGGAAAACAAAAAGGGAAAAAAATGAGACAAATGGAATTGAAATAGTTTTTCTTCTTGTTTCTCATCAAATAAATCCATTCAAACGGATTGTTAATTTAGAGGCACCATCAAATAATGGCCTTCGAATCCGAAGGTAGGGATTAAAACATAAAATGAAGAATTGTGCCTAGATGACCAAAATATCCTTAGTACTTGCCACGAGTTGGGGAAGTGAGGCCTAGGTATTTGAGCTAAGTTTGTAAATTAATTCAAGGCACATTTAAAATAAAATAAAATATTTCAAACTCGTTAATATGACCCAAATATTATTATTTAATGTAAATAAATATATCATTTGATATTTTAATTAAAAAAATATGTATAGATAATTAAATATTTTCTAATTATCAACCAATTATTTTCT
>CM069906.1:118021864-118192408 GCA_036172215.1 Camellia granthamiana
GGAACTACACAGTAATTTGTAAAACGTGCAGAGTTGAAAAGTGGAGGTTATTTAGATTGGAGATTTGGTCAAAACTCATTTATAATAAAATCTACACCCATGAGGTCATATATTATTTAGTTCAATGTTTGAACTTTTATAATAATATGGACATATTTAATGAAATTGTTTGATAATAAAGGCAAATAAATTTTTTTCATAATTTTTTTTTCAATTATTAATTATACCCCACTTCCATACCGTCGCTATCCACCTGCCTAAAAAGTAGTTGACGCCAAAAAGTTTGCTGGAAAAATCACCAGCATTGAAAAGTTAGTTGGCGGCTACAAATGGTGGAATTTCATAGAATTTCATTTTTAGTTCAAGTCTATAACATATCACTTACCATAGTGGTTTTTTTTTTTTTTTTTTTTTAAAAAAGGAAGAAAAAGTGTTAGAGGATTAAAATTTTAGATCTACAAATTTATTCATAACAATGTAGCAAGGGAATTGGACCTTACATAATTATGTATATAACATATCAAAAATGGACACCTATCATATCATATTATTGTGGGTCAAATTGTAGAACTTGTGCAAACAATAACAACAACAATTAGATTTCTATGAACCAATAACATACAAATTGACAAATAGATAAATAAAATAAAATAAAGAATAAGAAATGACATTGAAGATGAGAAACTTTTAGATCTAGACTAATGAGACGCGTAAAAGAGAGAGAGAGAGAGTCTATACTTGACAATACTTGACAAATCGAAGATGATTATGACTATTTTGAGTGAATAAAGCACATTTAGTGCTCGAGGATGGCGAAGACTGAGAGATTGGTAGTGGTGATGTCAATTTCGATATGAAAATAACATGGGGTACTTACCAATTAGTCCTATTAACTAGACTTATTTACCTACAGGTCCTAACTAATAAATTTAACACTATAAAAATAACAGAGTGATAAATTTATCATTAAAAATTTATTCATAAAACAAAGAGACTGATAAATTTATCACTATAAAATTATTCATAAAAAAAAGACTGATAAATTTATCTTTATCACTTAATAAATTATATCAAATAGGACTTAATGGGTAATAAGTCTTCAAAGTAGGACCTATTGGGTAATAAGTCTCCAAAGTAGGACCTATTGGTAGTTTACCCAAATAACATAGATGGCTCTGATGGCGAGTTATATCGAAGTGGTGATAGTAGATGTCGTTGAGATAGCACCAATAACTATGATAGAGGTGGCACTAGACATAGAAAGAAGAGAGAGAAAGAAGATGGTACAAAGAGAGGCAAAGAAAAAAACGATAAGTTATGGAGAGTTGTAGAATTTCTAAGGATTATAAAGATAATTTTGGCCATTTATGTTAAATTTTGTCTTCATCTTTGTAACATTTTACAATCTTAACAACTTTAACTAGTAAAGTAAATTCTTAATATTCACAAATTTCTTATACAAATATGTAGAAGGAATATCCCTAATTTAACCTTCTTTTTATTATAACTTCGAACATCTCATTTTAATTTTAATTCCACATCAATGTTCAAGGCCATGGCAGTTGCCTCAGGCCCTAAATTTGGGCAAAATTTAGGGCCCCCAATTATTAAGAATTAACTCAATACTAATTAAATTCATTTATTTTTTATGTTATTGTATCATATCATTTGTTGTTCATATCCAGTTAATATTTTATTTTAAAATTTTCACTCTTAGTTAAAATTGCTAAGTGTATGGTGAAATTAAATTTTTTTTACAAGTTAAATTTTATAAAATTAATCTCTACTAAATAAAATTATTCATAAAATATTTGCTTTCAACTCAATTATATTTCCTTATTTAAAAAAAAATTATAACCTATTATTATATTTTTTTAATAGAATAACACTAAAATAAGTAACAAACAATACATATCTTAAATGGAAAAAAAAAAATTATATTAGCCTAACTTGCTAATTTCGTGTAAAATTTGAGTGGTATCAAAAATTCTAATCTTTAACTTCAATTAATTTTATAACTTTGGGAGGTTAAAAAACAAGGATTCAATTCAATTAATCTAAGTTCACAATATAAACGAAAGGGCACTAGTAAATTATGAAAGAATTAATTAGTAATTTTACATTAAAATTATGATAAAAGTATTATCATGACTCGAACCCCCTCTATGGATTAGGATCATAACTGGCCAGTAATTATGAGATTACCTACGGCCTCAGACAGAAATCAAATGTGGAAGCAGAACTCGAAAAGATTATCTAATGAGCTGTATATACATGGCTTAACCAAAAGGTTTTCTCAAACATGTAATAACTCACACTATACAAACATCCATAGTATATATTACATAAGTTCAGGATCATTCAAAAGTCAATATTAACAAAAACCTAAGGTTATACACAAACTTGGTCACATATGACCACAAAAGAAACAAAAGGAAATCAAAAACCTCTTGCACGAGGCGACCTTGGTTAACTCCCAAAAACTCGATTTTATCACACATCACTAGGGATGAGACTGGACATCTCGCAGCTTACCTACATACATATAAATAAAGAATGAGCTAACGCCTAGTGAATAATTCCAAAGTAAAGGGGTTCATGAATGAGATTCATTAAATCATAATCCATAAATTACGCTTGTTGATCAATATCAAAGTGAAATGACCTTAGGTCCAATATATCATATCCAAACACAAAACGACCTCGAGTCCAATTTGTATACAAAATCGACCTTTAGTCCACTATATGCAAAACGACCTTGGGTCCAATTTATATACACATTTATGCGCACTTTTAGATCCATGATCATGTTCACATTCACCTTCGTATTCAAAACGGCCTTCAGACCATTTAATAGTCATACAAAACGGCCTTAGGCCCATTTAACAGTCTTACAAAACAACCATAGGCCCAATTTATATCCTCATCAAATAAACCGAACGGCCTTGGGCCCATTTCATATTCATAAGTCAATCACTTCACATATTTCACTTTGAATCAAGCGGATAGAATACTTATTCACAGTTCCAATTCAGAAGTTTAGAAACTTACCACATAGGTAACATTTAGAAAATAATACATACACAAAAGTATCTTTACTAAGATATTACTCACTGTGTCCCACTGCTTGATTCATCATTGCACTTAACCCTACATAGTTCATAACATGTTGGGTCATAATACAATTCAATCCATTCTTTAGTTCACTTAACTTTCTTAGGCTTCTTACGTGCCCTTTAATTCATTTAGGATGCTCAATGTGTGCCTAAGAATACTCAGAAATGGAAAAGAATGGAAATTGGAACATAAAACATTTTTTCAAAAGTTTTTGAAACAAGGCACTCCACTCGAGTGCAGCTTTGGTCGCTCGAGTGGTCTGTAAAACTATGTAAAAGTGCTAGTTGCATGATTTTTTCACTCGAGCAAGATTTCTGTCGCATGAGCGATGAGCCGTGCAAAACAGGGTGTGCTCAAGCGCAAAGGTTTCCACTCGAGCCACCATACAATTCTCTGTAAAACTTCTGGGAGTATGATTTGTACGCTCAAGCGAATAGATCGAATTCTGAAATCTCCAGAATTGTGTTTGAAGCTCAAAACACATTTCCAAAGGCTAAAAGCTTGCAAGTTGATACCAAAAACATAGAAAAACATTGTCTAACATGAAAATGTAGGTAATTTGAAACCAATTGTCTAAAATCATGGTTCATATGCCAAATCATTCCAAATTCTTCTTGTCAATTTCAAAACTCATGCAATCAAGTCTCATATCTTCAAGAAGTGTGCATGCATGTCTCAAATGTCTATCAATCCAACATGATTAACATGCTTCATGTTCAAATATGCAATTATCGTGGCAAATCTTACATGCATGTATCTATTGGCTTCAAGTTCATCATATTTAACTCAATTCTTGTTCTTAGTTACATGACATACTTCAATTCACATCTAAGTATCTCATATTCATAATTTGAGACTCATTTGCTCACCTAAAGCCTTTAACTCTTCCAAATTTGGCTAGTCTTTGAGCCTAGCTCCTCAAATCCACAAGCTTCTAGTTCAAACCATCAAGTTTATGCTCCCTCTCTCTCTATAATTGTCTCTCTCTCTCCCTCTATATTCCTTTTTGCTGATTTTGAGCTCACAATATGAGCTTAAGTGCACTTAGAATATATATATATATACTAGGTGATTAGCTTAAACTAATCAAACTTGCTTAAGGTTAATGAACCACACTTAATTTAATTAATTTAGGTGGTGTTTGGGAAGAACTTATTGGGGCTTTTTTTGGCTAAATTAGCCATATAAGACAAAATAGGCTTTTTTAGCCACAAAAAAACAAAACATCACATCCAACCCATAATCATTACACTCCCCTCTCACAAAAAAAGTCAAAAAAGCCAAAAAGCCAAAAAGCCCTTCCCAAACCAAACTTTTAAGCACAGGCTAAAATAGCCAAAAAAGCCAAAAAGCCAAAAAAGCCAACCCACTTCCAAAACGGAGGCTTAATCTAATTATTTTGATCCGAATTAGTTTTTAATTAAATTTCACCATAGGCTCTCAAAATTATGCTAATCACGATGGCATAATCAATTTTGGTTTCTGAAGCCTCTACGACCCTCAATTTCAGTTTATTACAGCATACAAAACAAATTTTCCTACAGTGGACAGATATGAATTCAAAACCACACATAATCACATAATAAGCATTGAAATTTACATCAAGCACATAATCACAAGTACAATTAACAATTCATAGTATATCACAGAATGGGATTATCACAAGCATTATTCAATTATTACTTTACTGTGATTAGTTTACTTATTAATTTGTATTATTTTATTTAGAGTAATATCAGAAACACTATTTAGTATATCAACTAGCATACTAATTAATACATAAGGAACACATCTGGGTTCTACCAATTAACATCGTCTTACCTAATATTGTATCTAATTAGTGTATTATTTGGTAGTACATTAACTAGTGTTCCTATCATTATTGTAAAATATTTCTTTCGTTGTAATCTAGATTCATTAAATCATAAAGCAACAAAACAATATTTTTATATTTTTTTAAAAAAAAATTCTAAGGTTTTATATTTTTGTAGTTATTGTAATGATTTCTTCATATCTCGATTTATATAAATAAAATTTAGTATAATTTTAGTGATTATATATAGGAAAATTTGGTCAAAACTCCCTCCCTTGTAATGAAACTTTAATGTATTAAGGACAAGTATAAAAAAGTTTAGCTAAACTACCAATAAGTCCTAATAGTTTGACTTAATTTCCATCAAGTCCTACTGAAAATAAGTCCTAATAAATTCATTACTAAAAATAATTTTTTGTGACATTTTTTTGCATATATCGCTAAAAATTGACAATTAGTGACTTTTTTTTGTCATGATTTTTATAAATTATCGCTAAAACTTATAATTAGTGATGTTTTTCTGTGACGAATTTTTCAAATTGTCATTGAAAGTTAAAACTTAGTAACGTTTTTTGTGACAACTTTTTTAAACTGTTGCTAAAACTTATAATTAATGATTTTTTAGTGATAAAATTTTTAACTGTCGCTGAAAATTAACAATTGGTGATTTTTTTTTTAATAGTATTTGATGAAAAACATTATTTCTTATCATAGGACCTATTAAACAATAAGTATATCTATTAGAACCTACATAAGTCCCCAAAAAAAATTTCTTGAAAAATTCAACACATACCACTATTATCAAAATATCCTTAGTGAGTAATTTGATATTTTAAACTTTACAAAATTATAACTTTTGATATATATGTTGGTTTTAATAAAATTAATATTTTTAGAATTTTTCTATCAAGATCTATGAAACAAAATCTACATCGACTACTATAAAATTCTTTATAAAAAAAATATATATCATCGAAATTGACGTAAATAGTAACATATTACTAACTACTAAAGTAACACTTTACTGTTTTCTTGAATAGAGCATCGATAATAAAAAAATAGAGTATGAACTAAAGGAAGCTCTATGAGTTTCTTCACTACAAGTTCACAAACAAATTAACAACAATCAACAAACAACTTGAATAGAATTGAATTGAATTGAATGAAGATTTGCAACTCAACGGTGTTCTCTTGCTCTGCAACTCGATGAATCTCTCACTAGTACAAATTGAAAAATGATTGATGAAAGAGAAAAACAATTCCAAAACGTAATTGAAGCAACAAGCTGAGGGGGTTTATGAACAGCTCTTCATGTGGCCATCATCGAAAACATTCATTCTAATTTGGTGGAGCAACTAATGAGAGTCCGATCAATTGATGTGAAACTGAGAAATTCAAATGACATGACCCCATTTGATCTTCTCAGGCAGCAGCCAAGTTCTGCATTGTCTGATACACTACACGACAGCTAATATATGAAAGGACAAGTTTGTCAATATATATATATATGTCCTCCATAAAAAAAATCTCTCCCTAGGTAAGGGAATTTATGAAACAAAAAATTATGAAATGTTCTTCTCAAAACAAAAAAAGAAAAAAGAGCCCAGTGGATGGATTTTAATCAAATTTCCCTTATATCATATATATTATTAAAAGTAATACTTTTTCATGCTTAGATCACATATTATAAGAGTTTACTTTTTTTCTAATAGAGTCACGTCATCATGTATTTTCTATTTACATATAAATTCTACACAAATTCAATTTCAATAATAATAACTAATTTTATACAAATTCTATTTAAAAAATACTTATTTTCCATAATTAAATACATGAATTTAATTATATATATCGTACGGATTAAATTATTTTTTATTTTTTATTTTTTATCTATCTTATTGATATTTTAATATTAATCTATATTTAATATTTTATTTAACATAAAATTATTTATTGTAAAACACTTATATTTAATTGAAATTTTATATACCTATATACAATATGTACGAATAATTCAAAATGAATATTAAACAAAAAAAAAATACTCTACATAATTAATTTATGTATTTTCTTTTTAATTCAATCACAACATATTTATATTTAATCTTTTAAATAAATTTTGTATAGTCCTATTTCTATATTTTTTACTAAATAAAAATAAAATTAAATAACTAGAAATCACTTTTAATTTTATATTACTATTCTCTTTCTAATTTAATTATTTTTTTTAATATTAAAATGAGCATTTATTTTATTATTTTATTATTTAATATATATCATATAAATTAATTACACTTGTATAGTACAATAGAACTAAAATTATCAAAATAAACAAATAATTTAACTGAATTTATTATATATAGCTATTTAAGTAATATTTTTATAGAGCGATAAGATTAAAATTATGAAAATAAATAATTTAAATTTAAATTTTATTTTAAATTAAAAATAATTTTATTCTTTTGTAACACATATCAGTATAAAATATCATTACATTAATTAAAATTAACTCTATTGTAATTTTATTTCAGATATCATAGTTCTAAAAGTGATTTACATATATGTGTGGTGCCCAATTTGATATTGATTGATTAAAATAATGGAAATCACACTTTGTTTGGTTACAGTTTTTTAAAAACACTTTTCAAAAAATTTTACTTTCTTATTTTCAGCATTTTCTTTCTTTTTATTGAATTTTTTTAATATTTTAAGCAATTTTTTTTTTTTTTACTTTTTGGACATACCCAACATAAATATATCTAAAAAGTAAAAAATTTTTGAAAAAAACCTTTTAAAAATTCACTAAATGCCAAAAATATAAAAAAAAAATACGAGAATTTAGTACCTTTTTTTTTTTGTATTTTTATGTATTTATTAATTTTTTAAAATATTTTTACTTTTTAGATACATCTAAATAAGGTGCATCCAAAAAAATAAAAACAAATTTTAAATTTTAAAAATATTCACTAAAAACAAAAAAAAAAAAACGAAAATAAAAAAACTCAGTTTTCAAAAAACTCAAACCAAACACACTGAATATTTTTTTTATTAAGTTTTTAAAAGATAAATTGACAAATGTAAAATGATAAATAGTATAAAGTATTATTTTTAAAAATAATGATTTTTTTTTTTTTAACATAGGAAGAATAATGATTCATCGAAAATGATTGTGTATATTTAATGCACTTATTGATGTTTCTTGAATAATTTTTAAATTAAAAATTAAATTTAAAGTATTACTGATAATACACCTTCATAAGCTCTACCACAAAAGACATGTAAAAATAATTTGGCTGAAATAAAAATTTTGCGGTCATTATGATGTGTCGCAAATTAATCAAAACACCATTTATAACTAAAATTATTAAGGTTATAGAGATTTTATGCCTAATTCTCTTTGAGGACTTGTTTATAATTTGAATTTGTATTTTTTTATGCATCAATGTGACTCTTACGATCTTACTAATATGAGTATAAATGATACATTTGAGTCAACACACCTTAAACAATTTTTTTGTACAATAAAATACTTCAATATTGTCATATAAAAATATTATAATAGATCATAATCAAATACCACATGAAATATAATTAAACATCTGATGCACCACTTTAGATATAACCAAAAATATAAGAAATTAGCAAAGATATTTTTGATTAATAACCAAAATAATACACCATGTGTTATAACTAAGTCATAATTTATATATCATAGAATTTTCAGTTGTTTTTTTTATTTTTTTTTCTCAAAAAAACCTATTTTGACCCAAGTGAAATTCATAATTTTTAATAAATTTGATTAACACAAATGAGGATTTGATTTCAAATTAAGAATACACAATTTTTTTTTTTTTTAACTTTGAAGGAAATTGTTTTTATGAGCTTGTTTTACATAAAGATCACATACGATGACAAAAATTTTCATCAGCTATTAGCAAATTTATTTATATTTAACTTTCAATTGTTAAAATTTTTTACACATAAAATATTAAGATTCAAAATTAATTTTTTCTTTTAAAAATGAATTCTATTACAAATAGAATTTGTGTAGATATTAGCAAATAAAAAGAGATTGTAAATACTTATCATTTTATCCAAACATTAAAAAAAGAAAAAAAAATTGTATATAAATGACTCAATTTCAAAACTTCACCGTAGGCCAAGGGCGGACCCAGGATTTGTCGATGGGGTGGGCTAATATTAAGGTAAGATTATACAATATATTTTAAATATAACCACAAGAAAAAAGAGAATTTAATAATATAATCTAGATTAATATCTAAATTTATTGATTAGAAACAATCGAATTAAGTTGCGCTCGACGAGTCTTTAAAGATTCGAATTCATTGATTACAGAATCTAGATCAATTTTCAAAAAGCATGAAAAACAATATGCTTTATCCTTTGAAGGAGAATACTCTAGCCAATAAAATTGTTTAAACCAAATATGTTGAAATCGGCTATTCTGCTTTCTAAATGAGGACCTAGGATACTCAAGTTTAGGTTGATAAGGCCCCAAGTTCACATAAGCTCGTCTAACCTCATCCTGTTGATTAACCGGATATTCACAATTTTGCAAGCGTAAACCAGGATCCCGTTTAATGACAGTTGAATCAAATTCGCTTGGTTTATTTGCTTGAGATATGGAAGGCAGTTGTACATCAGAAAATGAGGTTTCAACAAGATTGGATGTTGTACTGCTAGATTTCAGTTTTGATCGATAAAATGGGAAAAGGGTTTTCCCGTTTTTGAGTGTGGAGGTTTAATTATTTATAACCTAAAAAAAATTAGCCATAATTGATATTAAACCAGAGTATATTCGTAATGATTTTAAATATTAGGGTTTATATATATATGTATATCTTCAATTATTTTTATTTAAGCTTTCGTTATTTTTATATTTGTCCAAAAAAACTCTTTTAAAGTTCAAAAACTAAGAGCAATATAGGACATTGAACAAGGCAGCATCATAAAAAAACTAAGGGTAATATAATATTTGTTGCATGAAGATAAAATTTCAAAATCATTGTTAATCAAATCCATCATCAACCAACGAAATAAAATAATTGGTTAATTACACTTACCAAAAATGTTAGAAAAGTGGAGCTACTACAGGTTGCTGGAGACGACGGAGAGAGCCGCTGCCTATCTATTGAAAGACGTGAGTATTGTTTTGGAAGATTTGTTCTTTAAACAAATACAAACCTATTGGGCTGCCTATTTATTTTTTTGGGTAAGTATTGGGCTGCTATTGGGCTACCTATTTAAAAAACAAACAAAAAAAACTATCGGCCCTTATTTGGGACGGAGCTGGATTGGGAGAGGTTGGAAGGCTGGACTAAATTGGGCTATAAAAAAAATTTCTACAGATTTTTTAAATTTTGGGCTGGACTACAGCCACCTATACCCAACTCTAGGTCCGCCCTTGCCGTAGGCACCGAATATCTCAGCCCTGTCAATGTTGCTGTCTTTTTACTTATTCGTAAGATTGTATTTGAAATGATGTAAATAAATATATATTTTTTATTTTTTTATAAAAAAATACATACAGAAATAAAAAAAATAAAAAAAAGAGTAACACAAAAATATATATATATATTCTAATATAAAGGATGCTAAATAATGCTTAAGAGTTTGTCTGAGAAGTGAATTGATTTTTTAACTTCTTAACTTTTTTAGTTATTTTAGCCTGATTTTAAAAAGTCTTGTTTGTGATGAATTTTTTACTTTTTTGACTTTTTTGTGAGAGAAATAATCAGTGTTTGGTGGGATTGTTTGGGGTGTCCTAAATAAATGCACTTTTTGAATTTTTAGACTAAAAAGTTGAGAAAAAAAAATGATTGTTTGGGATAACTTTTTAACTTTTTATGAAAAAAATATTTATTAAAAAATTATATAAATTAGTGTATAGGAAAAGATTGAGATAAAATAGGCGGTTCGGTGGGATAATTCAACAACAGTGTGGAGAATGTAGCTTGGGATATGATTTTCTACTTTTTGGGCATTGAATTGGAGGTGTTGTTTGGCCCGTGGGGGCCACCACGGATCCCGTTTTGCTAATCAAAATCGTCAATGTGTAGAACTCGTCGAGTATTATATGCCTGTAAAAAATCACGTTGATCGAATATCAATAGCTATTTGATTGAATTAGTTTTTTTTTAACTGTTAACTATAATACCATCCATTTTATAAATTTTAACTGATTTGATCATATAGTTACCGATATCTGATCAACGTGATTGTTTATAAGTATATAGTACTCGACGAGTTCTACACATTTAACGATTCAAATTATTAAAACAAGACTCGTGATGGATCCCTACAAGCCGAACAAAATCGTGTTATTTGTGCACCTAAATAAGTGCAATTTTTCCAAAAAGGCAGCTCCGCCTGTGGGATGGCAGAATTGTCTGAAATGTAATTATGTGTTAAATTAATTTTTTAATATATTTTTTTGAATAGTGATAACTTTTTAACTTTCTAAGTAACTTTTTGACTTTTTCAAAACATGCCAAACCAAGCTTTAAGTTTTTTGGATTAAATTTTTTAAAAACTAAGTTTTTTGAAAATTGAGTTTTATAGTTTTCGAATTTTTTTGTTTTTAGTAAATATTTTTAAAATTTTAAACATTTTTTTATATTTTTTTAAATGCATTTTACTTAAATGTATCTAAAAAATAAAAAATTTGTAAAAAAATATTTTAAAAAATTTAAAAATATAAAAAAATACAAAAAAATATACTGAATTCTCGTGTTTTTTTTTTTTTTATTTTGATATTTAGTGAGTTTTTTTTAAAAAAAATTCACAATTTTTTTACTTTTTAAGTATATTTATGTTAGCTATGTTTAAAAAGTTTTAAAAAAAATTGTTTAAAATATTAAAAAATTCATTAAAAAAAATAAAAACAAAACAAAAAATAAAAAAATAAAATTTTCTAAAAAATATTTTTTAAAAAACATAACTAAACAAATTGAATGTAATAATTATGAGTTAAATATAATATTTTATTTTATTAAGTTAAAAAATTTATTTTATTTTTTATAACCATTTTAGTCAAAAAATTTCCAAACTCAACTTTCCAAACATAGGCATAGTTCTTGTCTAGCATGATATTCCTTTTAGGAGGTGGCCAGGAGAGGGCGTTGTTCTAGTTCACAACACCAGCCACGAGTTTTATTTTAATAACTTAAATTATTTATTTTGTCAAGTGCTTCATGCATATAATTCACAAAAAAAACTAAACCAATTCAATAATTATAATAAATTTAATTTATCACATTATCAACAAAAAAATAAATAATAATTATATTTCTAATAATTATAGTATATTTAATATTATCACATTATCACCAAAAAAATAAATAATAATTATATTTCTAAAAATAAATTATTTATTTTTTGACAAACAATAATAAATTAAATAAGTTACGATGATGTCAATTTAATTTTTTTTATAAATATATACACAAAATACTTAATAAAATAAATAAATTGAATCGCCGAAAATGAAAGCAAACAATGCCCTCCAATTCAATTTGCGAATCAAAGAAAGCTCACCTGCTTTTTAATGTGGGCTTTTAAAAATAATTAATTAATTTTTTTGGGAGCAAATTGGCACACATGATTTTAAATTAACTCAAAAATTCATATTTTTCTGAATTTTTTTAATGAGTTTTTATTTTTTATTTTTTTAATTTATATAAAAAAATTATTACCTTTCAAGTCTAGTCTAATCTAAAAGATCCAAAATTTTCTTTTCAAAAAAAACAAAAATATTAAAATTGAAATTCCCAAAAATCACAATCCAGACTTTTAGCCTAAAATAGTCACACATTAGAGATTCTTCACATATCTAACGAATGAAAATGAATCAAAAACAGAACAAAGCCAGAAACATAAATATAAATATGATCAAAATGAATATAAATAGGGATCTATCCATGATGCATGTGGATGTAAAGAAATGGATTGAGGCTCAGATCTGCTTTGATATCAGGCTGAGAACTGTATTTCGATCCGCCATGGCTGCAATCAACAGTTGCCTGGTGAGAGATAGAGAGAGAAAACCAGATCTAACCTCTGTCTTTCCCTCTCTTGCTCACTGACCTTCCGGGTTGCCCCGCCATGAAACGGATCCGATTATCTCAACGTCTGATTTGAAAACCCAGAAGACAAAATTTATCATCACAGCCTCTATTAAGGGTTCGTTTGGGAAGAAGCTTTGATTAATGTTGTTGTTGTATGTTGCTTATGCTCTGCAGAAGGATCGGTTTTAAACCAACCCAACGCTCACACACGCACGCACGCACGCACGCACGCACACACACAAAGACAGATAGATGGATAGATAGATATAGATGCATTGATCAGAGATCAGAAAAACACACACACCCAAATCCAAATCCAAGACCAACCAATAACTTCTCCATCCAAAGGGTTGTTGATTTTCGGAGATTGAAGAAGATGAAATCATGGGCTTCTTTTTTCTGTATTATACAGATTACAGAGAGGGGCAACAACCCTCAGAAACATCCCTTCCCTCTGCTTGAAGCCTCTTTCATTCTCTGGGTTTCAATCCCCTAACTTGTTTTGCATCTCCAATGCCCTTTATTTGTAGGGTCTTGGTTTTATTTGTATAGACAATGATTCGTCTATTAAAACACAAATTTTATTTATTAATTATATTATAAACATTAAAAAAAATTAAATTATGTTACATTATCAATTGGTACAGTAATTAATATATTGATTGGTGCATATAGAATTATTCATGATTCATATCACTAAAAAAAAGAACATACTAATAACACTAATGTATTGGGATGCCAAAAAAAAAAAAAGAAGCATCAGAGTGGGTTACATCATTAGTGGTGCTATTAGAGCCCCACTTTTAATACTCTCAACTATTTTTGTATCAACAATGCTAGAGGCCTCTAATTTAGAGGCTCTAAACACACCTCTAATGAGATGGAAAAGGAAAAAAAAAAAAAAAAAAACCAAGACACAGCTTTGATGTGGCAGTGGGTGGCATCACTAGTGATACCTCTAATTAGAGGTCCCAAACATTTTTCTTTATATTTGTATTTCCTTATTTAACCCTCTTGTAGATATTTTATGTAACGGGAACTAACGGTATTCATGGATAAATTTGGTTGGGTCTGGTTCTGAGATTTCGTTTGAGAATTATATATTTTAATTAAAAAATTAAAAAGAATAATATTATCTTTATCAATTGATATACTAATTAGTGTATCAATTGATGATGTGGCATAATTTAAGAAATTTTTAAAATTTGTAATGTGATTAATGAGCGAGATCAATAATAATGTCATAACTAGTATTAGTATACTAGTTAGTATACTAATTGGTGCATGTAGCACCACCGAATTAAAAAATTATTATAAGATTATATTATTAGTTTTATTATTTTTTTATGTCTTTTTATAAAAAAAAATTAAAAAATTATTAAAATAATTTGTTTTCAAACGAGACTTAAGGAGATATTTGAGATGACTTAAATAAATATATATTTTTGACTTCGTACGAAGATTTTATGTGATGGGAACTAATGATGTTCGTGGGTAAATTTGGTTTGGTTTGATATTAAGGGGTATTTGGAATGATCTAAATACGTATACTTTTAGATATTGTATGAAAAGATATGCAGAAAAATAGAAAAGTGATGTAATCTCAATAAAGTGCACTTATATAAGTTATGCCAAACACCTCCTAAATTTAAAATCAACCTAATCACGATCTGTCTCAAGTTTTTGGTTTCAAAATCAAACCAATCATGCACTAAAATTAATCTAAACCAACCCAAGGTAGCTCGGGATGCTTTGAATTAAAACCACGATTCTGATATATCAAAAATAAGTGAATTAATCAATAATAAATAATTAAAATAAATATATTTTTAAAAGTTAAACATAGCATAAACAAATAGCAAAACATTATTTAATATAAGTCAATACAAATTAATCTAAGTCAAACTTAAACATAATCAGTACAAACTAAATCTATTAATACAATCGATACAAATTAAATTAAAGCTTCTAGTATCTCCTTCATTTACCTAATAATTCTTGTATGTGAAATTTGTTGTGTGCAATAAAGTCAATTGTAATAGACCAATTAAGTGATAAATGTCAATATAAATAAAATTTTAATATATATATACATATATATATATATAAAACTAGGTTCGTTCTCTGGTTAGTTTAGTCTAGATAAGGCCAAAACTAATAACCAACCCAATCATATCGGTCTGATGATTTGAAACTAAACTAATGTACTCAAAAACCACACCAACACAATCCAATGAGACTGATTTGGTTCAATTTCTCAATTCATTGAGTAATTTGAACACTACTAACGAGCACACCATATGATCAAAATTATGTAGTGTTATCCTATCATTTGATGTGATGGTCCATACTCAAAATCTTAAGGCATGGGCTCCTTTTTGCAAAGAGATTAAAAGTAGTTTTTTTTTTTTTTTTTAACATTTTTAGGTTATATCAGCTATCTACTTTTTTATATATTTTTTCAGAAAAAATCAAAAAATTAATTTTTAATCTACTTCCCAAAACAACCAAAGTGACTTATTGTGTTTAATTTTTATCATATGTCAATTAATAAAGGGATTTTTATTAATAAATTCCATTTAGGAGTGTTCTAACCTAATAAGTCCATCAAGGAAATTTATAACCTACTTAGTCCCATATGCTTATATTTTTATTCTATAAGGTCATTTTTCCTGATTTACATTATTTTGTTAGACTCTTATACCCTTATATTTATGCTGATATATATTACACACACAAAGATAAACACGTTTGACTATCATTATGTTTTGGTAGTTCCCATGATTTAGGATGTTAATTGTCATCCAGTTTCAATGTTGTTGTAAGTTGATGGGTTGTGTGATTCTCGATTGTGTTAGGGTTTCACTGATGTTTGAGGAAGATGAAGAGTGAATACTTCGTTTGTGCTCCGTTTGCTGCTTACATTGTGACGAAATCAAAAAAAAAAATTCATAAAAAAAGAGAATTTAAATTATTAGGTTTTATTTGGAAATTGTAGAATACATAAAAGAAGAATACTAAACTTGTAATAATATTCCCAAAAAATTCGTAACAAAAAAATGAAATGAAATTGTAATAACTACAAGTATTTAGGTCAAATATGGAAATTGCATAATGTATAAGGAGTAAAATTTGACCCAAAAATATAATGGCAGTTAGCTTGGCAGCACTGTTCACGTAGTGAAGGGTAGTACCGTAATTTTTAGGAAATGTAAGAGTATTTTCGTCCTTTTGCATTGATTTGACACTTATAAAAAATATTAAACCAAAAATCAAAAAGTCAGTTTTTTACCAACTTCCCAAATCACCTCCAAAAAAATCAAAAAACTTTAGTAAAAAGCCAAAAACCAGCTTTTTACTAACTTTTCAAAACACCCTAATATAAAAGTTGATTTTGAATAAATTGCATAGAACCTAAATCTAAGCTAATAATACTAATGATACGTATTAAATTACCCTACTGAGCTGAAATCATGGCTATACGTTAGCCATGGTGGTGTCGTGGGAAGAGTGAAGAGTGACGGTTGATGGTGGTAGTTGGTGAACAATGGCAAGGGAAGGACGAATGTAAAAGGAAGATTGGTGGGGGTGGTTGGGTTTGATTTGTAAATGAAGAAGGGTATGATTGGGTAATTTTGTGTTAATATTGGTGGGTAATAAAGTAACTTCCTCCCATTTGATACAGGTAATTGTAATGATCATATCCATAGCAAGAAATTGATATTTTAAACAAATCTCAGAGATAATGATAATTTGCCTAAAACAAAAAGGCTCCTGTAATTTGACATTTATTTCTTATAAAAAAAAAAATAATCACTATACTTGGTTGTATTTTTTTTGAAAAAGTGATTTGAAAACTCTTTTTTTTTTAAAAATTCTTGTTTGGTTTTTCAAAAGATATATTATTATAATTTCAAATTTTCCTCCAAGTTAATGATTGAAATAATTTAAAAAATACAAAAAATTCATATCAAAACATTCTCTCAGGTACATTATATATATACATATATATACATGCTTGGTTTTATGAAAATATAATGTGGCATGTACCCATTTATGAGTATATATCTTACCATTAATTGTATCACTTTTTTATAAAATTGATTGTACTAAAGCCTAAGCTGTTCCCATCACGTGACCCAAAAAAAGAAGAATCTGATCTTATATATATTTTTTTGATAACATAACTCATTTTTCAGAATAATCAAACAAGTTGTATAAAATTCTCAAAAAAATCGTATTCAAAAATTCACAACCAAACACAGTGAATAATTTTAATCTATATACACAATCTCTATTATTGTATAAAGCAAAGGTTGAACTTGATATTCTAAAACCTTTATTTTTTTTTATGCCACATGACACTTGGATTTCTTTATTTTTTATTTTTAAAAGGAAAAAAAAAAAAAAAAAAAGAACCAAAACTTTAAATCAAGACCTTAGATCTAAGATATGAGACTATTATCACTTGAGTAGCACACACATTGTGATATTAATTTTTTATTTTTGTTTTTATCTTTCCTTATTTGAATTGTACATGTATCGCATGTGCCAACTACTAATAATTTAAAAAACCAATAGAAAATTCAAAAATGCTATGAATCTCCCAAAAAAATTAACTTTTTTTAGCATTAATTTTTTTTATTAATTTATTTCTAACCAATAAACCAACAATTTAGGACAAGTTTGGCATGACCTAAATAATACAAAAAGTCAAAAAGTCACTATCCTATTTAAGCCACATCATCTTATTTAAATCACATCACCTCTCTAAGACATCACATCAAATCCAACCCACATAAATCAATAAGTCAAAAAATACACCTTTTTAAAACATCCTAAACCAACCATTTTTTAAACTCCCAAAAGACTATGCAAGAAAATTACATCCTTTTCATTGGCAATATTGAAAAATCAAAGCAAGCACATGCATGATATTTATAAGATTGATTAAAAAAAAAAAAAAAAAAAAAAAGGCCTATAGGCAAGAAAATTACATGCTTTTCATGAAGATTGTTTTCGGGTGCTTCTATTTACACACCATATTTTGTCTCAAGACATACCATTAATTAATTATTTTTTACTACAATAATAATCTTATCTCAAATGACTAAAATAACCCCAACAGAATATCAGTACACACCTTATTTGAATACACAGCATCTAAATTCTAATCCTAACCACCACTGTTGTAGACGGTGATCTCTTTGTCTCTTGATCTGTATTCTCGCAATCTGCGAATTGATGGGTCGCCAGTGTCAGAGCCGCCTTTTCCCATCCCACCGTCCCCTCTTCCCCTCCCTAGCTCTTCTCTTTCCCCTCGTTACCCTCTTCCTTCGATCGCTAGCCCGCCGCCGCCCCCCTCTCCGTCTCCCTTCTCTGTCTCGTCCCTTCCTCTCTGGCTCCGTCCCTCCTCTCCCCAAACCCTAACACCACACACTAGTCGCCACCGCGACCCAACCTTCAGAATTGTGACTGCCCTGTGGCCTTTTCCAAATTAGATCTAGGGTTTGAGAGGGTCAAAGATCTAGGATTTTAGAGAAGAAGAAGAAGAAGAAGAAGAAGAAGAAGAAGAAGAAGAATGGCGGAGAAAAGGCGTCGGAGGGATGGAGGGGGTAGGAGAAGGTAGGCGATTGGGAGAGGTGCTGCAATGGAAGTGTGAGGGGTGGTGGAAGGTGCTGCAAGGGTGGTTTTTAGGGGTGGAGAGGGTCGTGTGAGGCTGTGGAGATGGTGGCGCCAGCGCCGACGTCGATGTCGGATAAGGTTTGAGGTGTGTATTAAGTGGTGTGAGACTAAGGGTAAAATAGGAACGTTGTGGTGTGTGCTGAAAAAAATTATATTTTTTCAAATTATTAAAGGTGTAAACTAAAGCTAAGTTTGGCATCTTCAAAAAAAGTCAAAAAATTAAAAAGTCACTATCCTATTTAAGTCACATCATCTTATTTAAGTCACATCACCTCTCTACCACATCACTTCAAACTCAACCCATATTTCATAAAAAGTTAAAAAGTACACTTATTTAGAATATCTCAAATAACCCTTAATAATGTACTTGCAGACAAAATATGATGGATAAATAGAGACATCCATTGTTTTCCTATCATGTGCATAATTCTACAACACAGATGGTGCATGCTACATAGTACATACAAGTTATGGTTGAAATTGATATTTCTTTTCTACTATGGTGATATTTATGAGTAGTAATTTAATAATATCATATAGTATTTTGCTTATTTGGAACTTCAAATTAATGATCGTGTAAAACATTCTGTGGGTAGGACATACTTATTCATTTTAGTTAGGTTGTCAATTGACGTGCCTCATGAGTATAGGTTCGCAGTTCAATTCCTATTAATCAACCCCTTTAGGATCGTGCCTACGGGTACAGCACAAGGTTTGCCCAACTTGCATGGTGGGGTGCTTTGCGGGAATTTTGAGATTATCAAAATTTATTTAAATTTAAGATTAAAGTCTTATTTGGGAATAAATTTTTTTAGTAATTTTATAATTTTTTTGATTAAAATATGATATAAAAAAATTAATATGTTTGGGATAACTTTTTGACTTTTTATAAAAAGATGTGTAAAAAGTAAAGAGAAAAGATTTAACTTTTTAGTAGAGGTTGTTGGCTTTTTTACTTTTTTAGTAACTTTTTGACTTTTTAATTAAAATAGTCACTTGCTAAACGAGGTCAATTATCAAAAAAAAATAACAACCCACTTAGTCTGATTTTTCATTTATTAAAAGTAGCATGTAAACGATGTCATGTGATATTTTGAGCACATTTAAGCATTTTTTGAATTTAATTACAGAGGTAGGAGTAGCAAATTATCAAATTAACATTGGTTGCAACTTAATTGCTGCATCTGAAAGAGATATTGATTATGATTTTATTGCGGCATCTGAAAATACGGAAAAAAAGTGGACTTTTCAATTTAATGTTAATTACAATCCAATGATGTTTCAATTTAATGTTAATTACAAAAGTTGCAGGAATTTTTTTTTTTTTTTTTTTTTTTTTCAGTTAGTGAAACTAAAGTTGTCACAACTTTTAATAGCTTAAGTCTGTACGTGAGTTAGTAATAGTCAATGATATCAGAGTAGACAATAAGTCATGTGTTTAAATCTCACTATATACCCAATAATTAAAATGCTTACATATGTTTAGCATGTTCATAAAGGAGAGTTCGATCACACGTAAAGGATTGTATTGAAAATATAATATAAATAATAAAATTATAACCATATATACCTAATAATTAAAATACGTGCACGTGTCTAGTCTGCTTACAATAAAAAATTTGATTAAATATGAAGGGATGTACTAAAAATATAATATAAATAATGAAATTGTTGTCATTCTCATTAACAATTTAAGTTGCATTAAGAAAAAATTTCAATACCGTGACGTCTTTTTTCTGTAAGCAATTCTTATATAGTTTTAATTTCCTTAAACAATTTAGGTGGATTAACCTCACATAGAAAATATATAATCAAATCAAATTAAATTAGTTTTATGTCTCTTTCACATGAGATTGATTAGGTGAATTTATTTTTGGCATTATGTTATTTATGAAGAAATGAAATATGTTTATGAACAGTGCTCATTTTCATGAATATCCTAGAGATTATAATGCCGCATATAGAAATCATAATATAGTAGAGCTGAGAAAAGCCTAGCAACATATATCCCCCATCCCACACATAAGTGCCTCCGCGAAGAACAACTCTAATTGATGTAAATCATAAAGCATTGTAACGCAGCGGATAAAATATCAGAATCATACCTTTTAGTGAAGAATCTCGTAGGTAAATCACGTACTTCCAGAATCTGATAAACCAACCCAGCAGTAGAGTGATATTACAGAATGAATATCACCCTCACAAATCACAGTGCAAACGGCTTTAATCGTTATTTTTGGGTGAGTGTCAGAATATGGGAAATTTCAGTGTTTTAGACTTGACAGGAGGGTCTCAATTTATACATGTATAGGGGAGAGAGGAAAAGCCTCCAGCTTTTATGGCTGGTTATTAATATACCATTAACCTCTGTAATAAAAGCAGGAGTTACAAACCCCATTAATGCAGGAGTTACAGTTATAAATTCAAAGCATTGAAATGGTCATGCCACATGGGCGCTAATTTCTAACAATTGACATTCTATTTTGTTATCATAAAAGATAAGAGACCTGACGAAAAGTTATGAAGAAATTTATCTCGAATTGTTACGTGTGATTTAGATTTAATTTTTGGTATATTGAGACTTATATTTAAAATGAATCTTAATTATACAATGCTTATTAAGAATTTTTTTTTTTTTTAATGATCTGGTGTTTAGACCAACTTACTCTGAGTAAAATTTTTGAATTCCTAACATTTCTATTTTGTTATAAGCAAGGACATATTCTAAAATTATCACTATGGATGTGCGAAAATATGTTTCGAATACAAATCCTTATAATTTTTAATTATTTTAAAATTTTAATATAATATATGATATTTTAAATTTTTTGGGTACCCGTACCCCTTTGATCCATCATTGGCTAAGAGATGACTCAAAGTGTGATGATACTACTTGTCTCAGAGAGTCGGGTCGGGCTGATTCACGTCTCCTACACCGTTGTCTGATCGCTAGATCCACAGAGAAACCTGCACAAGAGTCCAACGGGGAACGGGAGTCCCCTAGCGAACCCTTCGACGAGCAAGTAAGAAAAAAAAATATGGGGGCCGAATGTCAGGAGACGTAAAGAGGCCGAATAGTTGGACCTGAAGAGTCAAAATTCATATATTGCATTCGGCCCCGTTTTATACATACAAATCCAGAGGTACCCTATTCGGTCAAATAACCAATTGAGTAAGGGGCCGAGTGAAGAGCGGTTTGCAACAAAAGGAGCCGAGTAAATAGTTATACGACGAATTCAAGGTGGGCTCAGCCCTGAAGCCCAAGAAAGAAAAGATATAAATAGAAGAACATTATCCAGAGAGAGGTATGTGAGAATTATTACGCTTAACTTAAGATACAAGTAACTAAGAGAGCATACACTGACTTAACCGTTGGAGTGCTAATTTCGGCACCCCTGACCGGAGTGTTTATTCCTTTTCAGGTTGTTAGCTAAGGATCTCGAGCGTCCTAGTGGATCAAAAGAGTATTTCCAAACCACATCCCCACAATTGGCGCCGTCTGTGGGAATACTCAACTACATCCATAGCCGGCGTAACGAAAGACCCTCCGATAGTCACTGACGAAACCACACAGAGATACGACCTCACTCCAACAAACATGCTTGGACCAGAGACTATCACCACAAGACGTGCCTTGAACTTTGACTCACTTGCCCAGAACTCGCCCTCGACTTCAGCACATGAGACAATGCAAGCGAACATGGAACAGGCGAAGCAAAACGAACAGAGACTGGAAAACATGATCGCTAAGAACGAGTGCCTCCGTCAGGACTTGGCCTTGGAAGTAGCAAAATCCAATCAAGCTACACACCAAGATCCGGGACGACCTCTGAGAGCAGGTGGTTAAAGACCTCGAGTTCAGAGGCAATATAGTGACAACGACTCTGACTCATTATCTCCAGAGCCCAAAAAAAGGGACAACTCAAAACTACCAGTTCCTCTGAAGAGAGTCCACGTGTAAGGCATAAGCGAAGACGAAATGGTTCAGACGAAAAAGACCATCACGATCCCTTTGTCCGACGGATCGCAAAGGCAGTACTACCCAAGAAGTTCAAAGCCCAGTCGTTCACCCTGTACGACGGGAAGTCGGACCCCACTGATCAGATCCGTCATTATAAGTAAGCCATGACGCTGCATGTAGACGACGAGGCTCTCATGTGCAGAATATTTCTGAGCAGTTTGGGGCCATTGGCCGTTAGATGGTATTATAAGTTGGAGCCGGCGTCGATTAAGAGTTTCCAACAACTACAGAAATCCTTCAGGGCAAGATTCATCACCATCGAGGTCCAGCCGAAGCAAGCCGACTCTCTCTAGGCAATGCAGATTCAGCTAGGAGAAACCTTATGAGCGTATTCGGCGCGCTATTGGGAATGCTTTAATCTTATCGATGATGCTTGCAATGACTCCATGGCTATTACCACCTTTAAAATGGGTTTGCATCCTGATAGTGTTCTCCTCAGTTCCTTGACTAGAAGACCCCCTAAAACAGTCTGGTCGTTGATGAAGAAAGTCGAGGAATACTGCAAAGTAGAAGATGACGCCTTGCGGGTTAAAGCCAGAAACATGGCCAACAAGACGGCCCCTTCTGAAATTGCTCAGTCGGTAAATTCTGTACCACCTCAGAGCCTTGAACCACGGCATCGAGCTAAACAAGACAAGAGACGGGATTCTCACCAATCAAACGACCAATGCTCCTATCGAGCTAATGAACAACTTCAAATAGATAGCAGGAGCACAACGTGCGCAGACAAGAAATATACGGAGTTGTCAAGGCCGATCAGCGCGGTTATGTCCAAAGTCTAACACCTTCCGTTCTTCAAATGGCCGTCCAAAATTGTGGGACCTCCCGACACGAGAAGACGGGATAGGCGGTGCGAGTATCACAAGGACCACGGCCATAATACTGAGAGTTGTTATGCATTGAAGGATCACCTAGAGGAATTGGTACAAGATGGTCGGCTACAACAGTACGTCCAAAAATGCAACTTAACCAAAGCAATAGCCTTACGGCAGGATTCACCTCCACTCAGCGTGATCCACATGATATACAGCCTGCCAATGACATCCGCGATGCATACGATTCAGTCGAATCTCGACCCTCAAATCAACTCACTCCGGCTAAATGACCCCATGAAGCTAGGAGCATTGCTTTTGATGATTCATAGTTGGCCGGAGTGACACTTCGTCACATCGATCCCTTGGTAATCGAATTACGCATAAACCGATTCACCGTTGAGCGCGTACTCATTAATCCGAGGAGCACATCAGAAGTTATGTATTACAAGACATTCACCAAACTCGACTTCTTTGAATCGGATCTTTTTCTAGCTCCTTATCCATTATTCGGCTTCAACGCTAATCCAGAATACCCGTTGGGCAAAATTACACTACCAGTTCGAGCGGGCTCCCAAACAGTGGATGTGGAATTCTTGGTCGTCAAGCTACTTTTGCCGTATAATCTCATCATGGGGCGAACTTGGTTGCATACCATGCAGGCCGTGCCAAGCACCTATCATCAACTGCTCCGCTTCCCGACAGAATGCGGCATTGTGCAAATATGTGGCTCCTAGAAATCGGCACAAGCATGTTATCTCCTTGCTGCAAAGACACCAAAAGAGTTGGAAGTGAATTTTATTGAGGTGCCGAATCGAGAGAGCCTCGACGATATTGGGCGGCTCCCAAGTGAAAAGGCCACGGAAGCCTTGGATCGAGTTGAAATTGACAAAAACCCAGATAGGTTCTTCATGGTCGGCGCCTCCCTGAATGAAGCCGACATGCAGCAACTAATTTCCTTCTTGCTCGGCAACCTTGATGTATTTGCATGGACACCATATGAGATGCCGGGTGTGGATCCGTTTGTTTCGCAGCACTGTTTAAACGTTGACCCTAAATGCAAGCTGATTATTCAGAAAAGCCGGGGTCAGCCGCAGAGCACACTGCCGCCGTTGTTGAAGAGGTTGACTGGTTGCTTGACGCCGGGGCAATCAGGGAAGTGACCTACTCTACATAGCTCTCGAATACTGTGGTTGTGAGGAAGAAAACTGGGAGTTGGCGAGTCTGCGCTGATTTCACGGACCTAAACAGAGCCTGCCCCAAGGATTGTTTTCCCTTCTCCAGAATAGACCAACTCGTAGATGCTACGGCACGTCATCAGCATATGAGCTTCCTCGATACGTACAGAGGCTACCATCAAATTGCCATGCATCCGGGAGGACCAAGACAAAACTGTATTCCTTACCCCCAAAAGAAACCTATTGCTATAAGGTTATGCCTTTTGGGCTGAAGAATGCAGGCGCAACTTACCAAAGACTAGTCACTGCCATGTTCAAGGAGCAACTCGGCCACACTATGGAAGTGTACATTGATGATATGGTGGTCAAGTCCAAAGAAGAGCAAACTCATCTAGCCGATTTGGAAGAAACATTCGGCATTTTACGCAAATACAGAATGAAACTGAACGCTTCCAAATGTGCGTTTGGGATCGGTTCTGGCAAATTCTTGGGTTACATTGTAAACCACCGAGGAATCGAAGCCAACCCGAGGCAAATCACAGCAATCCTGGAACTCGGCTTCCCTCGATCGGTCAAGGAAGTTCAGAAGTTGATGGGGATGGCCGCCGCACTCAACAAGTTCATCAGTCGTTGCACGGACTGCTGCTGACAATTCTTTCATACCCTACGGCAGGGGTAAAGCTTTTGAATGGACCTCTGAGTGCGAAGTCGCTTTCAAAGGTCTGAAGACTTATCTCCGATCAATTCCACCATTGACAACACCATCGGCAGGCGACCCGCTTATTTTATATCTGCCCGTCTCCGACCAGGCCGTTAGTGCCGTACTGTTAAAGAAAGAGCTTAGGGAGCAGCGACCAGTGTATTATGTGAGCAAGGCAATGGTTGACACCGAAACACGTTACTTTCCGTTGGAAAAACTGATCCTAGCCCTCGTCATAGCAGTAAGAAAACTGATGCATTACTTCCAGGGGCATAGCATCGGGGTACTAACAGATTACCCCCTCCGGTCAGTACTACGTAGTACAAAAGTATCAGGGCGCGTTTCAAAGTGGACTCTCGAACTTGGCCAGTACGATATTCAATTTCTGCCTAGAACCTCAATTAAGGGGCAAGTACTTACTGATTTTGTGGCCGAATTCACAGGGGGTCTTGCCAACTTGAAGTTTGAACAAATTCAACCCAAGCCGAATTGGAGAATTTACATTGGGGACATTTGGCAGTTGTACTGTGACGGATCATCCAACCAATGGGGTAGTGGAGCCGGAGTAATAATCATGGCTCCCGACGGCGCAATAATTGAGCAGGCCGTCAAACTTGGCTTTGAAGCATCGAATAATGAGGCCGAATACGAAGCCCTGTTAGCCGGTTTACGGAATGCACACCTTCTGGATGCCCCGCGTTTGCTTGTATTTTGCGATTCAAAACTGGTGATCAATCAGCTGAAGGGGGAGTACGCGGCCAAAAACGACCGTATGGCAGCTTATATGAAAATAGCAAATTCCTTGCTGGCAAAATTTGACCATCACGAATTGAACCAAATAACCCGTGACCAGAACACACATGCAGATGCCATGGCTTGCTTAGCCTCCGCCATTAACTCAAAGATTAAACGAACCATTAAAGTAGGTTTCATCCCAGAGCCGAGCATTGGCCCTTCTGAGGAAGTCCAGATCAATGTCATAGAGTCAAGACCGAGTTGAATGGACTCCATTGCTACATTCCTGTCTTTCGAACAGCTCCCAACAGACAAGAAAGAAGCGCACAAGCTGCGAAACAAAGCCCCGCGAAACTACTTGGATCTGCAAGTAAAGCTTTATAAAAAATCTCTTTTTGGTCCATACCTGAAATGCGTTCATCCGGACAAAGTCGAAGAACTTCTGACATAAATACATGAAAGCAGTTGTGGCGCCCATTCTAGCTGGCACTCTTTGGCTTATCGAGCTGTGACACAAGGGTATTACTGGCCGACAATGAGAGCCGATGCCGAATGTTACGTGAAAAAGTGTGAATAGTGCTAAAAGTTTTCTCCTTTGACCCACCTGTCTGCTGAAGAGTTAAGCTCTATAACCAGTCCTTGGTCGTTCGCCCAATGGGAACTTGACATCGTCGGACCACTGCCTCGTGCCCCAGGTAACAAGCGATTTTTTATTGTCGTAACAGATTATTTCATAAAATGGGTAGAAGTGGAGGCACTAACGCACATTCGAGATACCAACGTGAAGCGTTTTGTATGGAGAAATATCATAACACGATTCGGCATTTCAAGAGCACTTATTTCAGACAACGACACCCAGTTTGATTGCGGTGTCTACAAGGAACTGTGTAGCAAGTGTGGTATTCGGCCCTGTTATTCCTCCCCGGCTTATCCACAGAGTAATGGCCAAGCTGAAGCCTCCAACAAATCTATTTTAGACGGCATCAAGAAGAGGCTGGAGAAAGCTAAAGGAAGATGGGTCGAAGAGTTGCCAAGTGTATTATGGGCTCATCGCACTACTCCGAGGCGGTCCACTGGGGAGACGCTATTCGCTTTGTGCTTTGGAACACAGACAATCATCCCCTTGAAGATCGGCCTCCTAACCTTGAAATCAACAGTTTTTGATTTGGGCCGAAACAACATGATGTTGGCCTTGGATTTGATTCTGATTGAAGAATGGAGAGATCGTGCCCTTGCATCCATGGCAACGGTACCAGCAGCAGCTTGCTAAGTCATATAATCAGCGTGTTCAACTACGCCGCTACACACCAGGAGAGTTGGTCCTAAAGAAAGTGTTTCCAGCTGCCAAGAATCCGGCCAACGGAAAATTGGGTGCTAACTGGGACGGCCCTTATAAGATCCACTTAGTCACGGGAGTAAGGGCATATCGGCTCAAAGACATGTCTGGGAGAAGTCTGCCACGGCCTTGGAACTCCACGCATTTACGTAAATTCTATCATTGACCCGACTTGTGGGGCATGATACTTGTTTTGAATGGTTCACCATGTACATATTTCACTTTTGCAATGCAAAGTTTCCCGTTTTCCCATTGCGCAATTCAGTTCAAAAGTCTCCAGATTCGGAGCCCCATTAGTGCATGACACTTTTGGGCCGATTAAGCCTCCGGATTCGAAGCGCCCTTCATGTATCACGATTGGCCAAGAAAAGTCTCCGGATTCGGAGCCCCATTGGTGCATGATACTTTTGGGTTGATTAAGCCTCCGAATTCAGAGCGCCCTTCGTGTATCACAATTGGCCAAGTCTCTGAATTTGGAGCCTCATTAGTGCATGACACTTTTGGGCCGATTAAGCCTCCAGATTCGGAGCACCCTTCGTGTATCACAATTGGCCAAAAAAAGCCTACGAATTCCGAGCCCCATCCATGCAGGTCACGTTTGGGCCGAATAAGACTCTGGATTCGGAGCGCCCTTCGTGGATATCACGATTGGCCAAGACAAAAAGCCTCCGAATTCGGAGCCCCATCCATGCAGGTCACGTTTGGGCCGAATAAGACTCCGAATTCGGAACGCCTTTCGTCGATATCACGATTGGCTAAGACAAAAAGCCTCCGAATTCGGAGTCCCATCTATGCAGGTCACGTTTAGGCTAAATAAGACTCCGGATTCGGAGCGCCTTTCGTGGATATCACGATTGGACAAGACAAAAAGCCTCCAAATTCAGAGCCCCATCCGTGCAGGTCACGTTTGGGCCAAATAAGACTCCAAATTTGGAGCACCCTTCGTGGATATCACGATTGGCCAAGACAAAAAACCTCCGAATTTGGAGCCCCATCCGTGCAGGTCACGTTTGGGCCTGTAGATGCGCCCCGAGGGGCTTTGCTGCTACAGTTCGAACTCAAATGTCACGGTTCTGAATCTAATCCCACAAAGTGCAATGCGAGACCGATAAATCACCAAAGAGTCCAAATCCGGCAAATCGTTTTGGAAAACTGATTTTTAAGAAAGAAGTGCCAAATATGGACTGCTTTGCCAGATACAAAGTCGCCACCTAAATATTTTATTTTGGGGAATTTCGGAAACCCTGACTCGTTGCCTAAGGCCACGTGTCCGTCATCACCAAAGTTACCTCGGCTCGAGAACTTGGGTACGATTGGGGAAGGTCATCTATGAGCACCCCTGCTCGCCCGATCAAAGATCGGCCTGTACTAAGCATGATATTTTGTTTTGAAGACGTATGCGTTCTTATTCCGGTTATTAGCCTAAAAATACTATGTGATACGCACAACACACAAGTATAGACTAGATCGCCTAAGTTACAACAAAACATTTCATGTTTGTTTATTTGAAAATGGTTTGATGGTGCTACTCGCAAGTAGGCTAAGACGTGGATTTGCCACCCTCAAGGGGGCTTAAGAAAACATGATTTTGCCATAATCAAGTGGGCTTAAAACTCGCATTTCAATGAATTGTTCCAATTCAAGTAATCTAACCTTCACCCACAGGCATTTAGGCAGTTATATCACATAAGCAAATAGCCTCATGGCAAGCATGCTATCATGGCAACACTCATACTCATGCAAGATACTAAAACATAAAAGCTTACCTAGTACTCCGAGCCAAAACAAAAGCTAGTTAGTAATCGATGCATGATCCTAGCTCATGTTAAGATGACTAATGCAACACATGCAAAATGCAACTAGAGATAGGCTCAGCTATTCTAAAATGGCATGTGGAATGCGACAACTCGATACACGTATTCAAGTTGGAATTGAAATACTGTGCAGTTAGTATAATGCGCCGAGCCTGGTGCATGCAATATAGATAAATGGATGCAAACATGCGAGCATAAGGATGCTAATTGGAACATGACTTAGAACTAACCATTGAAAGCGGGTAAGTAAAAGGGAGAAATACGTGGGGTTGGAAGACATTCACGCACTCACGCACACTTATTACAAAATTCGCCCTCTCGACGGAGGGTCCGAATGAATAATACAAATTACATAATTAACTAACTAACAAGCTAATTAAATATTACAAAACCCTTAACTAATTTAAACAAATTAACTAAGCTATGAAACTAAAGAGGCCACCACAGCTCCGCCTCGGAATAATTGAATGATGCATGCATGATCGCTTCGCTCGGAAACCCGTTGCCATGCCACATGTTGCCTCTGTTTGCACTGTTTTACACCTCTGAAAACTACTCAAGTCCCAGGGATGCTTCCGAACCACTCCCTGAGCACTGTGGGATGTCACCGGACAAGGTATAGGAACACCGGCCATGTGGAATTGGTCATCGACCATTTGTCAACAATTTTTGGTCGATCGGCACTGAAGATGGCCGGCCGGCCATATATTCCTACAGAATGCTGTTTTGTTGCAGCAGAGGACAAACAGAGCATGGTAATGCATTTTCAAGGCAATGTATGCACAACCACCCTCCCTATCATGTCATGAGCTCAAGGGAGTATGGTTTTCGACCCTTGGACCACCAATCACGCATTTCAATGCATGATGGCCAAAGGAGCCAAGTGTGCAATTTATATCAAATGAAATGCACATAAACATATAAGAGGGCCCCAACCTCTATCATAGTTGATCAAGAGGCAAGGGATGCAATCATGCAAGCAAAACTAATGCAACATGAAGCATGTCAAGGACAATGCCATACAAGGCTTATGGTAATAAGCATGCCAAATGCAATGCAACCTAAACAAGCATGCAAACATGCAAGGCATGTGACAACATTCAAGGATAGGCAAGCATGTAACAACATATGGGGCAAGCATGCAACAACATGCAAAGGACAATACATGCAAGCATGCGACAACATGCAATAGGCCAAGTATGCAACAACATGCAAGGCAAGCATGCAACAACATGCGATAATGGTCTTAAACCAAAATGGACAGCTCTCAAATAGGTCCAAATCAGTGGCCAAAACACTAAAAATGAAGGCACTAACACGCAAAACAAACATGTACACATATTGGTCCATAAGCTATGCAACAATGCACTATCCTCAAACATGAGAGAGATGTGATAAACATGAGAATGTGACAATACAATAAGCTCTGAAATCATGCAAGGAGTGGTGCCAAACCACTCAAAGAAGTCGGGCAAAGCATGCAAGAAGGCTCGAAACTTAAGGTTTACCAAGGGACTCACATTATGGCCATATCAACCAAGCCCCAAAGGGCCAAGGTGACCCAAAACAATCCCAAGGCAGACCAAAACGAAGCTAGTACATGTATGGAATAAGGCCGAAACATGCTAGAAAGGTGAGCACAAAACAAGACGCATACAAGGCCAAAAGGGGCAATTGCACTACACCTATTACGACCAAACATGGCATGACTTAGGCCAATAAAATCAGAGTTACGGCATGTTAGAATGAGCCCAAAAACCCACTTAGATGGCATCCCAAAGGCCTAAGTATGATGGCATACACAATGACACATTCATGAGGCATAAAAATCAACTCTTTAAAGCATTAAAGGAGTGGTAAGTGCAAGTGTACAAACATGAAATATGGACTGAAATAACATAACAAATGATACCAAATCACTGAAATGGCCCAAGTGAATCATGCTAGTGACTTGGACTCTCAAAGCTAATATGCTAAAATGCATGGTGGCTATACAAAGCATTTGCACATATGATCCAACAATACCCAAACAGAGCTCAAACATAGTAAACAAAACTAAAAGTTCCTTTGGGTTGGGCCAAAATAGGCAAGCATGATGGTCCAAATGCCTGAAGCATATTAAGGCAAATAAGAGGATTGCAAGACAAGTGTATAGTGCATGTAAGAGACCAATAAACCAACTCAAAACAGAGGTATATCATGCCAAGATAACACCGAATACTTGCTGAAATGGGGCCAAAACATACTATGCAAACATGTTACCATGTGAGCCAATAACACAAGCATATGAGACACAAGGAGAGATGGGTGTCCCTCTCCTATACAAGTCTCCAACACACTATCAAGACACCTAGAACCACTCTCCACACTCCTATTGGATTTCAATGGTGAGAAGGCCAAGACAAGATGGTTCCAAAGCTCAAAAGTAAAGGCACAAAACAAGGCCAAACAAGGCCTAAAAGGGGGTAGACAACCCCCAACCAAAAATGACCTTAAATAACATCTTAAGCATACAAAATCAGAAAATTTTTACAATTTATAGCTAAGGTTAAAACAATATGCAAGTAGGTCTAAAAACTTAAACAAGAAAGGGGGGATCTAAAGTAAGAAGCTCACCCTGAAGAACACCTTCAAGAACAAGACTCCAGTACCTTTCTCTGATCAAAACCACCTCAAGAACTATAACATCAACTCCCTAGCACCTCAACAACCAAGGATAGTGTAATCTTAGGTGTTTGTGTGCAATAGTAAGAACAAAACACCCTTTTGAACTCAAACCCACACACAAACTATAGAGAGAGAGAGATTATAGAAGAGAGATAGTATATATATATACACTTGTATGTCAAATTCTAGAACCCCTGGAAAGGGACAGGAGGCTCTCCTTTTATAGAAATCCAATTTCGCAAAGCTTCTTAGAGAAGCTAAGCAAGGCTCAAATCCTTCCATACACGTGTATGGAGGGGGTTAATTGTGGATGCCAGCTGCACCAGCTGGCACAAAATATCTGCATAAAGCAGATGAACAGGGTTCGGCCACCAAAAATGGCCGATTCGACCAAACATAAGTGCCGGCCGACCAAATATAGTGTCGATCGGCCAATACTTTTGCCGATGGAAAAAAAATAGGGCCGATGGTTTCAAGCCTTGGCCGGTGGGTTGAGGTATGGCAAACAAGCCACCCTCTTCCCTTAGAAGCAAAAACACAAGTGTTTAGTCCACAGACCAAGCACAAAACAGACAAGTTGAGAGATATTGAGGCAAGACGTGTAGCCGAGACCTCCGAGAACTCAAAACGAACACGAGCATTGGATGATCATCGAGTGTTGAAGCGATGACGTCCAAGTCTTGAGGGCGGTCAAAAATGGGGTGTCTACAGGGCCAAATAAGCTCCGGATTCGGATCGCCCTTCGTGGATATCACGATTGGCTAAGTAAAAAAGCCTCCGAATTCAGAGCCCTCATCCGTGCAAGTCACATTTGGGCCGAATAAGACTCCGGATTCGGAGCGCCCTTCGTGGATATTACGATTGGCCATGACAAAAAGCCTCCGAGATTCGGAGACCCATCCGTGCAGGTCACGTTTAGGCCGAATAAGACCTCCGGATTCAGGAGCGCCCTTCACGGCGAAAATTAAAGCATACAAACATTCAAATGAAATGCTTCATTAAGTTGAGCTGGCAAAAACCGTATACACATAAATTAAAGCATGCAAACATTCAAAATGAAATGCTTAATTAAGTTGAGCCGGCACAAACCGTATAAACAAGTTGAAGCACGCAAACATTTAAAATAGAGTATTTTATTAAATTAACCAATAAATACATAGCTAACGCCCAATCTCCATTAGAGCGTTTACAATATGTTCAATTCTATTCGGCGTCACCCTTGTCATCGCTCTTCTCAATTCGAAAGCGCCAAAAGGAACGTGATAACGCTAGTATAATGGCGACGCCGATTCAACTCCTACTTCTTGGAGAGCCTCTACGGCTTGGAGAGCCTTAGTCCACCCGTGCCTTAAGCCCCGATTCTCGCATCGACATACCTCCTCTGCGAGTTTCTCCTTGGTCTTGTCTATCCCGACTTTCTGACCATTATGAAAGCCTTTTTCATAACCCATGGACCCTGCAGTCTCTACTGCAAACATGCTTGTCGTATCTTAATCGGCAATCGCATGACTTATCAGCCGTTGGGTCACTCTTTCCTCCACGACCGAGTTAGATTGTCCGGCCGCACGCGGCTCGGTAGTTTGGGCCTTCCTTAGCTCACGTTTGACCTTCTCTACACAAGCCTCCAAGTTTTGAATTCATTCGTCCTTCTTCTCTATCTCCTGCCGCGCGGCGCGCAGACGCATGTCAACTTCATAGGCGGTATACAGCCCTCTCACTACTCCATGGATACCCTCTCAAAACACTTCGAAATTCTGTCGACCAACCATCGACTACTGGACTTCTGGTGGAAAAATCTATCGAGCGAACTCGACTGTTACACCTGGGTCATTAACAATAGAATCTGCCTCCGTCATCGGTTTATTCTCCACAAAAATCGCAAAACTCAACGGTCGCGGTGTCGCATCGGACTCATTTCTTGGTCATGGTCGAGGGGAGCTGCCCCGTTGCTATTTTTCCCTTTGAGGTGATCTACTTCGACGACTTGGGGGCTGACGTTTTTCCTATTCCCTGGACATCCTACTTCCCGTTTGTGTGGGCTCGCTGCTACGATTCATTTCAATGTCAAGCTCAGCCAATGTCCGCCCTTCTCCTTTGCTGTTGAAGAACAATCTATTTGACATTCGCACTTATCTAACCTTCCGCAATAAACTGGTTTAAATTGAGTCTGAACACAATAAGTGGAATTATGAGCGCGAAGAACCCACCCCATTTATTCCTAACGCATGCAACGCCCCCGAGGCGATTTCATTAATGCTAAACTCCAAAAGCCCGATGCTGATCAACGTGCATCGCAGCCACGCCACAAACTAATGATATTCGGTTTTCGGAGTTCATACATTGGCTGGGGCAAGAACATATTTATTTATCTGATCGGCCAAATATCTAAGCCCGATGCCGATCGATCTGTGCCGCAGCCACTCCATGAACTAATGATATTCGACTTTCAAAGTTCATACATTGGCTGGGGCAAAGGTAGATTTATTAATCTGATCGGCTAAATATCTAAGCCCGATGCCGATTGATCTGTGCTGCAGCCACTCCATGAACTAATGATATTCACCTTTCGGAGTTCATACATAGGCTGGGGCAAGGGCAAATTTATTAATCTGATCGGCCAAATATCTAAGCTCGATGCTGATCGATCTGTGCCACAGCTACTCCATGAACTAATGATATTCGGCTTTCAGAGTTCATACATTGGCTGGGGCAAAAGCAGATTTATTAATCTGATCGGCTATTCGACAAGGATAAATTACTAAATTGCCTAGTTATCTAATTGGTGAGTGTACACGAATGTTTTATCCAAAGTAGCAAAAAGCAATACCATTCATCAAGAGCAAAATTAAGCACAAATAATAGCAAAGTACAAAGGAAATTTTCATTAGTAAATTGGGCACAGACTGTAGCCATTTTACATATGAAAACTACTAAACAAAAAGCTACAAGTTTGTATGGAAATGCCTAGCAAAAACTTAAAAACTGTAGTCATTTTACACATAAAAACTACTAAACGAAAAACTGCAACAATACATTCAAAATCCTTAAACAAAAACAACTAAAGTGTCGCTCTAATCAATCCTTGGAGTTAGACTCCAGCGGCTCAACGTCCACTTGCTCGTATGGAATCGGCATAGCCAATGTCACATTAGCAGCAGCAAGGGCTTTGAGCCAGCCGTGTTTGAATCCTCGATTTTCAAATTTGGGGACTTCTTCCACATAATTTGCGAGGGTAGCACTTTGCCCAGCCTCGTACGCCTTGGAAGCCTCAGAGTCGGCTACTTCCTTCGCCTTCTTCGATTCTTCCAAGTCAGTCTCCAGTTTGGCAATCGCCTCTTGGGCTAACTTGAGCGCATCTTCGCTCGCTTTTTGCCCTCTCCTCGGGGGCCAATCTGAGCTGGTCTGAATTTTTTGCCCTTTCCATCTCGGCCTCGGCCCTTACACCTTCCATCTTCGCCCTCACTACTTCGAACTCCGCCTTGCTCCTCTGGCCCTCAACTTCCGATTGTAAACGGCCAATTTGTTCGATGGCATCATGCTGGCGACAGCCTATCTCGGCTATCCTTCTGACCATCTGCAAAATAGGAAATTAAAACCAAAACAATATATGCATAAAAGGGAAAGACAAGATCAAGGTATATACCAGAAGAGCTGATTGAGCGGCTAATGCTATTGCCAACAAATTCGGCTCTGCCTGGAAGGCCGCCTTGTCAGCCGGCAATGAGACCGACGAAGCCATGCTCAACGCCACGGCTGGGTCTTTCATAGCCGATGCGTCAGAGGAGATCAGCGCGGTCATTTGTCAGCGGGGTTTTCTTCAGTGCCGGCCTCGACCTCGGCAGGACGTTTCTCTGCCCTTCGCTCAGCCTCCTGATTCCCCTGCACAACTGTCTCTGACTCGGCATTTCGGGTTTAAGCCGTCTCCTCCTTGATAACAGGCAGGGAGGGCTCAACTTCAGCGGTAGGTAGCACTTCAGATCGAATCGCCTCTGCTCTCCGCGGCGCAGCCATTCTTTCCGCATTTTTCTTTTTGGCGAGTTATGTGAGTGACAACCCGGCCATGTCTTTGGGGTACGAGCCGAGAAGGTCTTCTAAACCAGTAAAAATGTCGTCGAAGGGAAGGTCCCCTCGACCCGAAGTGGACGGAGGATTGGTTGACCGACTTCTTCAAAGGCCAACTTCAAAGTCTCGTCTACTTTAGCTTCGGACTGGTCTGACTCTTCAGCGACCTTCTTAGCTACTTCCGCCCGCTCCGAGTCGAATCCGTCGAAACCACTCCGAGTCGGATCCATCAAAACCAACTTGCCGCAAGTTTTTGAAGTTGGTTAAAACAAGAGCCATAAGAAACTCTTCACCCCTCAAAATTGGGATGTTTTCTGCCGCCGAAAACGTCGTATACGTCGACTCGTATCGAAGGAGAATGTGGGCCGCCCTCCTTTGTTTCTGAAGGCTTGGACGGCCGAAGTATTTGAGTGCAACTTTAATTTCCATAAGAATGGCATCGTCAGTTGAAATCAAAACTTTCTTCAAATCGTTTCCTGTGCAAGCAAAACCATGAGACCGCAAAAATAAAGCCTTGTAAATATAATAAAAATAAACGCAATGAGCTATATGGCCACCTGGTTCTCCCCTCCGTCTAGGAATAGGATCTAGGCGGTCCTTACCTTCGCCGAATTCCTAGTTACCTTGGACAATGACCATGACATCATCGACTCGCTTGCTAGAGCTAGAAAGCATAGTCATTAATTGATGGTCGGTGTCCTTAGCCCTAAGGAAATAGCATCCATGTTGACCAGAAGACTTGGCCAAGGCATAACAATGCCGAATAGCAGGTATGCTGAGGTTAATCCTAAGGCGACGGTTTAACTCTATAATCCCCATTATGATTCTAAAAAAGTTGACATTGGGTTGGGAAGGGATTAGACCCCAATGGCGAAGGATAGCCCTAAGAAATGGGTGAAGCGGGAAATGGACTCCGCCCTTTGCAATTGATAAGAGAAGGAAGACGATTGTGCTTTCATCAACCCTCTCCATATCAAGGGTGTTGTCTATCACTTGTGACAGACAGACGTCATCA
The DNA here is from genome assembly GCA_036172215.1 of Camellia granthamiana. Taxonomy (NCBI): domain Eukaryota; kingdom Viridiplantae; phylum Streptophyta; class Magnoliopsida; order Ericales; family Theaceae; genus Camellia; species Camellia granthamiana. Next base: position 118,058,907 of record CM069906.1, read on the forward strand.
GGGATAGAAAAATGGCGTCGAAAGCCAGAGACTTGATCCGCGGAGAAGAGGTCTTTCAAATGCTTTGCCATTTTCGTCAACTTCTAAGAGTATGCTAAACTAAAAACAAACCAGGAAAATGGATTCAAAGCAGAGAGGAAGAGAGCTTACAAGAGACGGAGAGGACAATGAAGGATAAAAGGAAGTTGCAGAGGTGAGTCGGAAGGCAGTCCAAAAACTTCAAGCATCAAAAAATATGTATGTATTTGAAAAAAACGACAAAATTTTAAATCACAATAAATGGAAGCGTACGAAGGGGCAGGAAGTTGAAATGATGACCGAAAGGCATGTGCTCTGACATCCGCGTTGGAATGAGGTTAGCTGCCGAATTTCGACTTTGAATTTTCGAGTTCGAAACCAAACACACCAGCTAACTGTCGTTAGTGAAGTGTTTGGAGGGCAATTGTGGGGGCCGAATATCGGGAGACGTATAGAGGCCGAATAGTTGGAACTGGAGAGTCAAAATTCATATATCACATTCGGTCCCGTCTTATACATACAAATCCAAAGGTACCCTATTCAGCCAAATAACCAGTTGAGTAAGGAGCCGAGTGAAGAGCGGTTTGCAACAAAAGGAGCCGAGTAAATAGTTATAACACGAATTGAATGTGGGTCCAGCCCTGAAGCCCAAGAAAGAAAAGATATAAACAGAAGAACATCATCCAGAGAGAGGTATGTGAGAATTATTACGCTTAACTTAAGATACAAGTAACTAAGAGAGCATACACTGACTTAATCGTCGGAGTGCTAATTCCGACACCCCCGACCAGAGTGTTTATTCCTTTTCAAGTTGTTAGCTGAGGATCTCAAGCGTCCCAGTGGATCAAAAGAGTATTTCCAAACCACATCCCCACAAAAGATTAATGGAATATAGAGACAGGATGATGATAAAGAACTTAACCTTCTCTTTGTCTTAGAAACCTGCTTATATCCTTTGTTCATCATTTCCTTGTCCACTCCGACCTGTCATGTTGGCTGAAAGTCTATGTTCTAGCCTGCATTGTTCATGGTAAGGCTGTTCTGTTGACGTGAAGGGGTTATCGCATTAAACGCTGTAAGGAATCTCATTAATGGCTGATGTGTGATGTAATAACTCTGCAGGATCTTTGTCTGCTTATGTGGTTGGTTCTTCTCTTGACACGTGTTTAGATGTCATTAGTTCTTGGTGCAATGTTAGGCTCCAATAATGTTGGGCTTTAGTGTTTGAATCATGCATTGGGTTTTAAGTGGTGGGCCAAAAACCCCTATGGGCCCACCTATGTCAGTAATCTCCTATTCCCGAGTGCAACTTCAGTCCAACGAAGGGAATAAGGAAGAAAACAGGGGGTTGTGGCTGGTCGAGTGAGAGAAGCCCGACTAGAAGGAGGGCCGACCGCAAAGGATGACTGAGTGAGAAGGTCGACCGGAAGGTGGGCCGACCGGTAAACACGTGTCAAGAGAAGAGCCAACGACATAAGCTGACAAAGATGCTGCAGAGTTATTACACCACACATCAGCCATTAATGAGGTTCCCTGTAGCATTTAATGCGATAACCCCTTCATGTTGGAACAGAACAGCCTTACCATGAACAAGGCAGGCTAGAACATAGACTTTCGGCTAACATGACAGGTCAGAGTGGACAAGAAAATGATGAACAAAGGATATAAGCAGGTTTCTAAGACAAAGAGAAGGTTAAGTTCTTTATTATCACCCTATCTCTATATTCCATTAATCTCTTTTTTCTGACTTGCTCGTCGAAGGGTTCGTTAGGGGACTTCCGTTCCCCGTTAGACTCTTGTGCAGGTTTCTCTGTGGATCCAGCGATCAGACAACGGTGTGGGAGACGTGGATCAGCCTGACCCGTCCCTTTGGGACAAGTAGTATCATCAGTTGACACCATCTGTAGGAACCTTTCACTCCATGTGACAATTGTGCTCATTGTTGCCAAAGACCCATTCCCGATAATCCTTACCTACCACCCACCAAGGTGGATGGTCATAATGAGATCCATGGCTTCTCAACACAACGTTGCCGAACCCCAAGCTGACCCTCCTAACCCAAACAACCCACCTTAGTATTTCATAGAACTCACCAACAGCATCAACCGCCTAGCCGAACAAAATCAAGCCTTGATCAATGCTTTGCTTCAGCGAGACCTCCCCATGTCTCCTCCACCACCACCACAAGATATCCTACCTAACCGAGAACGAACCCCGAGCCATCCCTTCCAACAAGCCCACCCCTCTAACTTGGAGGGTTTGTGACCTCCTCCCGAAGACATAAACCCGCCACCTCGAGGTTTACTTCCATCGGCCCAAGCACCTGCCCCCGAGGGAGAGGCCAGTAGTGTTCAGCCTCCATTGCATTCTGGTGGTGACAACGTTCCCATTTGCGATGCGGAACTTCAAGCCATGAAACTCCAGCTTCAAGGAGTGATGCAGAACATGCAGAATAAACTCTCCACAATGGCCAACTCACCGTTTGTCGCCTCCATGAGGGACAAACCTCTACCTCCTAAGTTCAAAATGCCCTCGATCGGCTCTTTTGACGGCACAACGGACCCAGTTGACCACTTGGAGACTTACAGGACCCTAATGCTCCTCCATACATTTCCTGATGAGATCATGTGTCGGGCTTTCCCCGTAACGCTTAAAGGGTCAGCCTGACTGTGGTTTAGTCAGCTGCCGACGGACTCCGTCTCTACGTTCCAATACCTAAGCAATTCCTTTCTTAGCCATTTCATTGGTGTCCAACACTAGCGGCGTCCGGCGACCCAACTCCTCAACATTCGTCAGACGGAGGGGGAGTCGCTACGTAGCTTCGTCACCCGCTTCAACACCGAAGCCTTACAGGTGGCGAAAAACGACGACAAGGTCATTTTCACGGCTTTCATGGATGGTTTACGGTCATCTGACTTCCTCTTCTCCCTCTCCAAAAACCCTCCAACCTCCATGGCAACCCTCCTTTCCAACGCCCAAAAATACATAAACACCGAAGATTCTTCGGCCGCCCGCCAAGATTCCATAACCAAAAACCCAACCCTCAAAGAGAAGAGAAAGGAATCTGAAACCAAAACCACCCAATATACTCAACAAACACCTCAGTATACTGACCGAACTGATTGAGCCGACTGATCGACACCTACCCGATCGCTCGATCGGTTTGAACGGTACACACCCCTCAATTCCCCCATAGAACAAGTCTTGAACCAGATCCAACTTAAAATGGCCATAACCCTTGCGGTCTCCTTCCAACTGGCTAGTCCAATCCAAATACTGCCGTTTCTATCAGGACCACGACCACAACACCGAGGAATGTGTTAACCTTAAAGACCAGGTAGAGAGCTTGATACGCCAGGGGCGCCTCAGTCGATTCACGGTAGCCCGTCCCCAGCAACGGCTAAGGATCAAACCTGCTAGGGGTAACTGCCGACACACTCCTCTCCGACAACCAGCACAACCTAACCAAGGCAATGATCGGCCCCCGCCACAACCCCGAGCATAAGGCAACCCTACTCCTCCGGTTGGAGAGATCATAGTCATTACTGGCGGACTTACATACGAAGGACCATCCCGTTCGGCCCAACGAGCCGAACTCAGAAAAATCAGACAGGGCTTCGACAAAGAAGTCGTGACATTGGATTGCCCCTTCAAACACCCCAAACAGTGAATGGAGCCCATCACGTTTACGGAGGTCAATTGTACAGAGCATCCGTTATCCTCACGACAACCCTCTCGTCATATCTACTCTCTTGTCCAATTACAAAGTTAGACGAGTGCTTGTCGACAACGGCAGCTCTTCAGACATCATCTTCCTGAATGCCTATTGCTAGCTCAAGGTCAGCGAAGAAAGATTGCCCCTCTCCAAACCCCACTAGTCGGCTTCACGGGGGATCGGGTGACCTCCATAGGCTCTATCGATCTGCTCATCACCATCGGAGAGTATTCACGGCAGACCACCAAGTTACTCACTTTCCTTGTCATCGACTGTCCTTTTGCTTATAACATCATCCTCGGTCGTACAGCTCTTAACGCTTTTCAAGCTGTTACATCCACATACCATCTGGTCGTGAAATTTCCTACCGACCTTAGGGTTGGCACTGTGAGGGGAGAGCAGACAATGGCCAAAGAATGCTACGTCGCTTCACTCAAAAAGGTCAAGCTGAAGGAGGCCATGATCATCGAAGAACTCGACGTCAGAAACGAAGACAAGTTAGTCAGAGGGAAACCAGTGGAAGAACTTGTTAAAGTCCCTATCGACCCTGCCAACCCAGCAACAATAGCCAAGATCGGCAGCCAACTATCTTCCCAAGCCAAGACTGACCTTACAGTCCTCCTGATCGAGTACAATGATGTATTTGCTTGAACCCATTCCAACATGCCAGGTATTGATCCCTCCTTCATCACTCATCGTCTCAGCATCAAGCCCCACTTTCGACTCTTCCACCAGAAGTAGCGTGTCTTTCACCCGAAACGCAATACCCTTATTGCTTCTGAGGTAGACAAACTACTAGAGGCACGGTTCGTCAAGAACGTAAACTATCCCAGATGGTTGTCAAATGTGGTCCTGGTCCATAAAAACAATGGTAAATGGTGACTCTGCATCGACTACTCCAACCTTAATCGAGCTTGCCCCAAAGATAGTTATCCCCTCCCTCGCATAGATCTGCTTGTCGACGCTAGGGGTGAGCAGTGGATATACCGATTCGCCAAAACCGACCGAACCGAATCGATCCGCCACATTTTGGACAGATGCGTTATAACGAGCGGACGGTTACGGATTGATTTTCTGCAATCTGCCAATTTGGCGGATAGATGGCGGATTTGCGATTCCTTTGGCCGCAACCGAACCGCCAAACCGCGAACACCCCTAATAATTTATAAGACTTTATGTTTTCAATTTGTTTAAATATTTTGTTTATATTTTCAATTGAAAAAAAGTTTAATTATTCAGTTGAAAAAAAGTTTTCAACTTGAATATATTTTTTGAATTGAAAAAAATAAACGTATTGTTTATCTATATTTTTTGGTTTTAAAATTTAACTCTAAAAATAATAAATAGAAAATATGATATATGCTGGTTGGTTTTTATTTTAAAAAACATATATAGATGTAACAATACAGAGACATACAATCTCTACTACTGCCCTGTTCATGATTTTGATGGTTTGAATTGTTATTATATTTTAAGAATCACAGATTGTAATACTTTATGTGGATAAATCATGTTGTTATTGTAATATATGGATGAGCCATGCACTGATTGTGATATTCTGAAGTTTCAAACTTTCTTTTTTTGGATGAGACATCCAGTGATTGTAATAGTTTTTTAAGTCGTTGAATGTAATACTTTTTTTTTTTTTTTGAGGAAGTGCACAAGTTGAATTATGTTGAAAATATATAAAATCTTAAACCGCCAAACCAATTCGCATCCATCCGCCAAACCGCTAATCTGCTCAATCCACATCCGCCGGATTGGTGGACGGATGCGGATTAATTTTCTCCAATCCGCCAATCTGGCGGACGGATGGCGGATTGGAGGTTCCGTGGCCGCAACCGACCCGCGCCCACCCCTAGTCGATGCCACTGCCAGATATCAGATGCTCAGTTTCATAGACGCCTTCTCCGGCTACAATCAAGTTCTGATGCACCCAGCTGACCAGGAACACACCTCCTTCATCATAGACAGAGGAACTTACCACTATCGTGTTATGCCATTCGGATTAAAAAATGCTGGAGCAACTTACCAACGGTTGGTCAATGCCATCTTTCACCATCAGATAGGTCAGAACATGGAAGTCTACGTCGACGACATGCTTGTTAAGAGCAAACTATCCTCTGATCATCTGACAGACCTACGAGAGACCTTTGAAACCCTACGCAAGTATCAAATGAAGCTGAATTTGGAGAAGTGCACCTTCGGCGTAGGATCTGGAAAATTCCTGGGTTTTATGGTCAGTCAGCGGGGTATCGAGGCCAACCTCGAAAAGATCAAGGCCCTGATAGAAATGCAATCTCCCAGGACGGTCAAAGAGGTTTAACGGCTTACCGGCAAAGTCGCCGCCCTCAACCGTTTTATTTCCCGCGCAATAGACAAGTGCCTTCCCTTTTTCAAAGTCCTTTGATAGGCCTTTGAGTGGACCATCGAATCCGAAAAAGCCTTTCAACAATTGAAAAAGTGCATGGCCAACCCCCCCTACTCTCTTAGGCGTTCTGAAGCGAGACCATCTTTCTCTACTTAGCCGTATCAAACACTGTAGTCAGTACAACCCTCATCAGGGAGGACAGCTCAGTCCAACGTCCGGTTTATTACATTAGCCGAGCTCTTAGGGGGGCAGAACAGAATTACCCTCTGCTGGAAAAAATGGCCCTAGCCTTGGTCATAGCCTCAAGACGACTTCGACCTTATTTCCAAGCTCACTCCATAGTGGTCCTCACTGATCAACCTTTGAAGAAGGTAATGCAATGACTAAAGCTATCCGGCAGACTTATGCAATGGTCTGTCGAGCTCAGCCAATTTGAAATCTCTTACCGACCTCGAACAGCGATCAAAGGACAGGCTGTCGCCGATTTCATGTTGGAATTCACCAATCCCACTCCAACCATGTCCCATCCGCTAAGGCAATTCAACACTGAGGCAGAAGATCCCCACTTCTGGACCCTTAATGTTGATGGATTATCCCGCAAAGAAGGCAGTGGGGTTGGTCTTATCCTCACCGCTCCTGAAAGCGGTTATTTCAAGTGTGCCCTTCGTTTTCTGTTCGACGCCAGCAATAATGAAGCCCAATATGAGGCCTTGATAGTAGGTCTTCGCCTAGCCAGAGACATTGGTGTAAGCTATATCCAAGTGTTCAGATTACGAGAGAATTCGATGCGAAGGAAGACACAATGCGAGCCTACAGGGATATTGCACTCCCTCTTATTCGCCTTTTCAATACTTTCCATATCAAACACATCCCTCGATCAGAAAACTCCAAGGCATATGAAATGGCCCAATTAGCCTCGGTTGACCAGCCAGACCTCAGCCACAGCATTCATCTTGAATACCTGGCCCACCCGGCTACTTCGCCAATCTAGCAAGAGGTTCACTTCCTCCAAAACGAACCTATCCCATGTACTGCAGACATCTTTTTGTTTTTGACAAGTGGGGAGTTGCCAGGCGATAAACAGCAGGCTATCAAAGTCAGAGCTTGGTTGTCCAATTACATCCTTATCAGCGGCCTACTGTACAAACGTGGAATTTCACACCCATACCTCAGGTGTCTCAGTCCTGCTCAAGTGACCTATGTGATGAGGGAAGTCCACGAGGGTGTATATGGTAATCATTCAAGTGCTAGGTCACTGGCTCATAAAATCCTTCGCACCGGTTACTTTTGGCCTACTCTCAACTAATATGCCACGGAATTTGTGCTTAAGTGTGATAAATGCCAGCGCTTCGCCAACATCTCCCATGCTCCACCTACAAAACTGATTACACTCTGCAGTCCCTACCCATTCGCCAAGTGGGGCATTGACTCAGTTGGTCCGTCGCCGCCGGTAGGGGCCATACCAAGTTCGCTGTAGTTGCCATTGATTACTTCAGCAAATGGGTGGAAACTGAACCCCTCACCACAATTACTGAACCGAACACAACCAGATTCATCTGGCAGTCAATCGTATGCCGATTTGGAATCCCTCAAGCCATCATCTTAGACAACGGTAAACAATTCGACAATGCCAAATTCAGGAAATTCTGTGCCAAGCTCCACATTAAGCCATGTTTCTCTTCCCCAAGTCATCCCCAAGCCAATGGCAAGTTGAAGTCACCAATCACTCTCTTCTAAAGATCATCAAAACTAAGTTGGAAGCCGCTAAGAGACTGTGGGCTGAGGAATTACCAAATATACTTTGGACTTATCAAACTACCGCCCGAACCCCTACTGGGGAGACCCCTTTTCGCTTAACATACGGCGCTGAGGCGATCATCCCAGTGGAAATCGGCCTCCCAACCCTGAGGGTTTTGCACCCGGATCCAGAACTAACCAAAGAATTGCGTCGGGCTAACTTGGACCTGATTGAAGAGCTCTGAGAGACCACTACTATCAGACAGCGCCAATTAATGATACTACTTGTACCAGAGGGACGGGTTGAGCTGATCCACGTCTCCCATACCGTTGTCCGATTGCTGGATCCACAGAGAAACCTGCACAAGTGTCCAACGGGGAACGGGAGTCCCCCAGCGAACCATCCGACGAGCAAGTCAGAAAAAGAGATTAATGGAATATAGAGATAGGATGATAAAGAATTTAATCTTCTCTTTGTCTTAGAAACTTGCTTATATCCATTGTTCATCATTTCCTTGTCCACTCCGACCTGTCATGTTGGCCGAAAGTCTATGTTCTAGCCTACCTTATTCATGGTGAGGCTGTCATGTTTCGACGTGAAGGGGTTATCGCATTAAATGCTGCAGCGAACTTCATTAATGGCTGATGTGTGGTGTAATAACTCTGCAGGATCTTTGTCTGCTTATGTGACTGGTTCTTCTTTTGACACGTGTTTAGATGTCAATGGTTCTTGGTGTAACATTGGTCTCCAATAATGTTGAGTTTTAGTGTTTGAATCATGCATTGAGTTTTAAATGGTGGGTCAAAAAACCTAATGGGCCCACCTATGTCAAAGTACATACCCTAAAAAATATTTACAGAAAAGCAATGCATTATTCAATTTTCTTATTATTATTATTATTGTTAATTCATCCATATAAGAGTTGAAAATAAAAGACAATATTTAGAACAATGGCTCCACCATATTATTTGACAAATTTTATATATGAAGACTTATGAATACACATAACATATCATTAAAGTGATATTCATAATGATTTCATAAGCTCAATTAGACAATCCAATACGCAAATATGGATAAATTTTCTTATTTTTATGGATAAAGTCCCACATGATATTATTAGAGGGAATGAAAATTACATTTGTTTCAATTGATTCACAATAGTTGAGTCATAGTCCAATTTATAGTCGATACGGAGAATTCACGGCTGATACAATCATTTCATGACTATTACAGTCTATTCAACTGTTATAAAATTATTCTTGCAATTGATTTTTTTTTTTTTTTTAAAAAAAGAAAAAAAAATCACGGCCGCATAAACTTATTTTTAATACATATTATTTGATAATCTTAACATGTTTACTCCATGATCAATACTAATTAATTAATTCTATGTTGTTTGAAAATTGAAAAAACGAGGACCTAGACCATCATGCTTCTCGCAAGGCTTCTCTCTCTCTCTCTATGATTGTTTTCTTATGCGTTCGTTTGACATGTCAAGTTTTTTTATTTTTTTGATTATTTTAGTTATAAAATAATAAAATAATTCTTTTAACCTAATAAAATAAAACATGACATTTAAATTATAATTATTTTATTTTTTTTCTTGTAAATTAAAAAATATATCTTAAACAAAAATTTTTAATTCTAAATTAAAATAATTAAAAATATTAAAAAATCAAAAAACTAACCCCATCCAAACAGATATACGTGAATCTCCCTTCCCCTTTTTCAAGTCTTGTTGCCATGCTTTCAGTCTCCACAACCCCCCAACAAGGCCATCATCACCCAAACCACTCCTCCATTATTCCTATCTATATATGAAAGAAAATATCTACCTATGGCTATGACTATGTTTACTAAAAAACAAAAAGCAATATTCTAGGTGAAGTTGGGGCCTATAGCCTAGCCTAGCTAGCCTCTGTCCACCTTACATGCAACAACTGGCTCATCCACCCCAATGCACCTTTTATACTTTCCTCTCATCACCTTTGCAACATCATAAAATATTTTATTGAAAAGGTATATATTGTTAACAGCATTTTTATATTAATCAAATTTAAACTTATCTGAATTGTTTGAATTTATGCACATTAATAGTTTGATTAGTCATTTCAATAGTTATTCGGCTGGTTATTTAAAAGAATGTCGATTCACATTGCGATTGACAAGAATAATTCTGGGAGGAGAGAATGAGTAGTCATCTTAAGGTTAGTATGTAATTGATACACGTTCATTAGTGTTTGGATTTATATAAAGAACTGAATGTTTTGTTTTTTGCATTCAACTTCATTTTCTGTAGTTGATGGACATGCAAGTCTTGGTTGGTTGTATGGGGTTATGGGTTTTGGTTGGTCATGTGTTTGAGATACAGCTCTGTTTTTTTAATGTAATGAATATTTACATTGTATGAACAATGTGAATGTATATATATGATTGTATGCTCCATTTCTTTGCTTTCAACATCATTATCTAGATTACATGGAGATGCAAATTTTGGTTGGTTGAATGGGTTATAGGGTTCGTCTGTTAATGCGTTCAGATGTGGCTCTACTTTTTTTATTTTTTATTTTTGCTATGGTGAATGTTCACATTGTTCAACAATGTGAATTTACACATTGTGTGAACAATTTGAACATTCATATAGTATTGGTTATAACATTATGGGGGGATGTTTGCATGTTGTTTATTGTTATTATATTTGGTAGTGTGAATTTGGACTAGTATAATCTATTATGGCAATAAAGTGTTCAGTTTTGGGATTAGCAGTGGAAAATATGAACACAGTTATTTCTTTGCATGATGTGAATGTTCACATATCCTTAGTTATAAGCTTTTTTTGTGGTATTTGCGTGTTTATAATTTGGTTGTTCAATTATTTATTTTTGTGTTTTTACAGCAGATGAATATCTTCATGTTGTTGGTGTGCTCATATGCGTGCAATACTACTGTAATAAATGTGCTTCAAGCACTATCTTATTCATGTTTTGTGGAGTGTGTGTGAAAAATAGAGCGAATTATCTGTTGATTGTGTTTTATTATTCTATCGGCTACTTGGGATTAATAGGTGTCTTTTGAATTAATCAATAATAAATAATTAAAATAAATATATTTTTAAAAGTTAAACATAGCATAAACAAATAGCAAAACATTATTTAATATAAGTCAATACAAATTAATCTAAGTCAAACTTAAACATAATCAGTACAAACTAAATCTATTAATACAATCGATACAAATTAAATTAAAGCTTCTAGTATCTCCTTCATTTACCTAATAATTCTTGTATGTGAAATTTGTTGTGTGCAATAAAGTCAATTGTAATAGACCAATTAAGTGATAAATGTCAATATAGATAAAATTTTAATATATATATACATATATATATAAAACTAGGTTCGTTCTCTGGTTAGTTTAGTTTAGATAAGGCCAAAACTAATAACCAACCCAATCATATCGGTTTGATGATTTGAAACTAAACTAATGTACTCAAAAACCACACCAACACAATCCAATGAGACTGATTTGGTTCAATTTCTCAATTCATTGAGTAATTTGAACACTACTAACGAGCACACCATATGATCAAAATTATGTAGTGTTATCCTATCATTTGATGTGATGGTCCATACTCAAAATCTTAAGGCATGGGCTCCTTTTTGCAAGGAGATTAAAAGTAGTTTTTTTTTTTTTTTTTTTTTTTTTTGAACATTTTTAGGTTATATCAGTTGTCTACTTTTTTATATATATTTTCAGAAAAAATCAAAAAATTAATTTTTAATCTACTTCCCAAAACAACCAAAGTGACTTATTGTGTTTAATTTTTATCATATGTCAATTAATAAAGGGATTTTTATTAATAAATTTCATTTAGGAGTGTTCTAACCTAATAAGTCCATCAAGGAAATTTATAACCTACTTAGTCCCATATGTTTATATTTTTATTCTATAAGGTCATTTTTCCTGATTTACATTATTTTTTTAGACTCTTATACCCTTATATTTATGCTGATATATATTACACACACAAAGATAAACACGTTTGACTATCATTATGTTTTGGTAGTTCCCATGATTTAGGATGTTGATTGTCATCCAGTTTCAATGTTGTTGTAAGTTGATGGGTTGTGTGATTCTCGATTGTGTTAGGGTTTCACTGATGTTTGAGGAAGATGAAGAGTGAATACTTCGTTTGTGCTCCGTTTGCTGCTTACATTGTGACGAAATCAAAAATTGATCAGAGGAGAGAATGAGTAGTCATCTTAAGGTTAGTATGTAATTGATACACGTTCATTAGTGTTTGGATTTATATAAAGAATTGAATGCTTTGTTTTTTGCATTCAACTTCATTTTCTGTAGTTGATGGACATGCAAGTTTTGGTTGGTTGTATGGGGTTATGGGTTTTGGTTGGTCATGTGTTTGAGATACAGCTCTGTTTTTTTAATGTAATGAATATTTACATTGTATGAACAATGTGAATGTATATATATATGATTGTATGCTCCATTTCTTTGCTTTCAACATCATTATCTAGATTACATGGAGATGCAAATTTTGGTTGGTTGAATGGGTTATAAGGTTCGTCTGTTAATGCGTTCAGATATGGCTCTATTTTTTTTATTTTTTATTTTTGCTGTGGTGAATGTTCACATTGTTCAACAATGTGAATTTACACATTGTGTGAACAATTTGAACATTCACATAGTATTGGTTATAACATTATGGGGGGATGTTTGCATGTTGTTTATTGTTATTATATTTGGTAGTGTGAATTTGGACTAGTATAATCTATTATGGCAATAAAGTGTTCAGTTTTGGGATTAGCAGTGGAAAATATGAACACAGTTATTTCTTTGCATGATGTGAATGTTCACATATCATTAGTTATAAGCTTTTTTGTGGTATTTGCGTGTTTATAATTTGGTTGTTCAATTATTTATTTTTGTGTTTTTACAGCAGATGGATATCTTTATGTTGTTGGTGTGCTCATATGCGTGCAATACTACTGTAATAAATGTGCTTCAAGCACTATCTTATTCATGTTTTGTGGAGTGTGTGTGAAAAATAGAGCGAATTATCTGTTGATTGTGTTTTATTATTCTATCGGCTACCTGGGATTAATAGGTGTAATTTAGACAACGATGATGAGTTTCAAAGTATGTTATTGCTTGCCAAATCAATAGGGGTTCAACACGTAGAAGTTGTTGTTGAATTGGAAAGTGAAGTTGATCAGTCTAGTAGCTCTGGTTCGTTGCATGTGAGGGGTGGGGAAAAAATGGTTGCACTCTAGAGATTTTGTCACTATAAAGAGAAGAAATTGTTGTCAGCCTGTCACGACCCAAACCCGCCCCTAAGGGTTTAGCACCGTAATCGGCCAGTAATCCGAGATTACCGAAGGCCTGCTTAACAGTAATACAGTAAAACAGAGTACAGGGGCATGGCAGAAGCCAAAACAGTAAATAAACAATGTCCAATGAGCTGTGACAGTCTGTATGCAAAAAGACTTTTCATATATATATGCAGGCGGTGGCAAACAGTATGTACATATATACAAACATTCAGTACAGGGATTTAATCCCTATTTAACAGTACAGTACAGTGTCAACAGTCTATACAGTTGTTACATAACATATACAGAGACAGACGGTGAGATAAAGACACCCCTAAGCCATAGCTTGAATAGGTTTGGAACCTGGCACAGTGGTTGGCTCGACAAAACTGGAGTTTACCCCGACGCTTCTAGCATTGGTCCGGTGCCTGTACACCTACATATATATATGAGCAGTGAGCTAAAGTCCAGTGAATAACATAATGCGTAAAGAGGTTACGAATGAATGTCCTTACAGTCATGAAAACAGTTCATTTCAATCAGTATATCAGTTGTTCAGTACAGTAGACAGTCATATGTGGTACATCCATTAGCATAACAGTAAACAGTAGGTCTAAAAAACCGAACAGTAAATGATGGCCATCAATCAGTAAACAATAGTAGTTCCAACGAGGGAACCGACAGAGATCTTTGTAACAGTAACAGTCAGTACTGTAATGACCCGGAACCGTGTGTCACAATTATCAGTAATTAATTATGTATTTATATGATTTAATTAAAGATTATCTGTTTGAATTGGAAAATATCTGTTGGAATTACGACTTCGGGACTGAAATTGATGACCGTAATGAGTTCAGAAAATGAAATTGAACATGTATATGCGATATCGAGAATTTTTAGAATTATTTGAGAAAAGAAATTGAAGACTGAATTTCGTCTGAATTGTTAAGTCCCGTTTGGCTTATGTTTTTGGCTTAATTGAGTTTATTGATATATATGGATAAAGATGAGGCTTTGACCTCATTTGACTCAACAAAGGGAAAAAGAAAAATCTAGAAAAGAAGGAGAGAAGAGAGAATCGTGAGAAAGGGAGAGACCAAGAGGGAAAGAGAAGAAAAAGGGAGAACAAGAAAGGAAAAGGGGGAAAATCAAGCTTTTTAAGTAATTAAGGTAAGGATTCTCGCTAAATTCTTGATTCTTGCATGTTGAACTTAGGATCATGGTTTAGGATGGTTTGATTCATGTTTATTTGGTTTAAAGGAGGTTCTTCCTCAAAACCTCCATGGAAGTTGAAAATGAAGCTTTTATATACATGTTCATGGGCTTGATCTTGTAAAAGATGCATGTGGGTTTTGAATTGAAGTTTTTGATGTTGATTCAAGATGAATTCAAGTATTTTGGGTTATGGAATTCATGTAATGGAAATTGATTTTGTAAAGTAGAGAATGGAAGCTTGAAGAAGAACCAGGGTTTCGGATTTTTGCATGGTCCGCTCGAGCGGAGGGAATACCGCTCGAGCGTAGATATCGACCTCCCAACAGTTTTGGACATTTTACAGTCCGCTCGAGCGGACAAAGTGGCGCTCGAGCGGGAAGGCTTATTTCAGGAACTTTTTGAGGAAGTTGTATACTTGATTTTATCATGTTAATTGCATCATTTAGCATCTTATGAGCATGAAATGAGTATGAAATGAAGTAAAGAATGAATGTTATGGCATGAATTAAAGTGAAGGAAAGAAAGAGAGGCAAGAATGATTAATGTATGATGGTAATGAATGTTAAGAAATGTTCTATAATGCTAATTGCAGGACAAACCTCGAAGACCATACAACTGGTATTGGAAACCCACTGTGAGTAACATTTCTGTAAAGTTATGTTATTATGAACTATGTTTAAAAGTGATATGTTATGATATGATATGTTCTGAAAGGTGATTTAAATTGTGAACGAATGTCCTAATTTGCAAATCTAGTATGACATCCATAGATAGTTAGGTCATGGGTGCGACATGAACATGCAGGCCCATGATGTGATCAGTCATGGGTTAGGGCATGAAGATGAAGGCCCATGGCCAGTCACGAGATCTCGTAGACTATTAGACTGTTTAATTGATAGACTGTTATGAAAGGTTCTGTGGATTATGCCATTAATGACTGTTGACTGTTTATGACTGTAAATATGAAATGTTGGAATTCGTTCACTAACCCTTTACTTTAATATTACTTGTTGAGCTTTAGCTCATTGTTTGTATTTATGTATTATAGGTGAGCATTCAGGTAGCCAAGCCTAGGCGGAGTCTCAAGCTGAGCCGCCGTTTTGAAGCCTAACCAGGAGTTTTGCGTGCCTCCGAGCTGGGGCTAGGCCTGGAAGGCCGTGAGAGAGAGTTTTGTCTTTTTGTTATTTGTAGCTTGGACTTATGTGATGTTATGGATCTTGTTATGTAACATAGTGGGTATTTATCGTTTTTGGGCATGTATATACACGTGTTCATATAAATGCACAGCTCTTGGACTATAGTTTTTGCATGTGCTTCCGCGAGCCCCTTTTTATTTTTGTTATGTAAAGAAAGGCCTGTGGTAATCTAGGATTACTGGCCGGTCTCGTTACCAAACTTCTAGGGGCGAGTTTGGGGCGTGACAGAGTGGTATCAGAGCGCACGAGTTAACTACCCACACACGTGTCCAACTGAGCTATTAGGTGCATTAGAAAAGAAATAGGGCATGGCATAAACATGCGTGCATGTGTGCGTGTGTCTCTATGAATATATGGGAAATGAGAACTGATGAGGCAACAGAGGAATGATGATGTTAAGAATGAAATGTTGTATTTGATATGGGTTCTAGAGACCAATGGAAGATGCAAATGCAAGAAATGTAGATGAAACAGAATCTTCGGATGCCAGAATAGGTCGACTAGAAAGAATGGTAGAGGCTTTAACTGGATTGGTTAGACAACAATTAGAGCAAAACCAACAACCACCACCAAGACAACCTTTTCCACCTCCTCCTCCACCATCTGTACAATGGAACCGATCCCTAATGAAGATATTATCACCCTTACACAGAAGTATAAGAAATTGAAACCACCAGAATTTGCAGGAGGTATTGAGCCATTAACAGCAGAGGCATGGGTACTTGAGACTGAGAAAAATTTTGAAGTATTTCCATGTACTGATGCTTACAAAGTGCTATTGGCAACATTTACTCTGAAAGAAGAAGCGAGAAGATGGTGGATGTTAGTTCGAGATGCAAATAGGAATTTGACTTGGGACCGATTCAAAGAGATGTTCTATGAAAAATACTTCCCACAGTGCATGCGATACAGGAAAATATCTGAATTTGAACAGTTGAAGCAGGGTACTATGTCAGTAGCAGAGTATGAGAGTAAATTTACTGAATTAGCTCGGTATGCTCCTCACATGGTTGATACAGAATACAAGAAAGCACGGAAGTTTGAAGGTGGGTTACATGTTGAAGTGCTTGATCGGGTAAACGTTCTGAAATTAGAAAAATATGTTGATGTACTTGACAGGGCCCTAATGTCCGAAACAAATATTGCTAGTTTAAAAGCGTCCAACTCAATACCAATGACTGAAGCTGAAGGTAGAAAATTCAAGAAACAGAAAGCGGACTCAGTTAGTGAATCAGTGACTTCCGTGAATGAGAATTTGAAGTCAAGTTTGAGTTATAATACACAAAGAGGAAGCAGTGGAAGTGTTGGCAAACCTACTTGTCAGGAATGTGGGAAGCAGCATTGGGGCATTTGCCGCCTTGGAACAGGAACTTGTTACAAATGTGGACAGAGAGGACATATGGCCAAGATTTGCCCACAAGGTTATCCAAGGAATGAAAGACCCGTCACCAGTGGAAGTAATTCACCAATGACACCAATGACAACTACAACAGCTACTCTCGAGGGGAACACGTTAAGGCAAGCAAGAGTTCTCACTTTAGTAGCAGATAAGACACAGAACACTGGAAAAGCGAAGACAGGTATGACTTTTGTTATCTATTATAATGTAGCATTATTACCTATGCGATGGGGAATATTGAATATGTGATTATGGTAATCGATTGAATGTGAATGGCATGAAATAACTTAACTACGATTATGATGGGACAAATGTACCTTTGTTATTACCTTTGCATTGACTGCTATGGAGCTTAGTAGAGTTTGGAGGACCAAACTTCGTAAGGTGGGGAGAGTGTAATGACCCGGAACCATGTGTCACAATTATCAGTAATTAATTATGTATTTATATAATTTAATTGAAGATTATCTGTTTGAATTGGAAAATATCTGTTGGAATTACGACTTTGGGACTGAAATTGATGACCGTAATGAGTTCATAAAATGAAATTGAACATGTATATGCGATATCGGGAATTTTTAGAATTATTTGAGAAAAGAAATTGAAGACTGAATTTCGTCTGAATCGTTAAGTCCCGTTTGGCTTATGTTTTTGGCTTAATTGAGTTTATTGATATATATGGATAAAGATGAGGCTTTGACCTCATTTGACTCAACAAAGGGAAAAAGAAAAATCTAGAAAAGAATGAGAGAAGAGAGAATCGTGAGAAAGGGAGAGACCAAGAGGGAAAGAGAAGAAAAAGGGAGAACAAGAAAGGAAAAGGGGGAAAATCAAGCTTTTTAAGTAATTAAGGTAAGGATTCTCGCTAAATTCTTGATTCTTGCATGTTGAACTTAGGATCATGGTTTAGGATGGTTTGATTCATGTTTATTTGGTTTAAAGGAGGTTCTTCCTCAAAACCTCCATGGAAGTTGAAAATGAAGCTTTTATATACATGTTCATGGGCTTGATCTTGTAAAAGATGCATGTGGGTTTTGAATTGAAGTTTTTGATGTTGATTCAAGATGAATTCAAGTATTTTGGGTTATGGAATTCATGTAATGGAAATTGATTTTGTAAAGTAGAGAATGGAAGCTTGAAGAAGAACCAGGGTTTCGGATTTTTGCATGGTCCGCTCGAGCGGAGGGAATACCGCTCGAGCGTAGATATTGACCTCCCAGCAGTTTTGGACATTTTACAGTCCGCTCGAGCGGACAAAGTGGCGCTCGAGCGGGAAGGCTTATTTCAGGAACTTTTTGAGGAAGTTGTATACTTGATTTTATCATGTTAATTGCATCATTCAGCATCTTATGAGCATGAAATGAGTATGAAATGAAGTAAAGAATGAATGTTATGGCATGAATTAAAGTGAAGGAAAGAAAGAGAGGCAAGAATGATTAATGTATGATGGTAATGAATGTTAAGAAATGTTCTATAATGCTAATTGCAGGACAAACCTCGAAGACCATACAACCGGTATTGGAAACCCACTGTGAGTAACATTTCTGTAAAGTTATGTTATTATGAACTATGTTTAAAAGTGATATGTTATGATATGATATGTTCTGAAAGGTGATTTAAATTGTGAACGAATGTCCTAATTTGCAAATCTAGTATGACATCCATAGATAGTTAGGTCATGGGTGCGACATGAACATGCAGGCCCATGATGTGATTAGTCATGGGTTAGGGCATGAAGATGAAGGCCCATGGCCAGTCACGAGATCTCGTAGACTGTTAGACTGTTTAATTGATAGACTGTTATGAAAGGTTCTGTGGATTATGCCATTAATGACTGTTGACTGTTTATGACTGTAAATATGAAATGTTGGAATTCGTTCACTAACCCTTTACTTTAATGTTACTTGTTGAGCTTTAGCTCATTGTTTGTATTTATGTATTATAGGTGAGCATTCAGGTAGTCAAGCCTAGGCGGAGTCTCAAGCTGAGCCGCCGTTTTGAAGCCTAACCAGGAGTTTTGCGTGCCTCCGAGCTGGGGCTAGGCCTGGAAGGCCGTGAGAGAGAGTTTTGTCTTTTTGTTATTTGTAGCTTGGACTTATGTGATGTTATGGATCTTGTTATGTAACATAGTGGGTATTTATCGTTTTTGGGCATGTATATACACTTGTTCATATAAATGCACAGCTCTTGGACTATAGTTTTTGCATGTGCTTCCGCGAGCCCCTTTTTATTTTTGTTATGTAAAGAAAGGCCTGTGGTAATCTAGGATTACTGGCCGGTCTCATTACCAAACTTCTAGAGGCGAGTTTGGGGCGTGACAAGTACAGTAGTTGCTAAGGATGCCACAATACAGTTCAAAATATAGGACACACATTCATTCAGTTAATAGAAATAGTTCAGAAAACAGTACAGTTCGGTATTCAAAAATAATCATTTTGAATATATCTTTACACAATTGTTACTCACAGAGTTTTGGGCTATAGTAGGCTAGAGTGTCTCATCGGAAACCAACCCTACACAGTTAACGGATTGAACACACACTAAGCTACACAGTTGGGAAAGATAATAATTTAATCCCTAATTTGCCTCGGTGTGTTCTACATCTATATCCTCCTTCAGATGTCTTAAACTAGGCCTAAGAATGCCTAGGATGGGATGAGGATGCAAAGATGTATTCAAAAAAACATTTTCAGAATTTTCAGTGAAACAGAGTCCCGCTCGAGCGCAGATTATCCCGTTCAAGCGGACATGCAGGCAACGGTTTCCCACTCGAGCGTCAAATACCCCCGCTCGAGCGGTCTGCAAAACAGTCAAAAGTAATGGATGGGTGAAATTCACGCTCGACACCCGCTCGACGCCCGCTCGAGCGTGTCACCCAATCTTCCGTTCGAGCGTACATTCGTCCGCTCGAGCGGACTGATGAACAGTGTAAAGTACTGGATGTTCGATTTCCCCGCTCGAGCGCCATTTTCCCCCGCTCGAGTGGGAGTGCAAAATCTGGAAAACCCAGATTGCACCACCAAGCTCAAAATCAAGTTTCAAAATGTCAAAATCGATCCTCTTGGGCTAAATTTCTGGAAAACATTTGTAAACACATAGGATAACATGTTTCAAACCACAATTTGTAAAATTAACACCCAAGGGTAACTTAATTAAATCCAATTCCAAACCAAATTTCATGAACAATCCTCAAATGTGACATGCATGACTTTAAATTGATTCAAAGCCTCAATACATGCTCTCATGAGCTCAATTCTTTGAAAAACAAGATGAAATCATGGTCCTAAACATTAACATGAACATGCATGCAACATTTGCCATGAAATCAACCCAAAACTCTTCAATATACACATGCATGCATGGAATGAGCTTCAATTCAACATGTTAGGACTAAATCATGCCTTAGCTCTACAATTTGACATGGATCCTGCAAGAATCAACTTAAACATATCAATGAGGGGTTGAATTCCTTACCTAGAGCTTCAATTACAAGTATAGAAGTCCAATTAGGCAAATCTCCTATGATCTCTTCAAGTTTACAAGCCAATTCACAAGAAGGGACTCAAATCTCTCTTAGTTCTCTCACTCTCTCTCTATTTCGGTGGGAACAAGGAATGAGCTGAGGAAACATTTGCTTGAGTGTAATGTAATGATCTCAAAAGTGTGTTGATAATGGCCACTAAGTGGTCTAATTGGTAAATAAGTCAAACTCATGTAATTTAGCTTATTTTAATCCAATTTAATCGTAGCAAATCACATTTTAATTAAATACACCATAAAATCACATAAATTATGACGATCATTAAAACATTACTCGATTTTCGGTTCGGCCGCCGATAAGGCCTTCAATTTGCAATTTAAACATAAAACATGAACAGATCAATTAACAATCAACAGATAGAAAATGCATTAAAACAGATACAGTCAATCAATCAGTTTCGGATTTCAGTCAGTCAATTCAGTATTTCGATTACTTCAGTTATCAATCATAATCAGTCTCGGTTTGACAGTGATCAGTGATCATTCAGTAAACAGTGGTGAGGGTTATTACAGTCTCCCCTCCTTAAAAAGAGTTTAGTCCTCTAAACTCGGGTTACCTTCATTCTGGAAGAAAGCATGATTCAATGGAAACAGTTCAGGATATTTCTTGGTCATGTCATCTTCCCTTTCCCAAGTGGCATACACGCCACTATGGTTTTGCCAATCGACTTTCACTAACGGGATCTCTTTATTCCTCAATTTCTTGATCCGCCTGTTCACAATCTGTATAGGCCATTCCTCGTAAGAGTAGTCGTCACTCAACACTATACGAGTCGGCTCTTTTACATGGAAAGGATCCCGGAGATAATCTCTCAACATAGAAATGTGGAAGACGTTGTACATATGCTCCATTTCAGGAGAAAACGCAACTTGATACGCGACCGGATTGATTTTCTCAATAATCTCATACGGTCCGACATACCTTGGCGCTAACTTGCCTTTGACTCCGAAACGAGTCTGGCCTTTCATCGGTGTCACTTTCACAAACACGTGATCACCTACTTCATATTCTCTATCTCGCCTTCTGACATCTGCATAACTTTTCTGTCGGCTCTGTGCAGTTTTCAGTCTCTACTGTATCAGTTTTACCTTCTCAGTCGTTTCATATACAATCTCGGGCCTAAGCAAAGGCCCATCTCCAACTTCTGCCCAACAGATTGGAGATCTACATTTTCTGCCATACAATGCCTCAAAAGATGCCATACTAATACTTGAATGGTAACTGTTGTTGTAGGCAAATTCAGCCAATGGCAAATGGCTTTTCCAGTTTCCCTGAAAATCAAGGACACACATTCGCAACAAATCCTCCAGAGTTTGGATGGTCCTTTCTGATTGGCCATCTTTCTGAGGATGACAGGCACTACTTAGTCTCAGTTTAGTACCCAATGCAGTCTGTAAGCTTTGCCAAAATCTCGATGTAAACTTCGAATCCCTGTCAGAAACAATGGACACAGGCACTCCATACAGTCCAACAATTTCATCAATATAGAGTACAACCAATTTGTCCGCATTGTAAATTGTCTTAACAGGTAAGAAGTGAGCAGATTTAGTCAGTCTATCAACAATAACCCAAATTGAATCCATATCTTTACTGGAGCGAGGCAATCCCACAATAAAATCCATGGTGATATGTTCCCATTTCCACTCTGGTATTGGTAAGGGTTGCAGTAAGCCTGCGAGTCGTTGATGTTCAGCTTTGACTTGTTGGCAATGAAGACATTTTGATACAAAGTTAGCAATTTCTTTCTTCATTCCCGGCCACCAGAAATTCAGTTTCAGGTCTTGGTACATTTTCGTATTCCCCGGATGAATAGAAAATTTTGAATTGTGGCCCTCTTGCAGAACCCTTATTTTCAATTCAGAATCATCCGGTACACACAGTCTTCCTTGAAATTTCAGTACATTGTTTACAAATTTGAAACCCGATCTCGGTTTAGATTCCCTCTCTTCGATGATCTTTTTGAAGAAGTCATCCTGTTGCTGTTTCTCTTTAATTTCTTCAATCAATACCGGTTAAGCAGAAATAGCGGCTATTGTCCCGCCTTGTTCTCTCAAAACAATTTCAATTTCAGATTTTTCAAGGTCACATAGCAACTCTTTTTGTCCAGTGAGCAAACAAGCTAAGTTCCCAATCGATTTCTGACTCAATGCATCGACAACGGTGTTGGCTTTTCCCGGGTGATACAGAATCTGTAGGTCATAGTCTTTGATCAATTCTAGCCATCTCCGCTGTCTCATGTTCATTTCTTTCTGGGTGAAGAAATACTTCAGACTCTTGTGGTCGGTATATACTTCACATGTTGCCCCATACAGATAGTGACGCTAGATTTTTAGTGCAAACACTACTGCAGCAAGTTCCAGATCATGGGTTGGATAGTTCTTTTCATGTGGTCTCAGTTGTCGGGAAGCATAAGCAATAACTCTCCCATTCTGCATTAAAACACATTCCAAACCCTTATGAGAAGCATCACTATAAATGGTAAAACCATCCGTACCTGAGGGTAAGGTAAGAACTGGTGCAGTCACAAGTCGAGTTTTCAACTCTTGAAATGCTGATTCCCTTTGGTTAGTCCAGTCAAATGATGTCCCCTTCTGAGTTAACTGAGTCAATGGTAAAACAATTTTGGAGAAATCTTTGACAAATCTTCTGTAATAGCCAGCCAAACCCAAAAAGCTTCGGATTTCTGCCACATTTGTTGGTCTAAGCCAGTTCACTACAGCTTCAATTTTCTGTGGATCAACTGAAATCCCATCTTTGCTAATAACATGTCCCAAAAACATAACGTGGTCAAGCCAAAATTCACATTTAGAGCATTTAGCATAAAGTTTCTGTTCTCTTAGGGTTTATAGGGCAAGTCTCAGATAATGTTCATGTTCTTCTTTAGTCTTAGAATAAATCAAGATGTCATCAATGAATACAACAATAAAGTCATCAAGGTATGGTTTAAAGATTCTGTTCATGAGGTCCATAAATGCAGCAGGTGCATTGGTAACTCCGAAAGGCATAACTAAAAATTCGTAATGTCCATACCTCGTTCGAAAAGCAGTTTTATCAATGTCTTCTGGTCTGACTTTTAGCTGATGATATTCGGATCTGAGATCAATCTTAGAAAACACTTGAGCACCCTGTAACTGATCAAATAAGTCATCAATTCGAGGCAATGAGTATTTATTTTTCACAGTTACCTTGTTCAATTCACGATAATCAATACACAGTCTCAGTGAGCCGTCTTTCTTTTTCACAAACAAGACAGGTGCGCCCCATGGTGAAGTACTGGGCCTGATGAACTTTTTGTCTAACAGTTCCTGCAATTGCACTTTCAGTTCTTTCAGTTCAGTTGGAGCCATTCTGTAAGAAGCTTTCAATATAGGCTGTGTACCCGGAATCACATCAACGGTGAACTCAATCTCCCTGTCAATCAAATCCCCTGGCAGATCATCTAGAAACACATCTGGGAATTCTCTGACTATAGGAATACAGTTCACATTAGTTTTAACATTAGCATCAGTAGATACAGTCAACACAGAACACAGATATCCTTTACACCCCTTTCTAATCAATTTAACGGCTTTCACAGATGAAATCAAATACGGAGGAGGTACTACTCCAACCCCATTAAACACAAATTCGGGTAAACCAGGTGGACGAAAAACAACTTGCTTTGTCACACAGTCAATGGTAGCATGATATTTTTGTAACCAGTCTATTCTCAATATTACATCAAAATGATCAATGTTCAATGGCAGTAAGTCAATAAACAGATGCATATCCCCAACAATAATCTCACAAGCAGGATACACATATGCACATGTCATGGATCCCCCAATAGGTGATGATATAGCTAACAGATAGTTCATAGGTTCTAAGGGTCTATTTAATTTCCGTGAAAAAGCATGCGATACATATGAATGTGTAGACCCCGAATCAATCAGTACATATGCATTTTGAGTACAAATAGAGAGGATACTTGATACAACGGTCTCAGTATTTTGCACGTCTCCCGGTACTAGGGCAAACACTCGGCCCTGCCTCATAGGCTCTTTCCCGGTAGCTTTGGGGTTCGGTCTTAGTGCTACAGTTGATGCTGCTGCGCTTGGTGCAGCTTTACTATTGCCTGGAGTAGTGGAAGGACAATCCTTAACCATGTGGCCCACCTTGCCACACTTGTAACAAGCACCAGAAATTTTATAACAAACTCCCTTGTGATTCTTACCACACTCAGAACAGGGTGGAATGAAACCACTCCTTTGGCTGGGGCCAGTTGTTGACCCCGTATTCTGTTTCTTGCTCAATGGGTTATGCTTGCCTTTCTTGAACTTGAAACCCTGCCTTTTACTACGCCATTCAGGTACCGGCGTTTCAGATTGTTTCACAGCTTCGATGTTCGACTCAGCCATCAAAGCTCGGTCAAGAACATTTACATAGCACGGTAGCTTCAAAACACTAATTCGGTCCAGTATAGCAACATTAAGGCCGCCTTCAAACCTCCTAACCTTCTTATAGTCAGTGTCCACCATGTGTGGTGCATATCTAGCAAGTTCAGTAAATTTTGTCTCATATTCAGCAACGGACATTGTGCCCTGTTTCAGCTGCTCAAATTCAGTCACTTTTCTGTCCCTGACACACTGAGGGAAGTACTTTTCAAAGAAGGCTCCCTTGAATTGAGCCCATGTCAGAACGGTGTTGGTGTCACGGACTAGCATCCACCACCTTCTGGCTTCTTCTTGCAAGGTGAAGGTAGCTAACAGTACTTTGTGTGCCTCCGAGCACGGAAACACTTCAAACAATTTTTCAGTCTCCAAAACCCATGCCTCAGCTTTTAACGGTTCAAGGCCTCCCTGAAAGGATGGCGGTTTCAGTTTGCTGAACTTCTAGGTAAGAGCAATTATATCCCCATCATTAACATTCGCATTCTGTTCCGGCTGTACCGGAGGAGGAGGTGGGGGCTGTGGATTCTGTTGTTGCTCAAGTCTCGCAGTTATCAGTTCCATCATTCTTTCCATTCTTGCCATTCTAGCCTTAGTGGACGAGGATTCAGATTCATTTGCATTATCCATTTCACTATAAGCAGTTATAGCAATTGTAAACATAAACAGTTGCATACTTAAACAGTTTATCACATTAGCATATATTCAGTCATGTCATAGTCACACACACTTATCATGCTCATGAAATGCCCTAATCATTTCTCTAGGACATCCTATAGCTCATTTGGACACGTGTGTGCGGTATAACTCGTGGTAAGTATCGCTTTGATACCACACTGTCACGACCCAAACCCGCCCCTAAGGGTTTGGCACCGTAACCAGCCAGTAATTTGAGATTATCGAAGGCCTGCTTAACAGTAATACAGTAATACAGAGTACAGGGGCATGGCGGAAGCCAAAAACAGTAAATAAACAATGTCCAATGAGCTGTGACAGTCTGTATGCAAAAAAGACTTTTCATATATATATGCAGGCGGTGGCAAACAGTATGTACATATACACAAACATTCAGTACAGGGATTTAATCCCTATTTAACAGTACAGTACAGTGTCAACAGTCTATACAGTTGTTACATAACATATACAGAGACAGACGGGGAGATAAAGATACCCCTAAGCCATAGCTTGAATAGGTTTGGAACCTGGTACAGTGGTTGGCTCGACAAAACTGGAGTTTACCCCGATGCTTCTAGCATTGGTCCGGTGCCTGTACACCTACATATATATATGAGCAGTGAGCTAAAGTCCAGTGAATAACATAATGCGTAAAGAGGTTACGAATGAATATCCTTACAGTCATGAAAACTGTTCATTTCAATCAGTATATCCGTTGTTCAGTACAGTAGACAGTCATATGTGGTACATCCATTAACATAACAGTAAATAGTAGGTCTAAAAGACCAAACAGTAAATGATGGCCATCAATCAGTAAACAGTAGTGGTTCTAACGAGGGAATCGACAGAGATCTCTGTAACAGTAACAGTCAGTACAGTAGTTGCTAAGGATGCCACAATACAGTTCAGAATATAGGACATACATTCATTCAGTTAACAGTAACAGTTCAGAAAACAGTACAGTTCGGTATTCAAAAATAATCATTTTGAACATATCTTTACACAATTGTTACTCACAGAGTTCTGGGCTACAGTAGGCTAGAGCGTCTCCTCGGAAACCAACCCTACACAGTTAACAGATTGAACACACACTAAGCTATACAGTTGGAAAAGATAATAATTTAATCCCTAATTTGCCTCGGTGTGTTCTACATCTATATCCTCCTTTAGATGTCTTAAACTAGGCCTAAGAATGCCTAGGATGGGATGAGGATGCAAAGATGTATTCAAAAAAACATTTTCAGAATTTTCAGTGAAACAGAGTCCCGCTTGAGTGCAGATTATCCCGCTCGAGCGGACATGCAGGTAACTGTTTCCCGCTCGAGCGTCAAATACCCCGCTCGAGCGGTCTGCAAAATAGTCAAAAGTACTGGATAGGTGAAATTCACGCTCAACACTCGCTCGACGCTCGCTCGAGCGTGTCACCCAATCCTCCGTTCGAGCATACATTCGTCCGCTCGAGCGGACTGATGAACAGTGTAAAGTACTGGATGTTCGATTTCCTCACTCGAGCTCCATTTTCCCCCGCTCGAACGGGAGTGCAAAATCTGGAAAACCCAGATTGCACCACCAAGCTCAAAATCAAGTTTCAAAGTGTCAAAATCGATCCTCTTGGGCTAAATTTCTGGAAAACATTTGTAAACACATTGGATAACATGTTTCAAACCTCAATTTGTAAAATCAACGCCCAAGGGTAACTTAATTAAATCCAATTCCAAACCAAATTTCATGAACAATCCTCAAACGTGACATGCATGACTTTAAATTGATTCAAAGCCTCAATACATGCTCTCATAAGCTCAATTCTTTGAAAAACAAGATGAAATCATGGTCCTAAACATTAACATAAGCATGCATGCAATATTTGTCATGAAATCAACCCAAAACTCTTCAATATACACATGCATGCATGGAATGAGCTTCAATTCAACATGTTAGGACTAAATCATGCGTTAGCTCTACAATTTGACATGAATCCTACAAGAATCAACTTAAACATATCAATGAGGGGTTGAATTCCTTATCTAGAGCTTCAATTACAAGTGTAGAAGTCCAATTAGGCAAATCTCCTATGATCTCTTCAAGTCTACAAGCCAATTCAGAAGAAGGGACTCAAATCTCTCTTAGTTCTCTCCCACTCTCTCTATTTCGGTGGGAACAAGGAATGAGCTGAGGAAACATTTACTTGAGTGTAATGTAATGATCTCAAAAGTGTGTAGATAGTGGCCACTAAGTGGTCTAATTGGTAAATAAGTCAAACTCATGTAATTTAGCATATTTTAATCCGATTTAATCGTACCAAATCACATTTTAATTAAATACACCATAAAATCACATAAATTATGACGATCATAAAACACTACTCGATTTTCGGTTCGGCCGCCGATAAGGCCTTCAATTTGCAATTTAAACATAAAACATGAACAGATCAATTAACAATCAATAGATAGAAAATGCATTAAAATAGATACAGTCAATCAATCAGTTTTGGATTTCAGTCAGTCAGTTCAGTATTTTGATTACTTCAGTTATCAATCATAATCAGTCTCGATTTAACAGTGATCAGTGGTCATTCAATAAACAGTGGTGAGGGTTATTACACAGCCCATTGGGTCGATGGTATTACACACATGGGACAGCGGTTTGTAGGAGGTGCTGAAAAATTTCGTGATGTTTTATGCAAGTATACAATCCAATGTAGGTTCTAATTTAAGTATGTCAAGAATAAGATAGCACAGGTTACCATGGTATATGCAATACGCGAGGATATGGGTTGTCTGTGGGCTATACATTGTAGAGCACAACGAGCAACTGGATTTTTCTATATTAAGAGGTTGAGTAACATGCATAGTTGTGGTACGGATATCCGGATGTCGAAGAATCTGAGAGTCAGTTCTGATTTGGAATCGACTATTATCTCTGAAATTGTTAAGGATAAGCCGTCAACTTG
The DNA here is from genome assembly GCA_036172215.1 of Camellia granthamiana. NCBI lineage: Eukaryota > Viridiplantae > Streptophyta > Magnoliopsida > Ericales > Theaceae > Camellia > Camellia granthamiana. The sequence continues at coordinate 118,087,482 of CM069906.1, forward strand.
CCCGTGTGAGGTGGTCGGTATTTTGAAACGGGAATATGGCTTGGATGTAAGTTAAAATTGCTAAGTGTAAGGTGAAAATAATATTTTTTTTACAAGTTAAATTTTATAAAATTAATCTCTACTAAATAGAATTATTCGTAAAATATTTTCTTTCAACTCGATTATATTTCCTTATTTAAAAAAAAATTATAACCTATTATTATATATTTTTTAATAGAATAACACTAAAATAAGTAACAAACAATTCATATCTTAAATGCAATTTTTATTTTTATTTATTTTTTATTTTTTTTATTTTTATATATTAGCCTAACTTGCTAATTTCGTGTAAAATTTGAGTGGTGTCAAAAATTCTTGTAACACTCTAACTTCCGGACCGTTAAATACGTACAATAATACAACACAAATAAGATGAAGTGTTGGAGTTGTGGTTCATTTGAAGACTTAGACTACTTTTTTTTTTCCTTTTGACTTTTGGTTTGGCAATGTTTTGTAATCCTATAGCAGAACACAAATGAATTATCTATGCTATAACTCTGCTTATATGTGTATATTAAAATATTTTGGTTATCTATCCTACTTGTGTTGTATTATTGTACTTATTTAACGGCCTGGAAGTTGGGAGGTTATAGAAGGCTATATTTCCTCTCTTATGTTTGTCTCATGCTCTTTTTTATTACCGAATTACCGAATGTGACTAACTTGCTTGGCAAAATATCTAATAAACGGGAAATGATAAGGGGTTGGTAATAGGTGACGTTCACATTAATGTTTTGGAATAGTTTATACATATGAATGACATGAATTATGATGGGATTAAAACCAAATGAGTTAAGTCTTGCGCAAGCGGTCCAAGGGAGCCCTTAGGTTGATACAGATGTATTCAGACTCTATGTGGTGGTTATACAAGCCCTTTGGTATGATATGTACAGGGTGTAAGCGAGCCGTAGGCACGATTTGGTATGGTATGTGCAGGGTGTAAGCGAGCCTTAGGCACGATTTGGGTGTAAGTGAGCCCACTTGTTTGGCCGTCCCTTTTGAGGTCCATCAATATCACTGATCTGTAAATAACTGGGAGGTGGACATAGGTGGTAAGGTCTGCAAAGCAACAAAAGGGGGAGTTCTGAATAATCCGGTGTTCAATCCTTGTGGTTGGGTAGAAGGATATCTTTGGGGGATTCTAAATGTCTAGTCTAACTACTAATTCATAGAACCTTGTTGTCATATTGTATGTTATGTTATTCGATTTATTCTATATATGGTTGATTGGTTAATAGAAGATATGGAGGGGTGTGTGTGTTTTTACTGGGCATTCCAAACTTATGGCGTGTCATGCTAGGTGATGAAGTAGTTTACAATGGTGAAGGTTATTTCGAAGACAAATAAGATGAAGTGTTAGAGCTGTGGTTCATTTGAAGACTTAGACTAGTTGTTTTTTTATTTTTTATTTTTTCCCTTTTGACTTTTGGTTTGCAATGTTTTGGTAATCCTGTAATGGAACATAAATGAATTATCTATGATATTAACTCTAGTTATATATGTATATTAAGATGTTTTGGTTATCTATCCTACTTGTGTTGTATTATTGTACGTATTTAACTGCCCGGAAGAGGCATTATAGAATGGTATCAGAGCTTAGGTTCAACCCTTACCCACGCGTTTTGACTTCAAACGATTTGATGATCACCTACAAAGGGAAGTGGTTTTAACTTTGAACAAGGCAACGTGTTGAACATTAGATACAATATAGAAGTAGGGGATACTGTTATTTTTACAAGTCTTCTATTGATCGTCATACCCTCATTTCATATTTGTAACCTTGTTTGATGTCGTTCACTTTCAAGATTAAGTTATTACTATCTGGTCTTGCTTTATATTTTTCAATTATACCATTTGCTAGATTGACAACCTTGAGCCTTGATTATGCCATCTTGTACTAGAATTTTTCTGAAAGTTGCAATTTCTTTATTCGGTGACGAATCTTGGATATTTAGTTTGAAATACGGATGACAGACGCAGTTTCAAGTTAAATATCTAACTTAGTCACTATCTTTATAACCTTCACCATATAAAAGTCGTAAATCATAATCCATCCGTATTTCAGATGATCCTTGTATTAATTGATACAATTACTATAATATTCTTCCATCTCCACCTCGTATTCCTTTTATTAATCTAGTTTTAAAAGTCTCGTAGTTATTATTTTGTGCATATATATGTGTGTGTGTGTGTGAAGTTGTGTTGTGTGCTTCCCTATATTTGTTATTTACTACTTGATCTTATTGCTTTAAACACTGTAGGATAATTAAACCATGACTTTAAGATTAGTTGATTACCCTTGAGAATTGCCTCAATAATTAGACTTCAACTTATGCCTCACCCCGTACTATGAACAGAAAAAAAAAAAAAAAAAAAAATTGGTGAACCACACTCGAGCCAACGGCTACACCGAGACAAGCGATAACACAAGAGCTCGCGAGCAATAACACAATAATAATGAAGTATCATGTAATTGAAACCCTAAGAATGGACCAATACCTACGGCTGAAATCTTGAGCCGTATTGGAAACCAGATTCTGGAACAATTGGGTCAATTGAAAGGGAAAATGCAAGAAAGTTCGAATGGGGGCTAGACCTTACAATCAAAGGAAGAGGACGAAGACCCGTTAGTAATTAGAGATAACATTGTACTCTATAATTCTTGGGTTCACGCTCTATTCGATTATAGCGCACCATTTTTTTTATTTTTTATTTATTTATAAAAACATCATGTATTAAATCGTTAGGTTTTACATGTAAACCTTTAAAAACTACGTTAAGTATCGCATCAGCTTTGGGAGGAAGTGTCAGTGCAAATTAGAAGTGTCAGGTTTACACTTGATTTGCGACCTTGTGGTCAGGGACATGTTCGATTTTGACATAATCTTAGGTATGGAATGGCTATCTGCCCACTGAACGGTGATTGATTGCTACCAAAAGGTGATGACTTACACATCTAATAAAAGGTGTGTCCAATTTAAGGGAGATAGAGAGGAGTGTCTGAGCATGACAATGTGGTGGCATAATCAACTTGCTGGGTGTTCTGGTTGAAGGAAGTCAAATTTTTGGGACACGTAGTGTCTGAGCATGGGATTGTAGTGGACCCGACCAAGGTAGAAGTAGTGTTAGATTGGAAGCAGCCAACCTCAGTATTTGAAGTTCGTAGTTTCTTAGGGTTGGCCAGTTATTACCGATGATTTATTCAAGATTTTTTTTAAAACTGGCCAAGCTGATGACTCGTCTAATGCAAAAAGGGGTAAAATATGGTTGGAATGAAGCATGTGAACGATCCTTTCAAGAATTCAAGAGGAGATTGACTAGTGCCCAATACTCATAATTTCGAAGTGAGACGAAGGATATACAATGTATTGCAATGCGTCTAAGGATGAGCTAGGCTGTGTGTTAATGCAAAATGGAAAGGTGGTGGCTTACGGCTTCACGCAACTGAAACCGCAAGAAAAAAATTATTTGACACGTGATCTGGAGCTGGCAGCAATGGTTTTTCGCTAAAGCAATGACGTTAATATGGTGAACAGTTTGAGATTTTCACGAATCGTAAGAGCTTGAAGTATTTGTAAACACAGAAGGACCTGAAGATGAGACAAAGATGGTGGATGGAATATCTCGAATATTACTATTTTACTGTATCTTATTAACCTGGCAAAGCTAATGTGGTGGCAGATGCCCTAAGTTGCTAGAACCGGGGGATTATTGTTAGTCTGGCACTCAAGGAATGGAACATGGTCGAAACACTTAATGAGTTTGGAGTACAGATGAAAGCTTATAACAAGAAGGTACACCTTGGTGCTCAAGTTGCAACGACCAAATTACTGAACGAGGTAATGGAGTCACAGAAGTATGATCATGAGGTGGCGTTCATAAAAGTGTGAATAGCATCCGGTGATCATATACTTGATTGGATGATTCACTCGCATAGAAGTTTAAGATATCAAGGCAGCATGTTTGTGCCATAAGATGAGTCACTTAGAGAAAAAGTTCTGAAAAAGTTCCATCATTCGGTGTTTGTAGTGCACACAGGAGGGACGAAAGTGTACCAAGACTTAAAACACTAATACTGGTGGAACAGACTAAAGAAACTACAAAAAAGGTGAAACTTATTCAACAAAGATTGGTGGCAGCTCAAGATCATAAGAAGAGTTATGCAGATAAAGAAGACCTCTAACTTTTGTTGCTAACGATGTTGTCTTGAAAATTTTGCCCTGCCGAGGTATCATTTGTTTTGGAAGGAAAGGAAAATTATCACCTTGATATATCGGACCCTTCGAGATACTTCAGAAAATTGGAGAGGTTGCGTACAAATTGGCTCTACCCTCACAATTGGCTGGAGTACATGATGTTTTCCACGTATCTATGTTGCGAAATTACATAATGCACCGTTCTCACATCATCAATTGGAAAGAAATTCAACTCGACGAAGACGCTACCTTTGAGGAGAGACTAGTAGCAATTATGGACAGACAAGAAAAGAACTTTCGAGGAATGATGATTCAACTTCTTAAGAAACTCTGGCGTTACCATGGTATTGAAGGATTCACTCGGGAATGTGAAGACGCGATGCAGACAAATTATCCACAACTATTTGACACGTGGGGTATGATTTAATTTCGAGGACGAAATTTATTTAAGGGGGATAGGTTGTAGAGATCCTAATTTTTGGTAATTACACGTGTAACCATGAGCCTTAGCTTAATAGCAAATTATCCACATCTATTAACCTAAGGTTCATGGTTACACGTGTAATTACCAAAAATTAGGATCTCTACAATTTTAATCTTTAACTTCAATTAAGTTTAGAACTTTGAGAGGTTAAAAAATAAGGATTCAATTCAATTAATCTAAGTTCACAATCTAAACGAAAGGGCGCTAGTAAATTATGAAAGAATTAATTAGTAATTTTACATTAAAATTATGATAAAAGTATTATTTAATTATTACTTTACTGTGATTAGTTTACCTTTATATTGTATTATAGGTTTATATTTTATTTAGAGTAATGTTAGAAACACAAATTAGTATATCGATTAACATACTAATTAATACATAAAGTGGGTTCTACCAATTAATATGGTCTTACCTAATATTATATCTAGTTAGTGTTTTATTTGGTAATACATTAACTAGTGTTCCTATCATTATTCTAAAATTTTTCTTTTGTTGTAATCTAGATTTATTAAATCATAAAGCAACAAAACTATATTTTTATATTTTTTAGTTCTTTTTTTTTCTCGAAGGTTTTATATTTTTTTAGTTGTTGTAATGATTTCTTCATATCTTGATTTATATAAATAAAATTTAGTCTAATTTTAGTGATTATGAGATTGTTTGGGAAGTGAAATTTTAGCCTAATTTAGGCTAAAATTCACAAAAATACAAAATACGCTAAAATAGTCAATAAGACAAAATATCATATCAAACCCATAATCACTTCACTTTTTTTCTTACAAACATCACATCCAATTACAAAAAAATTCAACCATCTTCCCAAATACAAATATTTTAGCATACTAAAATAGCCAAAAACTAAAATAACTTACTAAAATAGCATTTCCCAAACACCCACTATATATAGGAAAATTTGATCAAAACTCTCTCATAATAAAACTTTAATGTAATAAGGACAAATACAAAAAAATTTTGGTAAACTACCAGTAGGTCCTAATAATTTGACTTAATTCCTATCAAGTACTATTGAAAATAAGTTCTAGTAAAATCGTTATTAAAAATAATTTTTTGTGACATTTTTTTACATATATCGCTAAAAATTGACAATTAGTGACTTTTTTTGTCATGATTTTTATAAATTATTACTAAAACTTATAATTAGTGATGTTTTTCTATGACGAATTTTTAAAACTGTCACTGAAAGTTAAAACTTAGTAATGTTTTTGGTGACAATTTTTTTAAACTGTCGCTAAAACTTATAATTAGTGACTTTTTTGTGATAAAATTATTAAACTGTCTCTAAAAATTAACAATTAGTAACTTTTAAAAAATAATATTTGATGAAAAACGTTATTAAGGCCTCGTTTGGCAAGCAGCTATTTTAGCCTAAAAGTCAAAAAGTTACTAAAAAAATTAAAAAGCCTATAACTTATACCAAAAAGTCAAAGATTCCATTTTCTCTCTACTTTTTGCACATCTTTTCGTAAAAAGCCAAAAGTCACCTCAAACATACTAATTTTTTTTACCTCATATTTTAGCCAAAAAATCAAAAAGTTACTAAATAGCCTGTTCCCAAACGAGGCCTAATTATCATAAGACGTATTAGACAATAAGTCCAGTCCACCTATTAGAACCTACACGTAAGTCCCCAAAAAAAAATTTCTTGAAAAATTCAGCACATACCATTATTATCAAAATATCCTTAGTGAGTAATTTGATATTTTAAACTTTGACAAGATATAACTTTTGATCTACATGTTGGTTTTTAATAAAATTAATATTTTTAGAATCCTCCTATCAAGATCTATGAAACAAAATCTACATTGACTACTATAAAATTATTATTTTTTTAAACAAATACCATCGAAATTGATGTAAATAGTAACATTTTACTATGTTTCTGTAGGGGGGTTCAAGGTTAAGAAAATTATTAGAGGCGCAAAACTATACTAATGGTTCAATAATAGTGGAAGTGGCTAGAGAATGAGTAGCAGCAACTATCTGGGAGTTGGAGAGTGTGCAGCTGGGTGAGGGTGAAGCAAGTGGCTCAAGAAGAAATGTATGGCAATGCACAAATGGGCAGCATCTCCCCCAAATCCCCAAAATTCCTTTTGTTGAACCTTGGGAAATGCGTCCTATTTATAGGTTTTTTCTTAGTACCAAGAGGACACAAAGTGGCCAAACAGGGAGAAGACATGTATCCCAGAGGATCACATGGAATATTCTGCCTTGAGCCACCAGGCCGAAGGTGCCATGTGTCCCTCTACATGTAAGGTGTACTATCTATTTACCTCTACAATTACCTTTTTTTAGCCTCATCAGCAAGTGTAGTTGCAACGGGGAGTGTTTGGCGCGGAAACCCCCTTTTTGAGCCTCAACAAGCACAGTTGAAGCGGGAGTGTTTTCCTTTACACTTGCCTTCTCAGCCTGAACCTCAGCAAGTGCACTTACAGCGGTGAACATTGCCGTTGCATCTACCATCTCAATTCTATTTGGCCAGTACATGCATTCTCAGGACTTCATTATCCTGCTATCGACTATGTTCGTGCTCACCTCAGCGAAGCCTCCACCCTTAGCCACCTAACCATAAACTCCCTGGCTTTTTAGGGCGAAGGCCACAACCAAGCCTGCTATGAACTGTGCTGTGCCTTAGTACCAAGCCCAAGGGGGCTTTCTTAGTCCTGCTTGTGCGACTAAGGCAGGTCCATGACCTGGGTAATGGAAAAGGAGTCCCTTATGCTCGGGCTATCTTGCTCCCATCTTCACAGGATTGCCGCAGTAAACTGGTATCTCTAGGCCTACTATTAGCTCCAACTAGTAAGCCTTGGGGCTTGCTATTAGTACCAAGTTAAATGAACTTTGGGGGCTTGCTATCAGCCCTAGGCTATTAATGCCTTGGGGCCTGTTATTAGTGCCAAGCATTAGCTTCTACTTGCTGAGGGAGGCCTCTCTCAAAGGTTGCTATCACCTTGGCAGGATATTCCCTCTGCAACTTAGTTGTTGCGGTCATAGTTGCTGAGGTAGTCATTGCCTGCGGCAAGTTCAGACAGCAGGACCGAAGATATTAGAGATGGCGGCGCTAAGACAAAGTGCCTCTGCAATTTGGTCGTTGCAAGTGTTGCCTCTGCAACTTAGTTGCGTCGTCTTTCTCTTTTCCTCAGCAACTTCAGATGGCGGCAGAACTAAAGATATTAGGAACGGTGGCGTTGAGGCCAAGTGCCTCAGTAACTTTCCCGCTGCACATGTTCCCTCCACAACTTCATCGCTACAAGTGTTGCTTCCGCAACTTGACTTAGGCATTTTCCTTTGTGGAGTCTACTTAGACCCTAGCGGGTCAGACTTGCTTAGACCCAATATTGGCCCACTTCTCTTAGGCTTTGGCCCATGCTCTTTTTTTCATTCCCGGTCGCCTATTTGGGGCGACCTCAATGCTTAGGTCCATAGTTAGTTTGAGGCTTAATTTTTGACCCTCTACAGTTTTACAATAAAATGTTACTCTAGTTAAAGTAAGATATTACTGACTACCATACTTTACTGTTTTCTTGAATAGGGCATCAATAATAAAAAATAGAGTATGAACTAAAGGAAGCTCTATGAGTTTTTTCACTACAAGTTCACAAGCAAATCAACAACAATCAACAAACAGCTCGAATAGAATTGAATTGAATGAAGATTTGCAACTCGACGATGTTCTCTTGCTCTGCAACTCGATGAATGTCTCACTACTGGAAATTGAAAAATGATTGATGAAAAAGAAAAACAATTCCAAAATGTAGTTGAAGCAACAAGCTGAGGGGGTTTATGAACAGATCTTTATGTGGCCATCATCGAAAACATTCATTCTGATTTGGTGAAGCAAATTGAAAAATGATTGATGAAAAAGAAAAACAATTCCAAAACGTAGTTGCAGCAACAAGCTGAGGGGATTTATGAACAGCTCTTTATGTGGCCATCATCGAAAACATTCATTCTGATTTGGTGGAGCAACTGATGAGAGTTTGATCGATTGATATGAAACTAAGCAATTTAAATGACATGACCCTATTTGATCTTCTCAGACAACGGCCAAGTTCTATATTATCTGATATAATAACACGACAGCTAATATATGGAAGGACAAGTTTGTCAATATATATATATATGTCCTCTACAAAAAAAGGGGCAAATTACCAACACCCCTTCGAGATTTGACTAAAATACGGATTCCTCTTGAAGTTTGAGAGATTACATCCCGCTTCCTAAAGTTTATATTTGCATAACAAATTATCCCATGAGGTTTATATTTGCATAACAGATTGCCCCCTCATTTGTTATGCAAATATAAACTTTATGGGGCAATTTGTAATTTCCAAAACCTCAAAGGGGAATCCATATTTTAGTCAAACCTCGAGGGAGTGTTGGTAATTTACCCTAAAAAAATCTCTCCCCAAGTAAGGAATTTATGAAACAAAAAATTATGAGATGTTCTTCTCAAAAAAAAAAAAAAAAAAAAAAAAAAAAAAAAAAAAAAAAAACAAACAAACAAACAAAAAAGCCCAGTGAATGGATTTTAATCAAATTTCTCTTATATCATATATATATATATATTAAAAGTAATATTTTTTCATGCTTAGATAACATATTATAAGGGTTTATTTTTTCTAATAGAGTCACATCATCATGTATTTTCTATTTACATATAAATTCTACACAAATTCAATTTCAATTATAATAACCAATTTTATATGGACTCTATTTAAAAAATATTTATTTTCTATAATTAAATACATGAATTTAATTATATGTATCGTACGGATTAAATTAATTTTTGTTTTTATTTTTTATTTTTTATCTATCTTATTGATATTTTAATATTAATCTATATTGAATATTTTATTTAACATAAAATTATTTACTATAAAACATTTATATTTAATTGAAATTTTATATACCTATATACAATATGTAAAAATAATTCAAAATGAATATTAAACAAAAAAATAAAATAAAATATTACCCTATATAATTAATTTATGTATTTTCTTTTTAATTCAATCACAATATATTTATATTTAATCTTTTAAATAAATTTTGTGTAATTCTATCTGTTTGCCTCAGTAATTATCTTTTTTGAGCCTCAGCAAGTGTAGTTGCTACGGGAGTGTTTGATACAACAACTCCCTTTTGAGTCTCAGCAAGCGCAGTTGAAGCGGGAGTATTTGCCTTTGCACTTGCCTTCTCAGCCTGAACTTCAGCAAGTGCACTTGCAACGGTGAACCTTGCCGCTATACCTACCTTCTCAGTTTTATTTGGTTAATACATGCATTCTCAAGACTCCATCAGCCTGTTATCGGTTATGTTCGTGCTCACCTCAGCGAAACCTTTACTCTTAGCCACCTAACCACAAACTCCCCAGCTTCCTAAGGCGAAGGCCACAGCCAAGCCTACTATCAGCCGTGTTGTGCCTTAGTATCAAGCCTAAGGGGGCTTCCTTAGTCTTGCCTGTGCGACTAAGGCAAATCCATGACTTGGGTAATGGAAAGGAAGTCCCTTATGCTCGGGCTACCTTGCTCCCATTTTCATGGGATTGTCGCGGTAAACCGGTATCTCTGGGCCTGCTATCAGCTCTAACCAGTAAGTCTTGGGGCCTGCTATTAGTGCCAAGTTAAATGAACTTTGGGGGCCTGTTATCAGCCTTGGGGCCTGTTATCAGCCTTGGGGCCTGCTATCAGCGCCAAGCATTAGCCTCTACTCGCAGAGGGAGGCCTCTCTTAAAGGCTGCTATCACCTTGGCAGAATATTCCCTTTGCAACTTAGTTGCTGCGGTAGTCATTTCCCACAGTAAGTTCAGACAGCAAGACCAAAGATATTAGAGATGGCGGCGCTGAGACAAAGTGCCTCTGCAACTTAGCCGTCGCAAGTGTTGCCTCTGCAACTTAGTTACATCAACTTTCTCTTTCCCTCAGCAACTTCAGATGGCGGCAAAACCGAACATATTAGGAATGGCGGCGCTGAGGCAAAGTGCCTCAGTAACTTTCCCACTGCACATGTTCCCTTCGCAACTTCACCGCTGTAGGTGTTGCCTCTGCAACTTGACTTAGGCATTTTTCTTCGTGGAGTCTACTTGGACCCTTGGCGGGTCGGACCTGCTTTGGCCCACTGTTGGCCCACTTCCCTTGGGCTTTGGCCCATGCTCCTTTTTTCATTGCTGGTCGCCTCTTTGGGGCGACCTCAATACTTAGGCCCATACTTAGTTTGGGGCTTAATTTTTGACCCTCTATATTTGCCCCCTACGTGCGTGAGGGATACATTCCTGGTTTCCCGAGCATGCATGACGTCAGTAACTAACCCAAGGATTGCATCAGGTAGATCAGAAGTTGCGTTGGCTTTGAAAAGGTGCCCTCCTTGACTGATAGGTCATAATGGGCCTAAGAAGGCGCGTCGGTGCCCTTTTGTCGCGTCGGTGCCCTCTTTTTGTTGCTTCATTTCTGTGGTCCTATTTTATTTTTCTGAGGCTCGTCATGTTGATTTCTCTCTCAACAGTGTCCAGGCCAACTCACTTCTTATTGTAGCTATGATATGCCCCGGATTTCTACCCATGTAGAACAAAAAGGGCATGTCCAGCGTCGTCTATCGACCGGATAGGGTCCTTAGGTAGTTCGTCATGGATCAAGGTGTCCCATATGCCCCACTACCTCTGACTGATTTCCATCAGAGCTTTCAGCGGTTTGCCCGTGATTATACCTCTCTACTTGTGGAGGGCTTAGGCTTCATGGAACATTCCTCACTAGGGAGAGAAAACGCCTTTACTCCCAGTAATAGGTTGTTCTGGCACCACAACCTCAATTCTTTCTTCAATTTTTGTAACAGTATTCCCGTTGTCCCTGTGATGGAGCCCATTCCGTAGCTTGACTTATCCCTTCGTCCGCCCTCTAACTGAGGGAAACAAACCAGTATATTCTACAGTTTCAAGCTTCTATCTCTACCTGCCATGGAAGAGCCTCATTTGTTTAGGGCAATGTCTGTTCAACCCTTGCAAATTGCTCCCCCTCAAGTCGGCACAACAGTACACATGACCCGCTCCAGACTAAAAGCATCCCAAGCAACAGCGGCATCAGTTGCTGAGGCATATGTCTCACCAAGTAGGAAGAGACTCTGAAGGGTATCCATATTTAGAAAATATTTTGTATTACTTCCTTGGGCTTCTTATATTTACTTTAGTAATCACATAATGTTTTTCCTTTTTAGGGCTCATCGACCATACCACCCTCAGGTCCCGGAGGTTTTTTTTACTGCCATTGGAATTTCCTTAGATTCAGACGACGATGACAACCTTCCCATTGCTACAAGGGTCACAAGATTCAGGACCCGCAGGACGGTACTTCTAGATGTTGAAAAGGAACCAAGTGTAACAGTCGAACCAACTACTGAGGTAAAGCCAGTTATGGAGGCTGGAGACAATGTACAAGTTCCCCCTGCTGTGGAAGTTGCAACGGGTGATATAGTTGCTGAGGGTTCAGAGCCTCCAAACCCCGCTGATTCTGTGCACTCCGACCGTTCTTTTGTCAGCGAAGATGATTTTGTCCCTGAGACCCCAAAAGAAGATCGCGGTGTGAGAGAGTCGCTGGAAATTGCACCATTTCTCTTTGGAGTTGCATCTGGTGGTTTCTTCTAGTGCACTGAGTCTCCATTGGTTCAACCAACTCCACTTCCAAACGCCCAAGTGGCTGAGGGGAGTGCAAGTGTAACGGCTGCTTCCACTGTTCCTGTTGTGGCCCTTCTAAATTTGGACTGACTTGTAGAGATAGTTGTCACTTTAGCCGCCTACACTGTTACTGTTGTCGCTGGGACCTCTGACCTAGTTGCTTCGGTAACCTCTGAACAGCTGGCAGACTTATACCTCACATACTTTCTGGAAGTGCCAGCTAACATTGGGATGTCCCAAGATTTTTATACTAGGATAGATACCACTGCTGTACGAGATCTGAACGTTGGAGACTATTAGATGGATGACCTATTTTCGGAGCAACATGATGGTACAGGCAGCTTTGGCCTTTCTCGCGAGGTCAATTCACCTGGTTGCCAACCAGCATCTACCCACTCTAACACTGCTAGGCAATCATCTTCAAAGGAAGTGTGTCGTCCTCAGACCTTTGGTCACTCTACCAGTCTCCCTCCAGTGATTGAAGCTGGCAGTGGCGTGAGAGAGCCCCCTAAGTCTTCAGAGAAAGTTTCATTTCTAAGTTATTGGGTCTCCTCCGAAGTTGTTCCCATTTTTGCTCGTATCCAGGCATTGCATCCAGACACCTTTACTGCCTTTCATGTTCCTGGATCTATAGTGTAGACGACTCTGCTAGAGTCATTTGCTAGCTTCATTCGTGACCTTGCTACCAAGCAGATCCTGACAACCCCTAGCAAGTTCGTGGAAAGTGCTGAGGCCAACCTGAGCGGCTTTGAGAGGAACGGTTTGGACCTATCATGGATGAGGGATAGGCTTCAGACAGTTGATGGTTTCCTTGAGCATGCAGACAATGTGGCGATGATTGTGTCCTTGGAGGAGACTATCCAAGAGTGTGAGGGTGCCTTGGAACAACATCAGCAAAACCTGGCTTGGTTCAAAGAGAAAGATTCTGCATTGGTTGCCTAGCTGCCTTGAGATGTGACCCTCATGGACTCCCTTTTGAAGGGTTTGATTTGATGTGCTTGTGACTTTGTTATGATTTCCTCCATTTTCTTTTCTTTATTTTGTAATTTCATTGCGCTTGCGACGCCTTCTCTTTTCTTCTTCTCTGTCATAACTTCTTTTCAAACATTGTAATCATGTCCTGGAAGTTTTGACTTTAATGAAAAGTGTGGATGGCTTGTAGTACTTTGAATTTCATTTCTTCGCCCTCCTTTCATTGCTTTTATACAATTTGCAAAGACAAGAGAAACTCTTGCAATGAACAAAACTTCATCATGACCAAGTTTTTACAAGGATAAAATTTCATTATGGAAAACTTTCCTCACACTAAGTGTATATGAGAGTAACAAGTTTACTAAGTGTATGACACTTTCTTTACACTTTGTTTTGGATGTATTAACAAAGAAAACTTATAACTCTTTTTCAAAAGAAATTAAGGAAAATATTCTTTGACATACTTAACGTTGATAGGGCCAGTTCTGAACCCATCATATACTCTTGTCAACTTATAGTACCCACTGTTGCTTGCCTCAACAACTTTGTAGGGGCTTTCCTATCTGGGTGAGAACTTGAGGATTGGTTCCCCTCGCATGATTGCATCCACTGTCTTCTATACCAACTCCCCTTCGTTGAACTTCATATGTTGAACAGACTGATTTTAGGCACGAGCTATGGATTGATGATACTTTTCCATTGCCCACGAGGCCCGATCCCTTCTTTCTTCGGTGGCCTCTATGTCATTCTTTCTGTTGTCTGGGACTAAGTGTGTTGACCATTCTTGCTGAGGGTACTGCTAACTCAACCGGTAACACAGCTTCAGACCCATATATTAGAGAAAATAGGGTTACCTGAGTTGGCTTCCTCTTTGACGTTCTATACACCTAAAGTGCTACGGGGAGTTGCTCAGCCCATATGCCCCCTGCTTCATCCATTATTTTGTTCAGTATTCGGACGAGGGTTTTGTTGATTGCTTCAACTTGTCCGTTCCCTTGGGGGTAGTATGGACTAGACTTGTGGTGCTTGATTTGGTAGGCATCCAGCAATCTTCCAACATGGCGATTTATAAAAGGAGTTCCATTGTCAAAAAGTATTACTTTGGGTATGCCAAACCTACAGATTATTTTTTCTCTGATGAAGTTGGCTACTCCTGCCTTGTTTGCCTTCCTCATCGGTATAGCCTCTACCCACTTGGCACTGACTTCAGTCGCTGCAAGTATCCATCTGTGGCCTTTGGATTGCTGCACTATAGAACCCACTAGGTCGAATGCCCAAGTATGAAACGGGTAAGAAGTCTTGATGTTGTGCAGTTCAACTGTTGGTGCATGTATCAAGTTCCCAAACTTCTGGCAAGATTGGCATCTCCTCACAAAGTTTTTAGCATCTTCTTTCATTATTGACCAGTAGTAGCTAAGGTGAATGAGATGTCCATATAATCACTGCCCTCATTGATTCTCTATCTTGTGGGCTTTCCTCAACACCTCGTTTGCCTCATCTTTTGATAAGCACGCCAATGGTTCCCCTTCGAAGCTTCTTTGATACAGCTTGCCTTGGTCAAGGAAGAAGCGAAGGGCCCGCCTCTTAACTCTAATTGCATCGGCTTTGTTCTCAGGCAGTGTGCCATTTCCAAGGTAGTCGATATATGGCTGCCTCCATTCTTCACTACTTAAGAAATGGGCTACCTCTTCTTTAGGATAGGACTGACACTTTGCACATTGCCTCTGCAACTCAGTACTTTCCTTCTCCATCTCTGGCCAGTAATACCCTTGCCTCTGTATCCGCCGGTATAGACTGATATCTCCATCTCCACAGGACTTAGCATGGATCTGCTTAAGTCTGTAAGTTGCTTCTTGTCTACCGACACACCTTGCCAGCAAGTTGTTGGGACCGCGAAAATACAACTCTCCTCTAAGGAGCAGAAATGATGCAAGTTTTGCTGGTCTGATTGTTCACTGGCCTGTTTTTAACTATTAGATTATATCTGCTTTCCACCCCTCAGCATCTTGCTCTGTATGTTCTTCGACTACCACTGCTGGTGTTTTTCTTTTCTCGTTAACGATGGCTATACTATCATTTGGTATATCCACCTTTGCCCCTAGTGTGGCCAAGGCATCGGGGAAACGGTTGTGTGTTCGAGCAGTATGTTGGACTTGGACATCATCAAACCGAGTGAGCAACCTTTGAACCACGGTGCAATATGGGGCCAATAGAGGCTCCTTCAAGGCGAAATCACCCATTGTTTGCTTGACAACTAACTTGGAGTCGCTCCAAATTTTCAACTTGCGGAGGCCCTTTTTTTGGGCAGCTATTAGACCCAGTATCAACACCTCATGTTCAACCTCGTTGTTCGAACACTCAAAGTCAAGCTTATATGATGGATGCAACTTCTCTCCTTCTTGACTGGTTAGTGTTACGCCAACTCCACCTTTCCCAGCTCCGGAAGCTCCATCAAATTTTAAGTCCCAATAAGTCTCAACTGCAGCTGCTAAGACATGGACCTCACCTAGTAGAGGTACCTCTACAAGTTCATGTTCACCAGATGGGAATTGGGCCAGTAAGTCTGCAAGTGCTTGGCTCTTAATAGCCTGGGGAGTAACACAAGTGATGTCATATTCTGCTAGAGCCATCTTGCCATTCTTCCAGTCAAAGCGGGCTTGCTCAGCAAGTAGCAGACTAGATCACTCCGAGTCACAACCTGGATCGGATGTGCCAAAAAGTAGTGGCGCAACTTCTGCGTTGTAAAGATTAAGGCTAAACAATGCCTCTCAATTAGGGTATATCGCAACTCAGTACCATTGACTTTGCGACTGATGTAATAGATTGGCTTCTCAATGCCATCTATGTCTTGGACAAGTAGAGCTCCAATAGACCGAGGAGTAGAGGTCAAGTACAGTAGCAGAGGCTTTTCGGGTTGTGGGGCAATCATTGTAAGTGGAAAGGTGAGTGCTTTCTTCACCATATCAAACGCATGTTGGTGTTCTTGCAACCATTCAAACTTGTGATTCCCTTTCAACAACATCCCAAAGGAAAAGGTTATCTCAACAAGGGCTGGAATGAACCTCTCGAGGTATGACACTTTGCTTAGGAATTTCTTCAAGGCCTTTAGAGAGAGTGGTGGTGGCATCTCCATGATTGACTTGATCTTATCCCCATCGACTTCAATCCCCCGCTAGTGTATAAGAAAGCCAAGGAACTTGCCGGCAATAACTCTAAAGACATACTTGAAAGGGTTCATCTTTAGGCAGAATTTGCGACAATGCTGAAAAACTTTTTCCAAGTCGCAAAGGTGTCGGTTTGCCTCAGTAGACTTGACCACCAGATCATCCACATATACTTCTACTTCATAATGTAACATGTCATGGAACACTGCAGTCATAGCCCATTGGTAGGTTACACTCGCATTTTTCAAACCGAAGGGCATCACCATATAGAAAAAATTTCCCAAGGGCATTCTGAAAGCCGTCATTTCTGCATGTTCTGGTGCCATTTTGATATGGTTATAACCACTGAACCCATCCATGAAGGACAACATATGATAGCCCGTAGTAGAATCGATAAGTGTGTCAACATGGGGCAATGGAAACTCATCTTTCGGGCAGGCCTTATTTAGGTCATGAAAGTCTATGCAAACCTTGATCTAATCGTTCTTCTTCTGACAGGCACAATATTTGCTAGCCAAGTTGGCTACTATATAGGCTCAATGAACTTAGCCCTCTGCAACTTTTCTATCTCCACTTTAATCTTTGCTTCAAGATTAGGGTGATACTTTCAAACATGCTGCTTGATTAGTTTAGAGTTGGGAAAAATGTCCACATGGTGAATGACAAGGGATGGGTCATGACCAGGCATCTCATCATATGTCCAAGCAAAGACATTACTGTATCGCTTTAGTAGTGTTATCAATTCTGTCTTAGCTGCTAGAGCCGTTGTATCGCTGATAAACGCCGACTTGCACTGCCCAGGTAAGTCACTGAGGTTGACCTCAGCAAGTACCTCCTGCTATGGTTTGGGCCTATCTTGCATGCATTCAAGGGTGGGCTCAGGCGCCTCCACCAACCCTTCTTGGGACTCATCACTGTCACATTAATTCGTCTCAGGGCCATCCTCCCAAGGTATGAAGTCTGGCCCCCAAGACTGTCATAGGTAGTAAATTGTCTTACCGCCCTCGCACACCTTAACAATCTTGAGCGAAGGACTTATGGATTTGCTGCTCCTTTTTTGTTTACTGCTTTCTGGAGCAGCCTCTGCATCTCGAATGTCTTCCTACTTTGGTAATTTTACCCCTACGATCTTACCAGTCCTTGGAGTTTCATCCATCGACAACTCAGTAAAGAAAACTGCATCTAAATAGTATACCTCATCTACTCCAAATGGCTTTTCAGACGCATTTATGGTCACTGTGCGCTTTCCCAACTTTACCTTTACGCATTGGTGATAACTGGATGGGATAGCCCCATATCGGTGTATCTAAGCTCTATCAAGTATTATATGGTAATTTGTGTCTGCTTCAATCACATAGAACTCAGTTGCGGAACGGATCTCACCAACTGTTAAGTCCACGACAACATGGCCCCTAGTAACTTTTTTCTTACCATCAAAACCCGTTACAGTGATGGATTGGCAAACCATCCTAGACTCTGGGATACTAGCCTTTGCAAAGGTGTCAGTAGTGATGATGTTTATGGATGCCCCACTATCAAGGAAAGCACACTTGAACTCTACATCATTGATGTAAGCTGTGACAAAAAGATGACGGTTATGAGGAAATGGGTATGCTCTGTTTGCTTTTGAAAAAGTAATGGTCCCATAATCTTCCTAGATGCACCGAGGCACAAACTCCTTAGCCTCAGCAACTTCATTATGGTGTACTTCAGAGATGGTAATGAGAGCCTTTGTTGCTTCCAACCTGGTGGCTTAGCTTAGCCCCAGCTAGTCAAAGAAGATGCGAAACTTAACAGAGTTTTGCAATGCCTGAGCGTGAGTGTCCTCTGCGGATTTTGCCTCTACATGTACTGCCTCAGGGAGCTGGCCGCTAGCAATTTCTTCTAACCCATCATAGTAGGATGCCATGTGCACTTGATTACACATGGGCCTAAGGTACCTAATCATATGTACATTCTTCCCCTTCTACTTGTGATTAGAATAAGGGTCCTTCCTTACGTCACGATTACCGGCGTCTTTGAACTTTAACTCATTTGCGTCAAATTTCTTCTTGAAGATACTTTTCAAAGTCCAACAGTCCCTAGTAGGATGTCTGGTGATTCTGTGATAGATACAGTAAGTTGGGTTTTCTTTGTTCTTTTTGGTTGGAGGGACATCAACTAGAGGCAAAGTAAGTTCACCATCAGCTACCCATTCCTTAACTAAGGCCTTAACATTCTCAAGGCTGCAAGGATATGGATTTCCATCCTCATAACTCTTTCTCTTCCGAGAAGACGACGCCTTTGCTTGGGAGCAGCTCCCTCCTATAGAGGTTATGGTAGAAACTCTGCTACTATGAGGGTAACGATGGTTGTTACAAGACCTGTGCAAAGGACCAGTGGTACTAAGGTTCCTAGTTACCTCAATCAAGGCTGAGAAGGTAAGCAAATTATAGTTCACTAAGAAAATTTTGTAGCCGTGTATGGTACCCTCCACACATATGTTGACTAAATGGGCCTCATCCACTAGTTCATAACAGTCAATAGACTTGTCTTGGAACCGCTTAACATAGTCCAGTATATCTTCGCTTTCTTTTTGGACATCTGGCCCAAGTGTAAGGGTTGTAACTTTCTCTTGGACTTGGAAGAACTTCATGTGGAACTTGTTCACCATCTCTTCTTAACTCTTGATCGAGTTAGGAGCCAAGTTCACATACCAGCTGTAAGCCCTCTTGGTAAGTGATTTGGAGAACTCCAGAAGGTGCAGAAAGTGGTCACTGCCATGGACACCAAGAGTTTCAATGAACCTCACCACGTGTTCTCTAATATTGCCTTGTTTTCCATCAAACTTAATAAACTTGGGCACTGTATACCCAGTTGGGTATGGCATAGTCAATATCTTCTGAGAGTATGGGGCTTCACATCTAGGTCAGGAAGAGATGTTAGTTGCTTTTTGCTACGCTCATGCTCGAGCATAGCTTGTACATCAGCTAGAGTAACAAAGTGAGTGGGTTGGAATGGTCTAGTTTGCTCCTGGGTAGCTGAACCAGCGGCCGTGCCATTTGCTTGGGGTACCACCGAAGGCACTTGGATCGGAGCCTGATTCCCAAAGAACGGATTAGGCACTGGGTTTGGGATTATTACAGGCTGAGGTGCTTGTGCTGGAGCTAGTCTAGAAGCCATGGCCATAATAGCCTCAATGACATTTGCAAAGCTGCCAAGATCTCCCTCTGCGTATCTTGGAGTGACTGAACCACCTCAATCACAACACTGTGGTCACGATCCTTCGCATGTGCTGTTCTGCCATTGGAAGAACCTTGCAGAATAAGTAGCTGGGTGATGGTGGAAGTGGTTGGAGAATAAGTAGCAGCAACTATCTGGGAGTTTGAGAGTGTGCAGCTGGGTGAGGGTGAAGTAAGTGGCTTAAGAAGAAATGTATGGCAGTGCACAAATGGGCAGCATCTCCCCTAAATCCCCAAAATTCCTCTTGTTGAACCTTAGGAAATGGATTCTATTTATAGGCTTTTCTTTGGTACCAAGAGAACACCAAGTGGCCAAACAGGGAGAAAACATGTGTCCCAGAGGATAACATGGAATATTCTGCCTTGAGCCACCAGGCTGAAGATGCCATGTGTCTCTCTGCATGTACTGTGTACTATCTGTTTGCTTCCGCAACTACCTTTTTGAGCCTCAGCAAGTGTAGTTGCAATAGGGAGTGTTTGGTGCGAAAACTCCGTTTTGTGCCTCAACAAGCGAAGTTGAAGGATGAGTATTTGTGTCATGACCCGAACCCACCTCTATGGATTAAGTTCATACTCGGCTAGTAATCAGGAGATTACCTACGGCCTCAAACCTGATCAAACATATTCTACAGAGTCAAGGGGCCAAAACGGAAACAAACTTAAAAATTTTGTCCATAGAGCTGTGCTTACATGACGCGTCAAAACATTTCACATGTACTCCTTAATAACCTACATCAAAAGGAAAATAACATAGAATTTTTAAACAACAGGATCATTCAAGTCATAATCAGCCAAACCAAAAGCTTATGTACATAGTGATCTAATATTTTCACCAGAGTAACAAAAAGGAATAAAAAAAAAAAAAAAACAAAACAAGTCTCGTGCGTGAGATGTTTGGGCTGACTCCTCAAAACTTTGACTTTTTCTCACATACTTCACCGAGGATGGGTTTGGACATCTCTTGGCTCACTTACATACACATGAATGAGAGTGAGCAGAAGCCAAGTAAATAATATCAAATAAAGAGGGTACATGAATGAAATTCGAAACAGATATATCAACGGCCTTAGGCCCATTCATGTTTCTATTTGGTACATTAAATAGCTTCAAGCCCGAACATATCAAACGGCCTATGGCCCACTCCGTCCTTAACAAACGGCCTTGGGCCCAATTCATTTATGTCAAACGGCCTCGGGCCCAATTTCACTCTTGTCGGACGACCTTTGGCCTAATCATTCGTATCGGACGGCCTTTGGCTCAATCATTCATGTCAAATGGCCTTTGGCCCAATAATTTATGTCAAATGGCCTTTGACCCAATCATTCATATCAAACGGCCTTTGGTCCAATCATTTATGTCAAACAGCCTTTGGCCCAATCATATAAGAAATGCGCATTCATACTTGAGGTCATGATCATATCATAATCATAATTGTAATCCAACGGCCTTATCCAATCATATGGCATAACAAATATTTGTCCATAATTCGAATTAACAAACTTATGAAACTCAAATAGGAGTAAGCAATTGGACAAATAGTATACTTCAAAATATCTTTACTAAGTTATTACTCACAGTGTTCTGCCGGTGGATTCGCCCTTGTGCCCAACCCTATACATTACGTAACACACATTGGGTCACAAATGATTCAATCCGTTCTTAATATATTTTTTTCTCTTAAGCCTCTTTCTTATCTTTTTAGGTCATACACAGAGCTCAATGCATGCCTAAGAGTGCTTAGAAATGGAAGAGAACGGAAAATAAAACTCAAAACAACTTTTTAAAATTTCTGAAATAAGGTTCTCCGCTCGAGCATGGGTCTTCCTGTTCGAGCGAACCCCTTTGGTCTGCAAAAGTATTGGTTGCCTCAATTTAGCGCTCGAGCGTGGCTTCGAACGCTCGAGCTGAGAGTCAAAGCATGTGAGTGGGCGCTTAAGCGTAACTCTCCCTCCCGCTCGAGCGGACATCAATGTCTGCAAAACTTCTGGGAGCTAACATTTTACGCTCGAGCGGCGATTTCCCAGTTCGAGCGGACCCGACGAATTCTGAAATTTCCAGAATTGTTCTTGAAGCTCAAACTCAACCCAAAAAGGCTCCAAAACTTTTGTTTTTGATACAAAAGCATGGAAAGACATCATATAACACAAGAACATAAGTAATTGGGACCAATTGACTAAAATCATGATCCACCTCATAAATTATCTTGAATTCTCTTCATAAATTTCAAAACTCATGCATTCAACCTCACACAAACTCCATATCTTCATCAATCATGCATGTTGTAGACGTCCCCGAACGCCCCGGGAGGATGAACCCCCATTCTGTTCATATTGGGCTTACTACAGTTTAGACTCGATTTGTTGTCACGGTTTTTAGAAAACAGATTTTGAAAGAAGTGCCAAACATGGACTGCTTTGCCAAATACAGAGTCGCCACCTAAATATTTTTTAATAGGGGAATTTAGGAAACCCTGACTCGGTGCCAAAGGCCACGTGTCCGTCATCACCAAAGTTGCCTCGGCTCGGGAACTTGGGTACGATTGGGGAAGGTCAGCTATGAGCACCCCCTCTCACCCGATCAAAGATCGGCCTCTACTAACCGTGATATCTTGTTTTGAAAACGTTATATGTTCTTATTCCGGTTATTAGCCTAGAATTACTATGTTATGCACGCAGCAAACAAGTATAGACCAAATCGCCTAAATTGGAACAAAACATTTCATGTTTGTTTTGAAAATGGTTTGCTACTCGCAAGTAGGCTAAAATACAGGTTTTGCCACCCTCAAGTGGGCTTTAGAAAAGGTGGTTTTGCCACTATCTAGTGGGCTTAAAACTCATATTTTTAATGTATTATTCCAATTTAGGTAATTCAACCTCCATCCACAGGCATTCAAGCAGTTATATCACATAAGCAGCTAGCCTCATGACAATCACGCTATTATGGCAACACTCACATGCATGCGGTATGCTAAAGCATAAAAGCTTACCTACTACACCATACCAAAACAGAAACTAGTTAGTAATCATGCATGATCCTAGTTCATGTTAAAAATGGCTAATGCATCACATACAGAATGTCACTAGAATAGGCTCGGCTAATCTACAATGACATGTGAAATGCTACAAATAACACGTATTCAACTTGGAATTGAAGTACAATGCAGTTAGTATGATGCGCCGAGCCCGGTGCATGCAGTACAGATGAATGATGCACGCATGCATAGCATAAGGATGCTAAAATAAATATGCCCTAGTACTAACCATTGAAAGCAGGTAAGTAAAAGGCAGAAAGAAGTGGGGGTTGGAAGACATGCACACACTCACCCACACTTATTACAAATTTACCCTCGCTCGGAGGGACCAAAAGAATATACAAATTAATTAACCTACAAGCTAATTAATGATTACAGACCACTTAATTAATTAACAAATTAACTAAACTAAGGAAAGCAGTAAAAGGCCTCGGGAAGAGGGATGCACGCATGCTCGGATTGGCCTCACCCGAAAATCAATTGCCATGGCACTGTTGCCTCTGTTTACACTGCCTTGCCCCCTGAAAACTTGCACAAGTCCCAAGAATGCTTCTCTGGACACTGGGGAGCATCACCGGCCAAGTAGAAACACCACCGGCCAAAGGGAATGATCACCGGCCACCTTTTTGTCTATCGGCCAAAAATTGATGGCCGACCGGCACTATATTTAGCCGACCGGCCAAAACTTCCTGCAGAACCTGCAATTGACAGTAGCAGAGGGCAAAACATGGCATGGCAATGCATTTCAAGCAAATGTGTGCACCACCACATCCCTTATCATGTTTGTGACTCAAAGGGGTATGGTGCTCGATTCTCAGACCACCAATCACGCATTTCAATGCGTGATGGCCCAAGAAGCTAAGTTGTGCATTTTAATGTCAAATGTAATGCACACAAACACATAACGAACCCAACCTCAATCATGGTGATTCAAGAGGCAAGGCATGCATGCCAAATGCAACCTAAGCATGCAATCTAAACATGCAACATGAACATGCAAGCAAGTAATGCACACTAGGCACACAACCTAAGCAAACAAGCATGCAAGGCATGAAACAAGGCAACAACATTTGAGCAACATGTCAAGCATGGACTTAAAATAATTTGGGCAACTCTATTCTAGACCCAAAACAGTGGCTAAATGTCATGGAAATGAGGGCCAAAACACATACAAGCATGCATGCACAAGGGCCTAAACATAGAGCATAGGCCATCAACTCTTCAAAACATGAAAGGGATGGAAAATGCAAGTATGCAAGCATGGAATATGGACTGAAATACGGTTTCCAATGATGCCAAATTATGAGAATAAGCCAACTAAAGCATGCTAGTGACCCACATACTCAAGGCTAGTAAGCTAGAGTACAAAGGAGTTATACAGAGCATGGCAAGGATGGCCTAAACAACCAAAAACAGACCTTAAGCATGTTAAAACATGACCAAAAACTTCACAAAGCTAAGCCAAAATATGCAAGCATGGTGGTCCAAATGCTAGATATATGTTAAGGCAATTTCATGGCATTACAAGACAAGTATGCAAAGCAAGCATGGTGTGTCTAAACCAAGTAAAAACAGAGGTAATACATGGCAAAATACTACCAAATAACACTTAAGACATGGCCAACATACACTTAAAAAATGGTGCTCACACATGAGGCTAAAATGGCACTTTTTGAAGACAACAAGGAGAGGGGGTGGCCCTCTCCTTCTTAGGACCTTAAACCACCATCCTCACCACTGAAATCCCTCAAGATTTCAGTGGTGAGGAGGCCCAAACAAGGTGGTCCCGAAGTTCACCAAAAATAGCACAAAATGGGGCCAAACAAGGCCTAAGAGGGGGTAAACGACCCCAAACACAAAAGTGTCCTTAATGAAGTATCTTAAACACAAAAAAACAGAACTTTTTTATGTTATACACAAAGCTCAAAACAGCAAGTAAGATAGGCTAAAAGCTGGTGCAAAAACGGGGAATAAAAGAGGGTTAAAGGCTCACCCTTATAGACCAACGAAACCAGCAGCTTGTTGGATCAAAAACCCATCCCTTAGCCTCTGAAAATGGCCTCCAAGCTCCTTAGGTTGATGATGGAGGTGTTAGGATAGGAGTTGTAGTGCAAATGTGCAAGAACTAGCCCCTTTTGAACTCTCTAACACACCCAAATGTAGAGAGAGAGGGAGAATATAGAGAGAGAGTGATATATATCTATGATATATATCAGATTTTATAACCCTTGAAAATGGTGGAGAGGCCCTCTATATATAGAGCAAGACAAGGTGCTAAGCTTCTTAGAGAAGCTAACACAAAAAGGGTCAAAGGGGGCAAGCTTCCAAGGGAAGCTAAGCAAATAGGTCAAGCTTCTCTTAGAAGCTTGGAGCAAAAGGGCCAAGAAGGCCAAGCTTCTTGGAGAAGCTAGACAAAAGAGCCAAGCTTCTTGGAGAAGCTAGGCAAAAGGTTCAAGAGGTGCAAGCTTCTCTTGGAAGCTTAGAAGAGTTCAAGCTTCTTGGAGAAGCTAGGCAAAGGTGCAAAAGGTTCAAGCTTCTCCTAAGCTTCTAGGAGAAGCTAAACCAAGGTGCAAAATGTTCAAGCTTCCTCAAGAAGCTAAAGACCAAGGGTTCAAAAGGTTCCAGCTTCCTCAAGAAGCTAGAACCAAGGGTTCAAAAGGGTTAAGCTTCCTCAAGAAGCTAAAACAGGGGGTTCGAAAGGTTCAAACTCCCCTCAAGAAGAGGTCTCGGCCAGAAAAAGAGTCAATCGGCCAAATAAAGATGGCCAACCGACCAAACAGAGTGCCGACCGGCCAAATATATGGCCGATGGCAACAAAACATTGGCCGGTGTCCTCTAGCCATGGCCGGTGATGTGTGGGGATGTCCCACAAGCCATTCCTTGCCCCTCAAAAGCAAAACACAAGTGTTTGGTGCAAAACCAAATACAAAACAGTCGAGTCGGGAGATCCTGAGGCAAGGCGCGTAGCCAGGACCTCCGGGAACTCGAGACGAACACAAACATGGATGATCACCGGGTGTTCAAACGGTGACGTCCAAGTCTTGAGGATAGTCAAAAATGGGGTGTCTACACATGTATGTTAATTTTTTACTCCAATTCTATTTCAAATGGTACAAATGATACTTATAATTATGAAACTCATGAAAATTATGCATGCATGTTAAATTTGGTGCTTAATTCTTCATGTTCATGCCTCATGCTAGATTATGCAAATTCATGGCAATTCTAAACATAGATGTGCATATAGACTTCAATTTCATCATAATCAACTCAATTCATATTCTTGATCACATAACAAGCTAGAATTCATGCAAGGATGAACTTAAGCTCATGAAATTGAGTTCATTTACTCACCTAGGAGCTCCAATTCTTTAAACTATAGCTAATTCTTGAGCTAATTCATTAATTCTCAAATTCCCTTGCAAAATCTTCAATGTTGGCCTCTTTCTCTCTCTAAATTCCGCTCACTCTCTCCCTAGAGTGCTATTTTAGATTTTTGAGCTCTTAAGGCATGAGTATGTGTGTAATTAGGCCTTTATATACACACTTGGCTAATCAACTTAATTAAGGCCAACTAACTAAGCTTAAATTAATCAATTTAATCTAATTATTTTGATCTGAATCAATTTTCAATTAAATTTCACCATAGGCTCTATATATCATGCCAATCATAATAATACAGTCAATTTCAGTTTCTGAAACCTCTACAGTCTTCAATTTTCAAATTATCATAGTAAGTTGGATAGATTTTCCTACGGTGAACAGATATAGTTTCAAACACAAGAATAATCACATAATTACCACTAAAAATCATATTGAACATATAATCACAATCATGATTAAGATTAATTAGTATAATACGGGACAGAGTTATCATAGTTGCCTCTACACTTGCCTTTTCAGCCTGAACCTCAGCAAGTGCACTTGCAACGGTGAACCTTGCCGCTACACCTGCCTTCTCAGTTCTATTTGGCCAATACATGCATTCTCAGGACTCCATTAGCATGCTATCGACTATGTTCGTGCTCACCTCAGCGAAGCCTCCACCCTTAGCTACTTAACCACAAACTCCCCGGCTTCCCAGGGCAAAGGCCACAATCAAGCCTGCTATCAACTGTGTCGTGCCTTAGTACCAAGCCCAATGGGACTTCCTTAGTCATGCCTGTGCGACTAAGGTAGGTCCATGACCTGGGTAATGGAAAATAAGTCCCTTATGCTCGGTCTACCCTGCTACCATCTTCACGGGATTGCCACGGTAAACTGGTATCTCTAGGCCTACTATCAGCTCCAACCAATAAGTCTTAGGACTTGCTATCAGCGCCAAGTTAAATGAACTTTGGGGGCTTACTATTAGCCCTAGGGTAGTAATGCCTTGGGGTCTGCTATCAACGCCAAGCATTAACTTCTACTTACAGAGGAAGGCCTCTTTCAAAGGTTGCTATCACTTTGGCAAGATATTCCCTCTGCAACTTAGTTGTTGCGGTCGTAGTTGCTACGGTAGTCATTTCTCGCGGCAAGTTCAGATGGCAGGACCGAAGATATTAGAGATGGCGGCACTGAGACAAAGTGCCTCTGCAACTTGGCCTCTACAACTTGGTCGTCGCAAGTGTTGCCTCTGCAACTTAGTTGCGTCGTCTTTCTCTTTCCCTCAGCAACTTCCGATGGCGACAGAACCGAAGATATTAGGAATGGCGGTGCTGAGGCAAAGTGCCTCAGTAACTTTTCCACTGCACATGTTCCCTCTGCAACTTCACCACTGCAAGTGTTGCTTCCGCAACTTGACTTAGGAATTTTCCTTCATGGAGTCTATTTGGACCCTTGGCGGGTCAGACATGCTTCGACGCACTATTGGCTCACTTCCCTTGGCCTTTTGCCCATGCTCCTTTTTTCATTCCTGGTCGTCTCTTTGGGGCAACCTCAATGCTTAGGCCCATACTTAGTTTGGGGCTTAATTTTTGACCCTCTACAGTTTCATAATAAAATGTTATTCTAGTTAAAGTAAGATATTACTGACTACCAAAATAATACTTTACTGTTTTCTTGAATAAGGCATCAATAATAAAAAACAAAGTATGAACTAAAGGAAGCTCTATGAGTTTCTTCACTACAAGTTCACAAGCAAATCAATAACAATCAACAAACAGCTCGAATAGAATTGAATTGAATGAAGATTTGTAACTCGACGATGTTCTCTTGCTCTGCAACTCGATGAATGTCTCACTACTACAAATTGAAAAATGATTGATGAAAGAGAAAACAATTCCAAAACGTAGTTAAAGCAACAAGCTAAGGGGGTTTATGAACAGCTCTTTATGTGGCCATCATCGAAAACATTCATTCTGATTTGGTGGAGTAACTAATGAGAGTCCGATCGATTGATGTGAAACTAAGCAATTCAAATGACATGACCCCATTTGATCTTCTCAGACAACGGCCAAGTTCTGTATTGTTTGATATACTAACACGACAGCTAATATATGGAAGGACAAGTTTGTCAATATATATATATCCTCCATAAAAATAAAATAAAATAAAAAGGGGGGGGGGCAAATTACCAACACTCATTCGAGATTTGACTAGAATACGGATTCCTCCTAAAATTTGAGAAATTACATCCCGCCCCCTGAAGTTTATATTTGCATAACAAATTGCCCCCTCATTTGTTATGCAAATATAAACCGTAAGGGGCAATTTGTAATTTCCAAAACATTAAAGGGGAATTCATATTTTAGTCAAACCTCGAGAGAGTATTGGTAATTTACCCTAAAAAATCTCTCCCCAAGTAAGGAATTTATGAAACAAAAAATTACGAGACATTCTTCTAAAAAAAAAAGAGCCCAGTGAATGGATTTTAATCAAATTTCCCTTATATCATATATATATATATAATTAGAAGTAATATTTTTTCATACTTAGATAATATATTATAAGGGTTTACTTTTTTTCTAGTAGAGTCACGTCATCATGTATTTTCTATTTACATATAAATTCTACACAAATTTAATTTCAATTATAATAACCAATTTTATATAGACTCTATTTAAAAAATACTTATTTTCTATAATTAAATACCTGAATTTAATTATATGTATCGTATGGATTAAATTATTTTTTTATTTTTTATCTATCTTCTTAATATTTTAATATTAATCTCTATGTAATATTTTATTATAAAAAATGTATATTTAATTGAAATTTTATATACATATATACAATATGTAAAAATAATTCAAAATGAATATTAAACAAAAAAAAAATTAATACCCTACATAATTAATTTATGTATTTTCTTTTAATTCAATCACAACATATTTATATTTAATCTTTTAAATAAATTTTGTGTAATTCTATTTCTATATTTTTTTTCTAAATAAAAATAAAATTAAATAATTAGAAATCACTGTTAGTTTTATATTACTATTCTCCTTCTAATTTAATTATTATTTTTAATATTAAAATGAGTATTTATTTTATTATTTTATAATTTAATATATATATATATATATCATATAAATTAATTTCATTTTTATAGTACAATAGAACTAAAATTATCAAAATAAACAAATAATTTAACTAAATTTATTATATATAGCTATTGAAGTAATATTTTTATAGAGCGATAAGGTTTAAATTATGAAAATAAATAATTTAAATTTAAATTTTATTTTATATTAAAAATAATTTTATTTTTTTGTAACACATATCATAGTATAAAATATCATTAGATTAATTAAAATTAACTTTATTGTGATTTTATTTTAGACATCATATTTCTAGAAGTGATTTACATATAAGTGTAGCGTCCAATTTGATATTGATTGATTAAAATAATAGAACTCGATATTTTTTTTAATTAAATTTTTAAAAGGTAAATTGACAAATATCAAATGATAAATAGTGTAGAGTATTATTTTAAAAAATAATGACTTTTTTTTGGATAAGAAGAATAATGATTCATTGAAAATGATTGTGTATATTTAATGTACTTATTGATGTTTCTTGAATAATTTTTAAATAAAAAATTGAATTTAAAGTATTACTGATAATGCACCTTCATAAGCTCTGCTAGAAAATATATGTAAAAACAATTTGATTAAAATAAAAATTTTGCGGTTATTTTGATATATCGCAAATTAATCAGAACCCCATTTAGAACTAAAACTATTAAGGTTATAGAAATTTTGTACCTAAATCCCTTTGAGAACTTGTTTATAATTTGAATTTGTATTTTTTTATGCATCAATGTGACTCTTACGATCTATAAATGATACATTTGAGTCAACACACCTTAAACGCTTTTTTTTAACAATAAAATACTTAAATATTGTCATATAAAAATATTATAATAGATCATAATTTAACACCACTTTATAATTAAACCTCCGATGCACGACTTTAGATATAACCAAAAGTATATGAAATTAATAAAGACATTTTTCGATTAATAACCAAAATAATATACCATGTCTTATAACTAAGTCATAATTTACATATCATAGAATTTTCAGTTGTTTTTTTATTTTTTTTCTCAAAAAAACCTATTTTGACACAAGTGAAATTCATGATTTTTAATAAATTTGATTAACACAAATGAGAATTTGATTTCAAATTGAGAATACACAATTTTTTTTAAAAAAAAAAAAACTTTGAAAGAAATTGTTTTTAGGAGCTTATTTTACGTAAGATCATATATAATGATAAAAAATTTCATTAACTATTAACAAATTTATTTATATTTAACTTTCAATTGTTAAAATTTTTTATACAAAATATTAAGATTCAAAATTAATTTTTTATTTTAAAAATAAATTCTATTACAAATAGAATTTGTGTAGATATTAGCCAATAAAAAGGGATTCGAAATACTTATCATTTTATCCAAGCATTTAAAAAAAAAAAAAAAATTGTATAAAAATGGCACAATTTCAAAACTTCACCTAGGCACCGAATATCTCAGCCCTGTCAATGTTGATGTCTTTTTACTTATTTGTAAGATGGTAGGGGTGTTTTGGGAAGATGGTTATAATCAGCTTTTTGGTAAAAAGCTGCTTATAAGCAGCTTATAAGCAGTTTTTTTGTGAGAGAGGAGGTTGGTTATAATCCAAAAAGCGGATTATAACCAACTCCCCAAAAGAGCGAAGGATTTAAATAAATATATTTTTTTATTTTTTTAACAAAATAAATATATGAAAAAACAAAAAGATAAAAGTAACAAAAACAAAACAAAACAAAAAGATAAAAAAATATATTCTAATATAAAGGATGCTAAATAATGCTTAAGTTCTTGTCTAGCATGATATTCTTTTTACGAGGTGGACAGGAGAGGGTGTTGTTCTGATCCATAAGGCTCGCCATGAATTCTATTTTGGTAACTTAAATAGTTTATTTTGTAGGTATTTGAAAAGTGAGCTTTTTTTTTTTTTTTTTTAGATTTTTTAATTATAAGATATTGTTGAAAAAAAAATTTGTGTTTGAGAAAATAATTAAATTTTTGGAAAATTTATCCATAAGTCTTAGTTTTTGAAACGTTGAACCATTTAGTTCTAAAAGTTTTCTTATACTCCATTTAGTCTCATTTTTACATCAGCATGATGTAAATGATTTGATGTTTCATTCTATAATTTCAAAATTTATTGAAATCTGATAAACATTAGATGTTTTTCATCTTATATTTTCAAACATTATTGAAATTTGATGAACATTAGATGTTTGAAATCTAATGTTTGTAACATGACTCTGATGTTATTAACATTGTATCTGATGTTATTAACATTGTAATGGGACCTTTCAGTCTATAAGAAAATTTTTAGGACTAAACAGTGCATAAGTTATTAATTTGGGATTTATTGGTGCATCCCCCTAAATTTTTTTATAGTTAGATGTGATGTTTATGAGAGAAAAAATAAAATAATTATGGAATTTGATATAATATTTTGTTTAAATTTTTTTTTTTTTTTGTAACCAATTTATCTTTTAATGAAAAAAAAAAAAAACCAAAAAACTTCCGTCACAAACAGCACATTTGTCAGACGCTTCATGCATATAATTCACATAAAATTAAATTAATTCAATAATTATAATATATTCAGTTTATCACATTGTCACCAAAAATATAAATAATAATTATATTTCTAAAAATAAATTATTTATTTTTTTGTAATAAATGTAATAAATTAAATAAATTACAATCATCGAGTCAACTTAATTTTTTTTATATGAATATATACACAAAATACTTAATAAAATTAATGAATCGAATCATCAAAAATGAAACCAAACAATGCCCTTCAATTCAATTTCCGAATGGAAGAAAACTCACCTGCTTTTTAATGTGGGCTTTTCAAAAAAATTAATTTTTTCTGGGAGCAAATGGGCACTCTTGATTTTAAATTAACTCAAAAATTCATATTTTCTGGATTTTTTTAATGAGTTATTTATTTTTTATTTTTTAATTTATATAAAATATTATTACCTTTCAAGTCTAATCTAATTTAAAAGATCCAAAATTTTCTTTTCAAAAAATAAAAATATTAAAATTGAAATTGCCAAAAATCACAATGTAGACTTTTAGCCTAAAATAGTCACACATTAGAGATTCTTCACAAATCTAATGAATGAAAATGAATCAAAGACCAAACCCAGAAACATAAATATAAATATGATCAAAATGAATATGAATAGGGATCTATGCATGATGCATGTGGGTGTAAAGAAAATGATTGAGGCTCAGATCTGATTTGATATCAGGCTGAGAACTGTGTTTCAATCTGCCATGGCTGCAATCAACAGTTGCCTGGTGAGGGATAGAGAGAGAAAACCAGATCTAACCTCTGTCTTTCCCTCTCTTGCTCACTGACCTTCCGGGTTGCCCCGCCATGAAACGGATCCGATTATCTCAACCTCTGATTTGAAAACCCAGAAGAGAAAATTTATCATCACAGCCTCTATTAAGGGTTCGTTTGGGAAGAAGCTTTGATTAATGTTGTTGCATGCTGGTTCTGCTCTGCAGAATTGTCGGTTTTACACCAACGCAACGCTCACACACACACACACAAACACAAACAAACACACACAAAGACAGATAGATGGATAGATAGATAGATGCATTGATCAGAGATCAGAAAAACACACACAGCCAAATCCAAATCCAAATCCAAATCCAAGACCAACCAATATCTTCTCCATCCAAAGGGTTGTTGATTTTTGGAGATTGAAGAAGATGAAATCATAGGCTTCTTTTTTCTGTATTATACAGATTACAGAAAGGGGCAACAACCCTCAGAAACATCCCATCCCTTTGCTTGAAGCCTTTTTCATTCTCTGGGTTTCAAATCCCCTAGCTTGTTTTGCGTCTCCAATGGCCTCTGTGGCGGTTTGGACAGTGAGTTTTTATGTAGGTATTTTTAGTTGTAAGATATTATTAGGAAAAAAATATATATATTTGATGTTTGGAAAGATAGTTAAATTTTTTTGTGATTGGATGTGATGTTTGTAAGAAAAAAAATGAAATGATTATGGGGTTAGATGTGATATTTTATTTGGATATATTTTTTTTAGTTTTGCAAAAACTAAAGGGTATGTTTGATTTGGCTTTGTAAAGTGATTTTGGGAAATTTTTTTTAAAAAACTTGTTTGGTTTGTAATTTTTCTAAAACAATTTTCAAAATCACTTTCTCTCTCTTACACATCAATCAATCACTTTTTCTCTTTTTTCTCTCATTCTCAATCATTTTTTTTCTCACACACATCTACTCAATTACAACAAAATATCAAATCATTCTAAACTCTCAAACTCCAAAACTACTTTCAAAATACACAACCAAATAAACTAAAAAAAATTTCTAAACTCTCTCTCCAAAACAAATTTTAAAAATTACTCTCTCAAAATCAAACCAAACATACCCTTTATCTTTTAGTAGAAAAAATCAAAAAAAATCCAAATCCAAAACTTGCCAAACACCGCCTTTATTTGTAGGGTCTTGGTTTTATTTGTATTTCCTTATTTAACCCTCTTGTAGATATTTTATGTAACGGGAACCAACGGTGTTCATGGATAAATTTGGTTTGGTTTTGAATTATATATTTTAGTTAAAATATTATTATAAGATTATATTATTTTTTAAATTTTTTTATGTCTTTTTATAAAAAATTATTAAAATAATTTGTCCTCAAACGAGACTTAAAGAGATATTTGAAATAATTTAAATAAATATATTTTTTCGGCTTTGTACGAAGATTCTATGTTCATGGGTAAATTTGGTTTGGTTTGATATTAAAGGGCATTTTGGATGATCTAAATAAGTATACTTTTAGACATTGTACGAAAAAATATGCAAAAAAATAAAAAAGTGATGTAATCCAAATAAAATGTACTTATATAAGTTATGCCAAACACCTCCTAAATTTAAAACTAACCTAATCATAATCTGTTTCAAGTTTTTAGTTTCAAAATCAAACCAATCATGCACTCAAATTAATCTAAACCAACCCAAGGTAACTCGGGATGCTTTGAATTAAAACCACGATTCTGGTATATTAAAAATAAGTGCATTAATCAATAATAAATAATTAAAATAAATATATTTTTAAAATTTAAACATAGCATAAACAAATAGCAAAACATTATTTAATATAAGTCAATACAAATTAAATCTAATTCAAACTTAAACATAATCCGTACAAACTAAATTTATTAATACAATCAATACAAATTAAATTAATTAGGAAATTCAACCCAAGCTTCTAGTATCTCCTTCATTTACCTAATAATTCTTGTATATGAAATTTATTATGTGCAATAAAATCAATTGTAATAGACCAATTAAGTGAAAAATGTCAATATAAATAAAATTTTAATATATATATATAAATAGGTTCGTTCTTGGATTAGTTCAGTTTAGATAAGGCCAAAGCTAATAACCAATCCAATCATATCGGTTTGATGATTTGAAACTAAACTAATCTACTTAAAAACCAATCCAATCCAATCCAATCCAATGAGATTGATTTGGTTTGCTTTCTCAATTCATTGAGTAATTTGAACACTCCTAACGGGCACACCATGTGATCAAAATTATGTAGTATTATCCTACCATTTGATGTGATGGTCCATATTCAAAATCTTAAGTCATGGGCTCCTTTTGGCAAATAGATTAAAAGTAGTTTTTTTTATTTTTAACATTTTTAAGTTATATCATCTCTCTACTTTTTTATATATATTTTTAAAAAAAGTCAAAAAATTAATTTTTAATCTACTTCCCAAAACAACCAAAGTGACTTATTGTGTTCAATTTTTATCATCTGTCAGTTAATAAAGGGATTTTTATTGATAAATCTCATTTAGGAGTGTTTTAATCCAATAAGTCCATCAAGGAAATTTATAACCTACTTAGTCCTATGTGTTCATACTTTTATTCTATAAGGTCATTTTTCCTAATTTACATTATTTTGTTAGGCTCTTATACCCTTATATTTATGCTGATATATATTACACACACAAAGATAAATATGTTTGACTATCATTATGTTTTGGTAGTTCCCATGGTTCATGATGTTAATTGTCATCCAGTGTGATTCTTGGTTGTGTTAGGGTTTCGCTGATGTTTGAGGAAGACGAAGAGTGAAGACTTAATTTATGCTTTGTTTGCTTACATTGTGACGAAGTCAAAAATTGGTCAGAGGAGAGAACAACATCTTAAGGTTAGTATGTAATTGATGCATTTTCGTTTATGTTTGGATTTATATAAAGAATTGAATGCTCTGTTTTTTTGCTTTCAACTTCATTTTCTATAATTGATGAACAAGTTTTGGTTGGTTGTATGGGGTTATGTGTTTTGGTTGGTCATGTGTTTGAGATATGGCTCTGTTTTTTTAATGTGATGAATATTCACATTGCATGAACAATGTGAATGTACATAAATGATTGTATGCTCTATTTTTTGCTTTTAACATCATTATCTAGATTACATAGAGATGCAAATTTTGGTTGGTTGAATGGGTTATAGGGTTTGTTTGTTAATGCGTTCAGATATGGCTATATATTTTTTTTTTTGGCTGTGGTGAATGTTCACATTGTTTAACAATGTAAATGTACACATTGCGTGAACTATTTGAACATTCACATAGTATTGGTTATAACATTATAGGGAGATGCTTGCATGTTGTTTATTATTATTATATTTGGTAGTGTGAATTTGGACTTGTATAATCTATAATGATGTGTAGTTATAGCAATAAAGTGTTCAGTTTTGGGATTAGTAATGGAAAATATGAACACAGTTATTTTTTTGCATGATGTAAATGTTCACATATCATTAGTTATAAGGTTTTTTGTGATATTTGTGTGTTTATAATTTGGTTTTTCAATTATTTATTTTTGTGTTTTTGCAGCAGATCGATACCTTCACGTTGTTGGTGTGCTCATATGCGAGCAGTGTAACGCCCCAATTTTCATGCTCAAATGGTAATACAATAGTTATGGCTCTTTAAAGTAAAACTGATAATAAATCCTCATACTTGCATTGCATTACATGATGAAAATAGTCTTCATGTGATAATACAATTAATCCAACAACAATTAATTAAACCACAAATAATCCCAAGGGTTTACAAGTTTCCGAGGCTTGAGCCTGGTTATACAAAATGGTTATTCAAATCCATACATATAAAGCCCATGGCTTGCAATCAGAGTCACAGCAAATGAGCACATTAGGCTCTCTGCACACACTTCCACGCCTTCAATTAGGCGAAATCACCACATCTTTTCCTGCACAAAAATCCTGTAGGGTGAGTATAAAGCCCAGTAGAGAATTCTTAACAAAGTATATACATTTTACACAAATCTCAAGAGATGGAATGCTTATGCCATGCCATGCCTTTTTTAAAGTAAAACACAATTTCATCTTTTGAAAACCAACATGTTCAATAATATCATGCCATTTCAACTGCTCAACATTTATCCAATTTTATTCGAGGGGCGGTAAATACAACTCTGGTAATCCTTAAGTCAGTGTCTGCAAGTAGACTACACAAATACTACAAATTTGTCATTTTTACCAGTATCAACTAGAGGGCTCGACACCCATACTCTGTCATTTTTACTAGTAACAACTGGAAGGCTTGACACTTATCATTTGCCATTTTTACCAGTAACAACTGGAAGGCTCGACACCTATCATCTACACTACCTGTCAAGATTTACCACCGTATTTATCCCAAAACCATTTCATGAAAACTCATTTCTCAACATTCTTTTCTCAATTCAAGTTTTCAAATCAACTTTCAAAGTTCAATGTAATCAAATGAATTTGATATGCCAATGCAACAATAATCAATACATTACAACAATTCTTCCATTTTCAATTCTTCCACACAATACTACCATTGTGATCAAAATTCTCATTTCTCTTTTAAATGCAATTTCACAAGATGAATGAATACTTTTATTTCAATTCATCCAAGGAATAACATAATTCTCACATTTCAAACATTTCTAACAATCTAGTCATTTCAAGACTAAATCAACATTTTGAATAACAATTTTCAAAATGAACAACAATTCTCATAATCCATAAAATTAATCATTTATACAAATATAAATAAGAAATTTTCTAAACATCATTTATTTTGGCACACAAAAATAAATATAACAATATTACTCATAGATTTTCAATCTCTTTTAAAATCCCAAATTTCTAGGTTTTCTCACCAAACTACATAGCTCAAATCTTTTGAAAGAAAACTCTCGAAAATCATCTTTTCTTCAATCAACAAATATCAAAACCCATAAGATTATTTTAAAAGAACAAGATAAAAAACCCACTTTCAAAATTGCTCAACTTCTTAAATCAAAATAAATTTTCAGAAGCTATCAAAGGATGATTTTGAAAATCATCTAGATCTTGCAAATTTATATATATATATAACTTAAAGAAAATCCCTACCTCAAGTTTGAAGAAGAAATAAGTTGAAAACCCCAAAATCAACGTCGATGAAACTCGATCTCTACCGCACACAACGTAACTCTCGCCTAGACAACCAACTTTGATGAAGAACTTTGATCTAAATCCCAATGGGTTTGGAGAAATCAAAGATCTGGTGAGGTTTTCGATAGGAAATGTAGAGAGAAAGGAGAGGAAATGTTTTTAGAGAGAGAGAGATAGAGATATACAAAAAGTGACATTCAATCAGTCCAAAGAGAGAAGAAAAGGAAAAAATTTCGGATCTACCTAACTTCACGCA
Source organism: Camellia granthamiana (assembly GCA_036172215.1). Taxonomy (NCBI): domain Eukaryota; kingdom Viridiplantae; phylum Streptophyta; class Magnoliopsida; order Ericales; family Theaceae; genus Camellia; species Camellia granthamiana. Next base: position 118,125,516 of record CM069906.1, read on the forward strand.
CCTCCAGCCGCACCTGCCTTTTTAGCAATGTACTTTAGCCCCGTGTCCTGTTTTCCGCACGTGCGGCCTCATCCCCCGCACTTGGGGCCCGAAATTCTCTCAGTTTAACTCCCGACACTAGACAAGCAACTTCGAATGCGTTTTGCAGTTTTGTTCGACCCCTGCCAGGGCGCTGCCCCCTCGACCCCCGCGAGCTGACCGGACAACTCAACCCTCAATCAGCCCAGTCGAAGTGGCAAAACATGAAAGAAGGATCGAAACCGGGATTGCTACAAGCAGTACTACTGTAATAAATGTACTGCAAGCACTATCTTATTCATGTTTCGTGGAGTGTGTGTGAAAAATAGAGTAAATTATCTGTTGATTGTGTTTCATTGTTCTATCAACTACCTAGGATTAATAGGTGTAATTTTAACAATGATGATGAGTTTTAAAGTATGTTATTATTTTCCAAATCAATGGGGGTTCAACATGTAGAACTTGCTGTTGAATTGGAAAGTGAAGTTGATCAGTTTAGTAGCTCTGGTTCGCTACATGTAGGGGGATGGGGAAGAAATGGATGCACTTTACAGATTTTGCTACTATAAAGAGAAGAAATTGTTGTCAACCCTTTAGGTCGATGGTATTACACACATGGGACAGCGGTTTGTAAGAGGTGTTGAAAATTTTCGTGATGTTTTATGCAAGTATACAATCCAATGTAGGTTCTAATTTAAGTATGTCAAGAATAAGAGAGCGAGGGTTACTGTGGTATGTGCGATGCGCGAGGATAGGGGTTGTCTGTGGGTTATACATTGTAGAGCACAACGAGCAAATGGATTTTTCTATATTAAGAGGTTGAGTAACATGCATAGTTGTTGTACGGATGTCCGGATGTCGAAGAATCCAAGAGTCAGTTCTGATTTGGTATCAACTATTATCTCTGAAATTGTTAAGGATAAGTCGTTAACTCGCCCGTGTGAGGTGGTCAGTATTTTGAAGCGGGACTATGGCTTGGATGTAAGTTAAAATTGCTAAGTGTAAAGTGAAATTAGATTTTTTTTACAAGTTAAATTTTATAAAATTAATCTCTACTAAATAAAATTATTCGTAAAATATTTGCTTTCAACTCAATTATATTTCCTTATTTAAAAAAAAAAAATTTATAACCTATTATTATATTTTTTTTCATAGAATAACACTAAAATAAGTAACAAACAATACATATCTTAAATGGGGAAAAAAAAATTATATTAGCCTAACTTGCTAATCTCGTGTAAAATTTGAGTGGTGTCAAAAATTCTTGTAACGCCCCAACTTCCGGACCGTTAAATACATACAATAATACAACACAAATGAATTATCTATGCTATGGTTCATTTGAAGACTTAGACTATTTTTTTTTTTTTTTTTCCTTTTGACTTTTGGTTTGGCAACGTTTTTAATCCTATAGCAGAACACAAATGAATTATCTATGCTATAACTCTGCTTATATGTGTATATTAAAATATTTTGGTTATTTATCCTACTTGTGTTGTATATTAAAAGTTGGGGTGTTACAGAAGGCTATATTTCCTCTCTTATGTTTGTCTCATGCTCTTTTATATTACCGAATTACCAAATGTGACTAACTTGTTTGGCAAAAGATCTAATAAACGAGAAATGATAAGGGGTTGGCGATGGGTGACATTCACATTAGTGTTTTGGAATAATTTATACATATGAATGACATGAATTATGATGGGATTAAAACCAAATGAGTTAAGTCTTGCGCAAGAGGTCTAAGCAAGCCCCTAAGTTGATACAGATGTATTCAAACTTTACATGATGGTTTCAGGGTGTAAGTGAGCCCTTTGGTATGGTATGTACAGGGTGTAAGCGAGCCCTAGGCACGATTTGGCATGGTATGTGTAAGGTGTAAGCAAGCCTACTTGTTTGGCTATTACTGACCAGTAAATAACCAGGAGGTGGGCATAGGTGGTAAGGTCCGCAAAGCAACAAAAGGGGGAGTTCTGAATAGTCCGGTGTTCAATCATTGTGGTTGGGTAGAAGGATCTCTTTGGGGGATTGTAGAGGTCTAGTCTAACTATTCATTCATAGAACCTTGTTGTCATATTGTATGTTATGTTACCCAATTTATTCTGTGTATAGTTGATTGGTTGATAGAAGATATGGGGGTGTGTGTGTTTTTACTGGGCATTTCAAGCTCATGGCGTGTCATGCCAGGTGATAAAGTAGTTTACAATGGTGAAGGTCATTTCGAAGGCAAATAAGATAAAATGTTGGAGCTGTGGTTCATTTGAAGACTTAGACTAGTTTTTTTTTTTTTCCCTTTTGACTTTTGGTTTGTCAATGTTTTGGTAATCCTGTAATAGAACATAAACGAATTATCTGTGATATTAACTCTGGTTATATATGTATATTAAGATGTTTTGGTTATCTATCCTACTTGTGTTGTATTATTGTACGTATTTAACGGCCTGGAAGGGGCGTTACAGAATGGTATCAGAGTTTAGGTTCAAACCTTACCCACGTGTTTCAACTTCAAATGATTTGACGATCACCTATGAAGGGAAGTGGTTTTAACTTTGAACAGGGCAATGTATTGAACATTAGATACAATATAGAAATAGGGGATACTGTTATTTTTACGAGTCTTCTATCGATCATCATACCCTCATTTCATATTTGTAACCTTGTTTGATGCCGTTTACTTTCAAGATTAAGTTATTACCATCTGATCTTACTTTATATTTTTCAATTATACCATTTGCTAGATTGACAACCTTGAGCCTTGATTATGCCATCTTGTACGAGAATTTTTCTAAAAGTTATAATTTCTTTATTCAGTGACGAATCTTGGATATTCAGTTTGAAATGCGGATGGCTGACACAGTTTCAAGTTAAATATCTAACTTAGTCACTATCTCTATAACCTTGACCACATAAAAGTAGTAAATCATAATCCATCCGTATTTTAGATGATCCTTGTATTCATTGATGCAATTACTATAATATTCTTCCATCTCCACTTCGTATTCTTTATTAATCCAGTTTTAAAAGTCTTGTAGTTATTATTTTGCCTATATATATGTGTGTGTGTGTGTATATGTGTGAAGTTGTGTTGTGTGCTTCTCTATATTTGTTATTTACTACTTGATCTTATTACTTTAAACACCGTAGGATAATTAAACCATAACTTTAAGATTAATTGATTACCCTTGAGAATTTCCTCCATAATTAGACTTCAACTTATGCCTCACCCCGTACTATGAACAGAAAGAAAAAAAAAATAGTGAACCACACTCGAGCCAACGGCTACACCGAGACAAGTGATAACACACAAGCTCGCGAGCAATAATGCAATAAGAATGAAGTATCATGTAATTGAAACCCTGAGAATGGACCAATACCCGCGGCTGAAATCTTGAGCCGCATTGGAAACCAGATTCTGGAACAATTGGGTCAATTGAGAGGGAAAATGCAAGAAAGTTCAAATGGGGGCCAGACCCTACGATCAAAGGAAGAGGACGAAGACCCGTTAGTAATTAGAGGTAACATCGTACTCTATAATTCTTGGGTTCACGCCCTATTCGATTATGGCACACCATTTTTTTTATTATAAAAACATCATGTGTTAAATTGTTAGGTCTTACATGTGAACCTTTAAAAACTAAGTATCGTATCACCTTTGGGAAGAAGTGTCAATGTGAATTAGAAGTGTCAGGTTTACACTTGATTTGCAACCTTGTGGTTAGAGACATGTTCGATTTTGACATAATCTTAGGTATGGATTGGTTATCTGCCCACTAAACGGTGATTGATTGCTACCAGAAGAGGGTGACGACTTACACACCTGATATGAGGTGTTTCCAAGTTAAGGAGGATAGAGAGGAGTGTCTTAGCACGACAATGTTGTGGCATAATCAACTTGCTGGGTGTTCTGGTTAAAAGAAGTCAAATTTTTTGAACACGTAGTGTCTGAGCATGGGATTGCAGTAGACCCGGCCATGGTAGAAGTAATATTAGATTAGAAGTAGCCAACCTCAATATTTAAAGTTCGTAGTTTCTTAGGGTTGGCTGGTTATTACTGACGGTTTATTCAAGATTTTTTTTTAAATTGGCTAAGTCAATGACTCGTCTAATGCAAAAAGAGGTAAAATATGATTAGGATGAAGCATGTGAACGATCCTTTCAAGAACTCAACAAGAGATTGATTAGTGCCCAATACTCATCATTTCGGAGCAAGACGAAGGATATACAATGTATTGTGATGCGTGTAAGGATGAGCTAGGCTGTGTGTTAATGCAAAATGGAAAGGTGGTGGCTTACGACTTCGCGCAACTGAAACCGCATGAAAGGAATTATTCGATACATGATCTGGAGCTGGCAACGATGGTTTTTTCGCTAAAGCAATGACGTTAATATGGTGAACAGTTTGAGATTTTCACAGATCATAAGAGCTTGAAGTATTTGTTTACATAGAAGGACTTGAAAATGAGACAAAGACGGTGGATGGAATATCTCAAACATTACCATTTTACTGTATCTTATTATCCTAGCAAAGCTAATGTGGTGGCAAATGCCCTAAGTTGCAAGAACCCGGGGATTATTGTTAGCCTGGCACTCAAGGAATGAAACATGGTCGGAATACTTAATAAGTTTGGAGTACAGATGAAAGCTGATGACGAGAAGGTACACCTTGGTACTCAAGTTGCTACGACCAAATTTCTGAACGAGGTAATGGAGTCACAAAAGTATGATCAGGAGGTGGCGTTCATAAAAGCGTGAATAGCATCCGGCGATCAAATACTTGATTGGATGATTTACTCAGATAGAAGTTTGAGATGTCAAGGCAACGTGTTTATGCCATAAGAAGAGTCACTTAGAGAAAAAGTTTTGAAAAAGTTCCATCATTTGGTGTTTGCAGTGCACACAGGAGGGACGAAAGTGTACCAAGACAAACACCAATACTAGTGGAACAGAATAAAGAAACTATAGAAAAGGTGAAACTTATTCAATAAAGATTGATGGCAGCTCAAGATCATGAGAAGAGTTATGTAGATAAAGAAGACCTCTAACTTTCGTTGTCGATGATGTTGTCTTGAAAATTTAGCTCTGTCGAGGTATTATTCGTTTTGGAAAGAAAGGAAAATTATCACCTTGGTATATCAGACCCTTCGAGATACTTCAAAAAATTAGAGAGGTTGCGTACAAATTGGTTCTACCCCCGTAATTGGTTGGAGTACATGATGTTTTCCACGTATCTATGTCGCGGAAGTACATAATGCACCCTTCTGGGAAGAAATCCAACTCTACGAAGATGCTACCTTTGAGGAGGGACCAGTAGCAATTATGGACAGACAAGAAAAGAACTTGCGAGGAAAGATAATTCAACTTTTTAAGATACTCTGGCGTCACTATAGTATTGAAGGGTTCACCCGGGAACGTGAAAACGCAATGCGGACAAATTATCCACAACTATTTGACTTCAATTAATTTTATAACATTGAGAGGTTAAAAAATAAGGATTCAATTCAATTAATCTAAGTTCACAATCTAAACAAAAGGGCACTAGTAAATTATGAAAGAATTAATTAGTGATTTTACATTAAAATTATGATAAAAGTATTATTTAATTATTACTTTACTGTGATTAGTTTACTTTTTATTTTGTATTATAGGCTTATATTTTATTTAGAGTAATATTAGAAACACTAATTAGTATATCAACTAAAATACTAATTAATACATAAAGAACACATGTGGGTTCTACCATTTAATATGGTCTTACCTAATATTGTATTTAGATAGTGTTTTATTTGGTAGTACATTAACTAGTGTTCCTATCATTATTGTAAAATTTTTCTTTTGTTGTAAACTAGATTTATTAAATCATAAAGCAACAAAACTATATTTTTATATTTTAAATTTTTTTTTCCGAAGGTTTTATATTTTTTTAGTTGTTGTAATGATTTCTTCGTATCTTGATTTATATAAATAAAATTTAGTCTAATTTTAGTGATTATATATAGGAAAATTTGGTCAAAACTCCCTTATAATAAAAATTTAATGTATTAAGAACAAATACAAAAAAATTTAGGTAAACTATCAATAGGTCCTAATAATTTGACTTAATTCCCATCAAGTCCTATTGAAAATAAGTTTTAGTAAAAGCGTTATTAAAAATAATTTTTTGTGACATGTTTTACATATATTGCTAAAAATTAGCAATTAATGACTTTTTTTGTCATGATTTTTATAAATTATCGCTAAAACTTATAATTAGCAACGTTTTTCTGTGATGAATTTTTCAAAGTGTCGCGGAAAGTTAAAACTTAGTAATGTTTTTTGTGACAATTTTTTTAAACTGTTGCTAAAGCTAATAATTAGTGACTTTTTTGTGATAAAATTATTAAACTGTCTTTGAAAATTAACAATTAATGACTTTTTTAAAATGGTATTTGATAAAAAAAATATTATTAATTATCATAGGACCTATTAGAATCTACGCGTAAGTCCCCGAAAAAAAATTTTCTTGAAAAATTTAGCACATACAACTATTATCAAAATATCCTTAGTGAGTAATTTTATATTTTAAACTTTAAAAAGATATGACTTTTGAAATTAATATTTTTAGAATCCTCCTATCAAGATCTATGAAACAAAATCTACATTGACTACTATAAAATTATTTTTTAAAAAAAATACCATCAAAATTGACGTAAATAGTAACATTTTACTATGTTTCACAGTAAAATGTTACTCTAGTTAAAGTAACATATTACTACTAAAATAACAATTTACTGTTTTCTTGAATAGGGCACCAATAATAAAAAAAACAGAGTATGAATGAAAGGAAACTCTATGAGTTTCTTCACTACAATTTCACAAGCAAATCAACAACAATCAACAAACAGCTCGAATAGAATTGAATTGAATGAAGATTTGCAACTCGACGATGTTCTGTTGCTCTGCAACTCGATGAATGTCTCACTACTACAAATTGAAAAATGATTAATGAAAGAGAAAAACAATTCCAAAACATAGCTGAAGCAACAAGCTGAGGGGATTTATGAACAACTCTTTATGTGGCCATCATCGAAAACATTCATTCTGATTTGGTGGAGCAACTGATGAGAGTCCGATCAATTAATGTGAAACTGAGCAATTCAAATGACATGACCCCATTTGATCTTCTTAGACAACGGCCAAGTTCTGCATTGCTTGATATATTAACACAACAGCTAATATATGGAAGGACAAGTTTGTCAATATATATATATATATCCTCCATAAAAAAAGGGGCAAATTACCAGCACCCCTTCGTGATTTGATTAAAATACGAATTTCTCCTGAAATTTGAGAAATTACATCCCGTCTCCTGAGGTTTATATTTGCATAACAAATTGCCCCCTCAGTTGTTATGCAAATATAAACCTTAGAGGGTAATTTGTAATTTTTCAAACCTTAAGAGGAAATCCATATTTTAGTCAAACCTTGAGGGAGTATTGGTAATTTGCCCTAAAAAAATCTCTCTCCAAGTAAGGGAATTTATGAAACAAAAAATTACAAGATGTTCTTCTAAAAAAAAAAAAAGAGCCTAGTGAATGGATTTTAATCAAATTTCCCTTATATTATATATATATATATATATATATTATTAAAAGTAATATTTTTTCATGCTTAGATAACATATTGTAAGAGTTTACTTTTTTCTAATAGAGTCACGTCATTATGTATTTTCTATTTATATATAAATTCTACACAAATTCCATTTCAATTATAATAACCAATTTTATATGGACTCTATTTAAAAAATACTTATTTTCCATAATTAAATACATGAATTTAATTATATGAATCATACGGATTAAATTAATTTCTATTTTTATTTTTTATTTTTTTATCTATCTTATTGATATTTTAATATTAATCTATATTTAATATTTTATTTAACATAAAATTATTTATTATAAAAGAATTATATGTAATTGAAATTTTATATACCTATATACAATATGTAAGAATAACTCAAAATAAATATTAAACAAAAAAAATTAATACTCTACATAATTAATTTATGTATTTTCTTTTTAATTCAATCACAACATATTTATATTTAACCTTTTAAATAAATTTTATATAATTCTATTTCTATATTTTTTTCTAAATAAAAATAAAATTAAATAATTAGAAATCACTATTAGTTTTATATTACTATTCTCTTTCTAATTTAATTATTATTTTTAATATTAAAATGAGTATTTATTTTATTATTTTATAATTTAATATATATATATCATATAAATTAATTTCACTTTTATAGTACAATAGAATTAAAATTACCAGAATAAACAAATAATTTAACTAAATTTATTATATAGCTATTTAAGTAATATTTTTATAGAGTGATAAGATTAAAATTATGAAAATAAATAATTTAAATTTAAATTTTATTTTAAATTAAAAATAATTTTATTATTTTGTAACACATATCATAGTATAAAATATCATTACATTAATTAAAATTAACGCTATTGTGATTTTATTTCAGACATCATATTTCTAGAAGTGATTTACATATAAGTGTAATGCCCAATTTGATATTCATTAATTAAAATAATAGAACTCAATATTTTGTTTGTATTAAGTTTTTAAAAGATCAATTGACAAATGTCAAATGATAAATAGCGTAGTGTATTATTTTAAAAAATAATGATTCATCAAAAATGATTTTGTATATTTAATGCACTTATTGATATTTCTTGAATAATTTTTAAATAAAAAATTAAATAAAATTGAATTTAAAGAATTACTGATAATCCACCTTCATAAGTTCTACTAGAAAAGATATGTAAAAATAATTTAGTTAAAATAAAAATTTTACAATTATTATGATGTGTCACATATTAATCAGAACCCATTTAGAACCCCATTTAGAACTAAAACTATTAAGGTTATAAAGATTTTGTACCTAATTTCCTTTGAGGACTTATTTATAATTTGAATTTGTTATTTTTTATGCATCAATGTGACACTTACGATCTTATTAATATAAGTATAAATGATACATTTGAATCAACACCTTAAACACTTTTTTTGTACAATAAAATACTTAAATATTGTCATAAAAAAATATTATAATAGATCATAATTTAACACCACTTAAAATATAATTAAACATCTGATGCACAACTTTATATATAACAAACAATATAAAAAAATTAACAAAGACATTTTTAATTAATAACCAAATAATACACCATGTATTATAACTAAGTCATAATTTATATATCATAAAATTTTTAGTTTATTATTTTTTTTCTTAGAAAAACCTATTTTGACACAAGTGAAATTCATGATTTTTAATAAATTTGATTAACACAAATGAGAATTTGATTTCAAATTAAGAATACACAATTTTTTTTTTAAACTTTGAAAGAAATTATTTTTATAAGCTTATTTTACATAAGATCATATACGATGACAAATTTTTTTATCAATTATTAACAAATTTATTTATATTTAACTTTCAATTGTTAAAATTTTCTATGCATAAAATATTAAAATTCAAAATTAATTTTTTATTTTAAAAATAAATTTCATTACAAGTAGAATTTGTGTAGGTATTGTAAATACTTATCATTTTATCCAAACATTGTTTTTTTTTAAAAAAAAAATTGTATATAAATGGCTCAATTTCAAAACTTCACCTAGGCACCGAATATCTTAGCCCCGTCAATGTTGCTGTCTTTTTACCTATTTGTAAGATGGCATTTAGAATGATCTAAATAAATATTTTTTTTTATTTTTTTATAAAAAAAATAAATGGATAAAGTAACACAAAATATAAAATAAAAAAATAAAAAAAGGATACTAAATAATGCTTAAGTTCTTGTCTAGCACGATATTCTTTTTAGGAGAGGGCGTTGCTATGGTCCATAAGAATCGCCGCGAATTTTATTTTGATACCTTAAATTGTTTATTTTGTCAAGCCTTTCATTCATATAATTCACACATAAAATTAGACTAATTCAATAATTATAATATATTCATTTTACTACATTGTCACCAAAAATATAAATAATAATTACATTTCTAAAAATAAATAATTTATTTTTTGTGATAAATATAATAAATTACAATTGTAAAGTCTACTTAATTTTTTAATAAATATAACGACAAAATATTTAATAAAATAAATAAATCGAATCATGAAAAATGAATCCAAACAATGCCTTCCCATTCAATTTACGAATAGAAGAAAACTCACCGCTTTTTAATGTGGGCTTTTAAAAAAAATAATTAATTAATTTTTTTGGGAGCAAATTGGCACACCTGATTTTAAATTAACTCAAAAATTCATATTTTTTCTGAATTTTTTTAATGAGTTTTTTACTTTCATTTTTTTTAATTTGTATAAAAAATTATTACCTTTCAAGTCTAGTCTAATCTAAACGATCCAAAATTTTCTTTTCAAAAAATAAAAATATTAAAATTGAAATTCCCAAAAATCACAATGTAGACTTTTACCCTAAAATAGTCCCACGTTAGAGCTTCTTCACAAATCTAATGAATGAAAATGAATCAAAAACAGAACAAAGCCAGAAACATAAATATACATATGATCAAAATGAATATGAATAGGGATCTATGCATCAGCATGTGGGTGTAAAGAAAATGATTGAGGCTCAGATCTGCTTTGATATCAGGCTGAGAACTGTGTTTCAATCCGCCATGGCTGCAATCAACAGTTGCCTGGTGAGAGATAGAGAGAGAAAACCAGATCTAACCTCTGTCTTTCCCTCTCTTGCTCACTGACCTTCCGGGTTGCCCCGCCATGAAACGGATCCGATTATCTCAACGTCTGATTTGAAAACCCAGAAGAGAAAATTTATCATCACAGCCTCTATTAAGGGTTTGTTTGGGAAGAAGCTTTGATTAATGCAATTGTTGCATGCTGGTTATGCTCTGCAGAAGGGTCGGTTTTAAACCAACCCAACGCTCACACACACACACACACACAAACACAAACACAAACACACGCACACACACACAAAGACAGATAGATAGATGCATTGATCAGAGATCAGAAAAACACACCCAAATCCAAGAATAACCAATAACTTCTCCATCCAAAGGGTTGTTGATTTTTAGAGATTGAAGAAGATGAAATCATAGGCTTCTTTTTTCTGTATCATACAGATTACAGAGAGGGGCAACCACCCTCAGAAACATCCCATCCCTCTGCTGGGAAGCCTCTTTCATTCTCTGGGTTTCAATCCCCTACCTTGTTTTGCGTCTCCAATGCCCTTTTATATGTAGGGTCTTGGTTTTATTTTTATTTCCTTATTTAACCCTCTTGTAGATATTTTGAGTGCGTTTGATTCCACGTACTAGATAAGGGGAAAGTTAGAATCTATTAGACTTAAATTTTAGAAATGTAAATCTTTCGGATTATTTGATTAGATTAGATGTATATTTTATATTTGTTTATGGGATTAAATGTGTGGAAATAACTATTTTTAGTGAATCTAATGTTTGATTGGACTGGCTGAATAAGGATAAATGAACAAAAGACTATTTTACCCTTCTTCAATTATTTACTAAATAATAATAATAATATTAAATCTTTCTTTAAATTTAATCTTTGTTTTTAATTGATTAGTGGACCATAATTAATTATTTAATTTTTTCAATGTTTAAAATATACATTTTTCAAATATTTATATTTTTTAATGGTCACATTTTTTCAATATAAATAAGACTACGTCCCTTCTAATTTTTATCCAACACAAAAAAAATTATTTGTTCTAGCAACATCACACCAGCAACATACCCCTTATAATTTTTTATCTAATACAAAAAAATTGTTTGTTCTAGAGCATCACACCAGCAACATATCCCTTCTAATTTGTATCCAAGACAAAAAAAAAAAAAAGGGTTTGTTCTAGTAGCATCACACCAGCAACATACCCCTTCTAATTTTTATCAAACACAAAAAAATTATTTGTTCCATCACACCAGCAACAATACATAACACACCCAGCAAATCCACACAACACATCAATTAACAACCAAAAATAAAAACAAACTACCAACATGAAAGTGTTATATGTTCATAAGGATGTCAGCAGGTACAAATATTTGTTCCTACAACTAGCAGCCTTCAACAACAACAACAACAACAGTATCCCATGACTAGATGAGTTAGAGGCACCAAATCATGATATAACAATTTAACCCACAAAATACAGTGCTTGATGAATAGAAAAAGCAACAATTAAGTCTATGGAGCATAACCCAAAAACCAAATATTTCCATCACATGCCACAAGTTTGTTATGGAGCATTCCTATTTAGCTACCTCATTACTTACCTCAGCCTATCATCATGTGTCAAGCTAAAGAAAATGTCAAGCTTTTGGACATCATGGATATGATTTCGCAAGCATCTAACCTTTCATCTACGGTAATTGGCAACTTTGTAAGTTCATCATTTAATGATGTTCGTTTTGATGCGACATCATATGAATATCCCATCATTTTCCAATGAATTCTAGTTTCTCATTGATTTTACCCATGACATCTATCAACTTGTCATCCAACATAGACAACTCTTCAACTATATCATCATCAGATCTAGATTTTTTCTGGTCTTTCTTTTTGGCAGAGCTCTCACAAGCCCGCTGAGTTACTGAGTTTGAACTATCCATTCCTTCACTAGTGTGACTATTTACTCCCATTTGTTCAAGAAAAGTGTCATTATCTGCAAGGCCATGCAACAACACATCTTCCCTCAGCATTCATAGCCTCAACTGCATCAGCAGGTCCTTCAGCAAACTCCCCTGTAGCTCAGTCTTTGCCAAATATTTGAATCCATTCATCGAAATGTAGGAAAGTTTTGTTCCTTAAGTGTTTTGCATCAATGTCCCTCTACAATGACCAACTAATCCCAATTAATATAGGAAAAGTGTATTTCAAAAGTAGTTACATAAACATGTAGCAATTATAAAAAAAAAAAAAAAAAAAAAAGTATCTACATCATGGTAACTTTGCCCGAACATATGCTTCCCATACATTATCACTCTCCACATCGATTCTTTTTTCGATGTCATTCCATCCAAACCCACTAGTAGCAAGCATATCGGACACAGAATTATAGTGCTTCTTTCATATTTTAATTTTTGATTCAATATGGGAATAGCCATGTAAGTCTGTCCCAGGTAAGGTATCCGCCAATTTAGTTTCCAGTCTCGCAAGATAGCTCGCCTTGAAAGCATTGCCAACTTTCATTCCTTCATTAACAATGGACACCAATGTTGAAATTGGAGCATCCTCTTCACGTGGGCTCCAAATTCGCCTTTGTTTTGACGAATCAACCTTGTCATTCTTTTTCTTACGAGAACTGGATACCTTATTATCCATGCCTAAAGTAATCATTCAATATTTCATACACATTACAATAAATCATTAATAACTCATAAAATAAATTGTCATATATTAATAAAAGTACATTTTCAAATCCACATTGTCAGATATTAATAAAATATCTCATCAAATAATTCAACATCCACATTGTCAGATATTAATAAAAATACATAGCAATGTCACATTAAAAATTTAAATGGTTTAACAACAAATCAAAGTAGAGCACAATAGTAATGAAAATAAATACTAAACTATTCTCATCCAACCCCCCCCCCCCCACTAGCCAACAATCGTTGTACAATTGCATAGCGAGTGTATCCCGCACATAGTCCATTCATTAGATGTCTCAACAGTATTAATGAAATCATCTCCCATTGGCGGTTGATTTTCTTCGTCATCATCGTCATCGTTCATAGGGTCAACTGCCATCTCTCGTCGAATAAAATTGTGTAACAAGCAACATGCTGTGATAATACGATTTTGGGTTCTAATGGGGTAGTATGATGCACTACAAAGTATTGCCCATCTCATTTTTAAACAATCCAAAACACATTTCTATGGCATTCCTAGTGTAACATGCCCAGGGGTTGCCCACGCGTGTTAAACAGTTCGGACTTCCGAAATCTCTTTGATCTAGTCTCATGAGTGCAATGTGAAACATAGATGAGAGTCCAGATTTGGCAACTTTTAGTGAAAATCCATTTTATTGCAATTTTGTCAAAAATAGATTGCGTCATCCGATCTCAGAGTCGCCACCTAATATTTTGGGAAATTAGGAAACCCATGACTCAGTGCCAAGGCCACTATTCGTCGTAACCAAGGATGCTTGGCTTAGAACCTTAGGTATGAGAGGGGAAGGTCAATAATGAGCACCCCCGCTCACCCGATCAAAAGATCGGCCTCTACTAAACCATGATATGAATTTTATTTTCTTTATATGTTCATGTTCTAATTATTTAGTAAATCCTAAAATTTACTATGCATAGCATACAATTATAGACTAGTTTGCTCAAATTGGAACAATTCAATTTTATGTTTGTTTGTCGAAAGGGGTTTGAATTTGCCACTTGACAAAGTGGGCTTAAAGTTTGTGAATTTGCCACTACAAAGTGGGCTTAAAACGTACATTCGTTGAATCATTCCAATTCAATCAACAAGCCTTTATCCACAAGCATTCATACAGTTATATCAAGTAAACAAATAGCCTCATGGTAAAATGCTAACACATAGTAAGAAAAACACACACAGATGGGATGCTAAAGCATAAATACTCACAGATTGACCGACGTCCCTCGAACAGCTACAAAACAAAGTTAGTAAAATATGTACAATCTTATATACAGAATCCTAATGCAATTCACTCATGAGATGCACTAAAGATTCGGCTTCTAAAATATGACATGTAAAACATTGCAAAAACATGTGATAGCGCATAAAACTATGGGATAATCAATTAAAGCATAAAGATGCAAATTTAGCCGAATCTTAATGCATGGAATATGGATGTAAAGCAAGAATATGCATGACATGTCAGATATATACATATGTACAGTTAGGGAAAACGATTAAAGAATGGGATAGGAAGAAGCGGGGGTAAGGGATTATTACAACACTTTAATATTACAAATCCAAATGAGAAACAGGAGGAAATAATAAAATAAAATAAAACCCTCACAAAACACTCAAAATTAAAATAAAATTTTTAAACCCTGAGCATTCAGCAACTAGCAAACATCCATGTGTCTTCAATCCCATCCAGTCCATGTAAACGCATCTTCAATGTAGACCCCACCAAAATCACTCAACATTTCAAATTGATCAAGAACTTTAAGTGGAAATATATCCACTCAAATAATATGTCCACCCATAATCCAAATATTCTATTTCTACACTAATTAAATTAACTACTTCTCCACTACCACCTTTTCTCTCTCTCTCAAACAATTTTTATCCTCTTCTAGAAAAACATACCCACATCCTGTCATCTCACCACCTTTTCTCTCTCTAACCGTGTGTGTGTCTGGACCGCTACTCTGTGTGTGTTGTGGCTCTGTATCAGTGTTCTCTCACCATACACTGAGAGAGAGATAAGTTGTGGCTCTGTATTAGTGTTCTCTCACCATGCACCGAGAGAAAGATGAAGTTGGGTGGGTGCCCTAGAGAGAGAAGAGAGAGAGCTGGATGTCTTCTTTTGAATTTTGAGAGAGAAGAGAGCCCATGTGAGAGAGAGCCAGAAGAGAGAGTTGCCAAGAGGGAGGAGAGCTGCCATGCATATGTGTGTGTATGCCGAGAGGGAGACCCAGCAGCTTTGAACATTTTTCATGGCCCTTGCTCGAGAGCTCCTAGAGTGAGGGAGAGAGAGAGAGAGCTGCATGCCGAGAGAGAAAGCTTGGTCCCCCCCCTCGCTGTCTGTGGGTGTGTGTGTGTGTATATCACGTGTGAATGGTGTGCATGTGATGTGTATCCGTGTGGTGTGTGTGTGTTGCATGTGCCATGCATCTGTGCATTGGTGTCTCTGTGCTGTGCTCCCCCCCCTCTTTTCAGTGGGTGTGTGTCGTGTGTGTGTTGGGTGTGTGTTGTGGTTCTCCCTCCCTAACTTGTGTGTCTCCCTGTATCAGTGTGGTCTGTCTGGGTCTGCATGGGTGTGTATGGTGTCTCCATGTGTTGTTTTCAGCCGAGAGAGAGAGAGAGAGATACCGCTAGAAAGAGAGAGAGAGAGAGAGCTGAGGTCGTGTGTGGTCTCTCCCCTCTGTGTTGTGTGCATGGTCTCCCTCTCCAAGCCGAGAGAGAGAGAGATAACCTGTGCCTGTGTCTCTCTTCCTCCCAAAAAATCTGTGTGTTGTCTCTGTGCTAGCCATGGGTCTGCTCCATGCATGTGGGTGTCAAGCTCCTCTCTTACCTTTCTCTCTCTAAGCCAAGAGAGAGAGAGAGTGTGCAGCTGTCTCTTCCCCCTGTAGTGTGTGTCCTCTGTGGGTTCTCTATGGTTGGGTTTGTATGCATCAAAGACAGAAAATGTTAGAGAGAGAAGAGAGAGCCCTTTGGGTGTTGTCTCCATCTGTGGTGTCTCTCCTATTCCTTTTTTCAAGCTGAGAGAGAGAGAGAGCTAGCTCTATCAGTCTGTGTGTGTTCTTTCTTTCTTTTCAGATCCCAAGCCCCATTGCCCCATGTGCCATCTTTAATCATACACTCACCTTTCTCTCCCATCTTCTCACTTGCTCTCTTTTTTTATATTATTCACCCACGAGAGAAAGGCCCCAACTGCATGTGTATCTCTTTTTTTTTTTTGAAATTCTACCTCACCCACCCTAAAATGCTATCCACTGAAGAATGCTGTGTCCCCCCTACCCATGTGTGTAAGTTTCCACCCACTCTCACTTTCTCTTTTAAAAATACTCCACCACCGCCCCATTCCATCTTCCACCCACTTTTTTTTCTTTTTGTTGATTTTTTATTTTTTTTATGTTTTATTTTTGTTTTTCTTTTTATATTTTTTTTTATCATTTTCATTTTATCAAATATCTAAACAAAACATTTAAAATATGTACCACCACACAAAAATTATAGAAAATTATAAAATACTACAAATTAGTGATGGCCAATATGGGTGAAGTTTGGGATTAAAATTTCAATTTGATTTTTCTGGTGAGGATGGTCAAACTAAAGTGCCCAAGTCTTAGGATAAGTCAAAATGGGGTATCTACACCTAGCTTGTGCATGTTTCATATTGAAATATTCCTGGTAATTACTTGGAGTTTCCCTTTCTCTCCAAATAGACACATGGTATTGCTGACCACGGTAAGGTGCTAAAAACCCTTACCCATTTCTATAGCCCGCATCCACTAGGTAGTAGTAACCTCTGTGTGGAATGTTATGCATTAAACTCAATTATTATACATGAACTTAGGAAGAATTAAGTATCATGAAATTACCATTTGAAATCCTTAGGCCATTAGGCTAATTGATCGAATCTCTTAAAACCCTAGAGTCGGCCGCTGACCTTTCCCACCCCGGCAACACGTATATAAAATTCATTTGTTGGGAGCAAACTACTAGAACATTAGTAACAATATCTCCCTTTCTTGTCCTATACCTTGCTTGATGAATCACGGATACACAAACTCTAATATAGGTGTCATCAGGTGCTCCAAGGACAATTCTAAACAAACCAGTTGAATTGATATTATAATAGTTATGGTTTTTTGTTTTGGGTAAAATAGAGAACAAAAGAAAATTAAAAAAAAAATAATGTAAAGTTACCAAATTTGTGGACAATATATTTACCTGGAAGCAATTCCACCGTGGATCTGTGTTTGCTTTGGTAATAGGATTTGGTGTGCTAAGTAAGTTGGCTTACAGGCATAGCACAGCCTTTAAGACATCATTGACATATCGACTGACAGTCTGTCCAGATCTATAGAAATTGAACTTAACATTTCGTATTTTCAAGTGTTGTGCCAAAATGAAGAGGAAGAAGGCCACCTTATCTTCTAAAGTGACATGTTTTGAAGGTCCTAACCCACTAATTGTATGAATCATATTGCACAAAGTCATAAAAGAACAACGATCCATACAGAGTTGTTCAATGCATGTTATGTCACTTTCTCTCAGTAAACGGTTAATATGATCCATTTGTTCTTGCAACCGTTTGGGTCCTCTAATAAGATTACGTGGATACTTAGATAAATACTTTTTCAAGATAACTTGAATGACAACAGAAGCTACAGTGCATAAGGCAAATAACTCTTGCATTATAACTTGCAGTACTACGTACAATTGAAGCTCATCAATACTTTCATCGTCAAAGTCATTGATATTCTCATCCATCTATCAAAATAAATTATCATACAAAGACCATTTAGAATTACAAATAATTTAAAGAATGGAGCATCTCTAGGCATATAGATAACATATAAGAATCTACTTTTCACTAAGATAACTTCATTTCAATATAGAAAGATCAATGCAACTCGAGCTTGATTTGTTTAAAATTTGTTTAAGTTTAGTTTATTTGTTAAATGAAGAACCTGAATTAAATTTTTAGACTTTGTTTAATAATTGAGCAGAGCTTAAGCAATGCATGCTTGGCTTAAACAAACCCAAACTAGAAGAGCACAAGGAACACTGTAAACAAGTGTAAGATTGACCATGATTTTGCAACATTTAATTGTTGTTCTAAATAATAGGCACTTTTCCTTTGGTTCTTTAACTTCCAATAAACAAATGGAAATCATTCCATAACTTCAATGGATGAAAAAATGGAGACCTCTCAGTTTCTCTTTTATAATATACAGATTCATTACAATTGAACATAATCAAACATTCTTCCTTAAGAGAGAATGTTCCACATTAATTTTTTTTTTCTTAAATCAATTAATAATCTATTCAATTTAATTTCACCATAACTATGTTTAAAAAAATAAATAGCATATTTTATAATCATACTTGTCATTTATCTTTATTAATGGTTGTAATTATTAGATTAATTTAACTTATTTTATAAAAAATAAATAAATATTTAATAGATTAAATTATCGAAATGGGTTAAGGAGGAGTATGGGGCTGCACTATATCAATCCTTCACATGCTCTGTTTTTTGTTAAATAATTTCCAACTTCCAATAATGGCAAGGCAACAACGATTACAACAAAACTGGACTTCACATGCTCAGTTTTTTGTTAAATAATAAGTTCAAACTTCCAATAATGGCAAGGCAACAAACTTGTATACAAACCCAAAACCATTAACAACCATTAGCAATTAACAACGAGCTGCTGTTGTTTTTTCAAGGCTAAAAAAAAACACAACAACAATAACAACAACAACAACAAATACAGACCCAGAACCCACCAAAATAGGCATAACATAAACAAAATCCCTCATATTGAAGAAAGAGAACAAAACGAGCTCTACAAAATCCCTCAAATTTGGTTTGAAAAAAAAAATAATAACAAAAAAATAACCAGAGAGAGAAAATAAAATTTGAACCAAATTAGCCACAACAATAACCCAAATTGAAATAAAAAATAAATACCAAACAAAATGGAAGATGTAGAAAGTGTTTCAAACTTGAGTGTAGATGGGAGATCGAATGATTTGATGAAATCAAGCCACAAACAGAAGAATCGCCTCTAGGGTTTTGCCGTTTTGTTTCTTCTCATATAATGATCTGTGCCAACAATTACAGAGGAAGCAAAATATATATTATAAGGGCAAAATGGTCATTTCACCCCCTAATCCTAACAGTAAATAATCCTACCAAAATTATCCCACACCTCCCTCCCTCCCGGGACAGTGGAATCCTCCATATGGGGGATAAGGAGTCCGGCCGAACTCCATGTCTGGCGGACTAAAAAAAAAACAAACAAACGGCAGATAAGGAGCTTTCAAAGGATTACAATCCAAATAGTGGATTGTCCCCCCTTAATCCGGCGAATCAAACACGCCCTTTATGTAACGGGAATGGATAAATTTGGTTGGGTCTGATTCTGGGTCTCGTTTGAAGATTTTGGTCTTGTTTGGTTTGTTTTTTAGAAAGTAATTTTGAAGAAAATTTTTCAGAATTTTGTTTGGTTTAGTTATTTTGGAAAAAAAAATTCCAAAATCACTTTCTCTCTCTTACACATTAATTAATCACTTTTTCTCTCACACACATCTACTCAGCTACAACAAAATATCAAATCATTCCAAATTTTCATACTTTAAAACTATTTTCAAAATATACAACCAAACAAACTAATTTTTTTTTAAAACTCTCTCCCCAAAATTTTAAAAAAAAATTTATCTATCAAAATCAAACCAAACACACCATATATATTTTAGTTAAAAAATTAAAAAATAATTATAAGTTATCATATCATTCTTTTTATTTTTTGTATATCTTTTTATAAAAAATTAATAAAATAACTTGTTCTCAAACGAGACCTAAAGCAGTATTTGAGATGATTTAAATAAGTATATTTTTTTTTGACTTTGTACGGAGATTTTTATGTAATGGGAGCTAGCGATGTTTATGGGTAAATTTGGTTTGGTTTGATTTGATATTAAGGGGTATTTGGGATGATCTAAATAAGTATATTTTTTGATATTGTATGAAAAGATTTGCAGAAAAATAAAGAAGTGATATGATCCAAATAAGTGCACTTACATAAATTATGCCAAACACCCCCTAAATTTAAAATCAACCTAATCATGATCAGTTTCAAGCTTTTAATTTCAAGATCAAACCAATCATGCTCCAAAATTAATCTAAACAACTAACAAGCACACCATGTGATCAACATTATGGAGTATTATCCTCTCATTTATTAATTGACATATGATGGAAAATGAAGCTGAGATTTGATGTGGTGGTCTATACTCAAAATCTTGAGTCATGGGCTCGTTTTGGCAAAGAGGTTAAAAGTAGTTTTTTTAACTTTTAACATTTTTTAGGTTATATTATTTCTCTATTTTTTTATACATTTAAAAAAAAAAAAGGTCAAAAAATTATCTTTTAACCTACTTTTCAAAATAACCAAAGTGACTTATTGTGTTCTATTTTTATCATATGTCAATTAATAAACAAAAAAATACATTATGTCATCTTATCCAACTCTCACTTTAATTTCAACTATACCTCTAATTTTTGGATCCCACTCTCACTAACTCCTTCATTCAGCAACCCCTTTTTCAAGCCTTCACAGTCCCTCCAACCATCCCTCACTTTTGACATCCCTATTCTACCCTTTGCTACCACCTCCAACCTCCGAAAAACCCTTTTGTAGCCTTCCCACCCATTCCATTCATTAGCCCCTCATCACTTCCAACCCTTTGCCATGTCTTATAATTCTTCAATATCTCTCTTTACCGCAATCTCACCATTCCCCACACCAAAATCCATCACCTCCATTATCATCATTTTTGTTTCTCTCTCATTTTTCAAAGGGGATGGCAAGGATTGATTGGGAAGAGACAATGATGGAAGGGATAGACCGGGATTGGAGCAGAGTTGGCATAGATAGATTGAAAAGGAACAAATGTAGCAAGAATGGTATGAGAAAGGTAAAGGTAACAGGGAGGGCTGTTGGAGCTCGGATGGCTAGGTGTCACGGGTTGCCTTGCAAGATCAACTCCGTAACGTTTTGCTCGTGGTGGTGTGACCATTTAAGTGCTCAAGAATGGCCCTTGGAAGTGTCTAGGTGATGGGCATCGAGATTCCAAGTCAACGATTCGGTGCCTCAACATGGCCCCAAGATTGGCCGCAAACAGCCCAAGGTATACATGCCACCATACAGCCAGCAGCACGCCCAAGCAGCAAGGCCGCAGCATAAGCTGTACCAAGGTCGCAACCTAGGCCGCAACACAGGTTGCAGCCCACGCTAGCAGCCATCCGCAGATAGGCCACAGACAGGCCGCGGCTCAGGCCGCAACCTAGGCCGCCTACTAGCCTTGCAACCCACAGCCCAGGCCACGGCTCAGGCCGTAGCCCAGCAGAGCAGCCAACAGTAGCAGCCAACAGTGTAGAGTTTTGGCGCGTTGTTTGGGCATCCAAATGAAGGAATGTTGAGATGAAATATTTATTGGAAAGAGGTCTTGGTAGAAGTGTTTTTCCGACCAAGTTTCGTGATTTTTCTTAATTTGTGAAAATTTTGAAAAATCATTATGACTCCTTGGACATAGGGCATGTTTCCTTCTGCTGGTTTGTCAAAGGCTTAACAAGCATATATAAGGAGGCATAGTGTACTACTTACATGCATTCCCGCCCAAACTGGGCTTGAAGTGAGCAACCTTGGGGCAACTTAAGGGCGGGCTTTAGGCATCTAGAGGGGTGTCTAGAGTCTCCATGTGGGTTTGGGAGCCCTGTGGACGGTGCAAAAATATAAGCATTGCGTGTGCTTCCTAGGCGCGAGGTTTAATACGTTGTTTCCATTATGCCACGCGTTATGGCATTTCGGGGACTTATTTTAGATCGAATAGGCTATCGAGGCACCACCAAAAGCCTCATGTGCAAATTCAAGTGCTTGATCTGGGTTCAACCTTGCACGAGGGGATCCCGTGGCTTAAGCTAAGCGGTTGGAAGGCAACACCGCATATGTGGGCTATCAAATAAAAGTATCAAGCTATGCATTGACTAAATCCATTGAGGGATGACATTATGCTACAAGTGAGCTATGGATTGAGATGTTGCCTTACTTGAGCGATACGTTGGTGCAACGCTAAGGTGCGCAATGGCCTTAGGCAAAATCTAACACTTGTGTTGGCACGAGGACTACGCGTGTGGGCAAGAGATTGACCCTCAGTGTCTTGTGGGCTTTACATGACCATGTGGCCATCCGATATGCATCGATTGAGGCATGCTTGACCCTGTGACTTCGAGATGCTGTCAAAGACCCAATATGCTATGTTGGCTTGTCAGCTAATTCGAGGGCCTTCGCTAGCACATTGTTATGTGGATAGGCACCTTGATGATATGAACCTAAGTTGGGCAAGCACCCTGTTTGAAATAAGCTTGGCGCTGTGAAGCGACTTATGCCATGCTTGGTGCACTTGAGGCGTTAGGCCTATTTACGGCATCCGAGTGAAGATAGAGCTTCCTTGTGGAGTTATTCTGCTTAACAAAGCATTGGGCCCTAATGTTCAAAACGGGTGAGATCATTAACACTTGATTTGTCAATGAGCTATGGCGGGCTTAAACTTGGTGGAGTTTGAGTGCCACACAAGTGAAAAATTGATCTACTGTGCCTCTAAAGGAGTCGGCCCATGACAGTTGGTATCAGAGCTAGATAACTTATTTGAGATGAGCTCGATCTAGAGTGGACATGCACCTATTTTGTGCCCGATGCCTCTATTTGAAGGAGTTATGCATGGAACTCATCCTGGAGGGAAGTGTATGACATCTTAGACTCTAAACTAGACCGCCGTTGGTTTTTTGGTCAAGTTTGAACTATGGAAGCTGATTGGTGATGTCTTGGGGTATCCGTGCTTATTGTGTGTTATTCTTCAGCGATGCCTTGAACGCAGTGACCGTTCTTGAGGATGCAAATTAAGCAGCATTGTGGTTTTTAGTGTTGCCTTGCTAACTTGGTGTTTGCTTCTCACTTTGTGAACTTGGTGTGAGCATTTCTACACTGTGGGGACACCATGGCATGAATATGCTACATTTGTGAATAGGTTGCTTCCTAACCAGCAGGGTTAGCACGATTGTGTTACTTTGTTGGCTATATGGGGATTTTTACCACAGTTTGGACTTGTGTAATTGTTGTATCAGATTGTGGGCATGTGATCTTTATCTATTGATCCTTATAAACAGATTTTCGTTGGCAGTACACGTGTTATGACATTATCACTGGTTTGCTTCAAAAGGCTTATGTTTCGACTGTTCGTGGTGGTATTTGTAAGTTATGCTTGTCAGTGGTTTTGCGTCTTCAGACACATAGTTGTTGGCTTCTTAGAGGGTTTGTTCAGAAAAATTTTCAAGATAAATTTTGAGATCTTGACACTCGTGTGCAGAGGCATCGAGTGTACATGCTTGCTACAGAGCGGTGGGATAGATGAAATCACCGCTGTCAAAGGATAACCATGTAGCGGGATTGTGAAGTGAAGACATGATTTGGTGCCAAGATCAACACACCATTTCAATCGTCCTTGTTAAGATTACTAGCTTTGTGGTAGGAGCGATAAGCCTTTGAAAGGAGAAATCTTTGAGCTAAACGAGTTAGTTGACTCGAGTGAAGGCAGAGGCTAAATTACTGGGCAGCATGAGTTGAGTTTTAGCCAAACGATATGAGTTAAGCCGGAGGCCTTGCCTAAGGGCACAAGCATGAGATGCAGCTAGTAGGTTATCCATTGCAAGAGGACACGAGTTTGAGTTAAGCCAAAGGGCTTCATTTTGCCAAAGGGCATGGAAGATTTGAGTTTGCAAGAATGCATTAGCCAGAGGGCTATAATTTGCTAGAGGGCATTAGCCAAAGTGCTTTAGAGTTTGAGTTTGCCAGAAAGCAACAGCCAGAGGACTTCAGAGATTGAGCTTGCCAGAGGGCATTAGCCAGAAGGCTTTAGAGACATGAGCTTCCTATTGAGCAACAACTAGAGGGCTTTCATTTCGCTAGAGGGCACAATACAGAGGTACTTGAGTTTACTGAAGATATCAGCCAGAGGGCTTTGTGCTTGCTAAAGGGCATTATTTAATAACTTTGAGGGGCAACTATTGCTTTGCATTGAGTTAATGAGGGCGTCGATAACTCGAGTGAAAGAGGAAGTCTTGATGTGACGATCCACTGCGAGTTAGCTCAGAAGAGCACGAGGTTGCTCAGATGAGCATAAGGGACAATTAGCGGAACATTACCTAGAGGAGTTAGCTCAAGGGAGCTCGAGGTTGCTCAGAGAAGCTTGAGATTGCTTGGAGGAGCATTGGTAGAGAAGCCACTTGAGATAGAGGCTTGGCATTTCAAAGTATTGGCAAAGGGTAGAGTTTCAAAGACTCTTAGAGGAGCTTTAGCAGAGGCCATCTTCAGAGAGGGCAAATTTTCAGTGGCGGTTAACTTAGAGGAGTTTTGAAAGAAGTTGCCAACAAATAGTGCAACAAATGGGGTGCATTTCAGCTGGATTTGAGTATAAAATAATAAGGGGAGCTTGGCTAAAAGAGTTTGAACATTGAAGGTAGGCTATCGACACAGAGGTGTTAGACTCATCAGAGGAGTCGATACACGCATTGCAGCATCAGCTTTATGCTACATCAATGAGGACATTGATGGATTGAGTGGATAAGGGTGTCACAGATTGCTTTGCAAGGTCAACTCCGTGACATTTTTCTCGTGGTGGTGTAACCATTTAAGTGCTTAAGAGTGGCCCTTGGAAGTGCCTATGTGATGGGCATCAAGATTCCAAGTCAGTAGTTCGGTGCCTCAACGTGGCCCTAAGAATGGCCCCAAGCAGCCCAAGGCATATATGCCACCATGTAGCCAGTAGCATGCCCAAGCAGCAAGGCCGCAACACAGGCCGCAATCCATGCTAGCAACCATCCGCAGATAACCTTGCCACTTACAACCCAGGTTGTGGCCAACAGAGCAACCTGCAGCAGTAGTCAACAATCCAAGGTTTTAGTGCGTTGTTTGGGCATCCAAATGAAGGAGTTTTGGGCTGAAATTTTTATTGGAAAAAGGTCTTGGGAGAAGTGTTTTCCTGACCAAGTTTCGTAATTTTTCTCAATTTATGGAATTTAAAAAAAAAAATCATTATGACTCCTCAGACATAGAGCATGTTTCCTCCTGTTAGTTTGTCAAAGACTTAACAAGCATATATAAGGGGGCATGGCATGCTACCTACCTGCCTCCTCGCCCAAAATGGGCTTGAAGTGAGCAACCTTGGGGCAACTCAAGGGCGGGCTTTAGGCATCTAGAGTTTTCACGTGGGTTTGGAAGCCCCGTGGACGGTGTAAAAATATAAGCACTGCGCGTACCTCCCAGGCGCGAGGTTTAACACATTGTTTCCACTATGCCACGCATTGTGGCATCTTGGGGACTCATTTTAGACCAAATGGGCTATGGAGGCACCACCAAAGGCCTCGTGTGCCGACTTAAGTGCTTGGTTTGGATTCAATCTTGCACGAGGGGATCCCGTGGCTTAAGCTAAGTGGTCGGAAGACAACACCGCATATGTGGGCTATTGAATGAAAGCATCAAGCTATGCATTGACTAAATCCATTGAGGGATGACATTATGCTACAAGCGAGCTACGGATTGAGACATTGCTTTACTCGAGCGACACGTTGGTGCAACGCTAAGGTGCACAATGGCTTAGGCGGAATCTAACACCCATGTTGGCACGAGGACTACGCCGTGGGCAAGAGATTGACCCTCAGTGTCTTGTGGGCTTTGCATGACCATGTGGCCATCCGATATGCATCGATTGAGGCATACTTTACCCTATGACACTTCGAGACGCTGTCAAAGAGTGAACATGCTATGTTGGCTTGTCAACTAAGTCGAGGGCCTTCGCTAGCACATTGTTGTGTGGCTAGGCACCTTGATAACATGAACCTAAGTTGGGCGAGCACTTTGCTTAAGATAAGCTTGGCACTATGATGCAACTTATGTCGTGCTTGGTGCACTTGAGGCGTCAGGCCTATTTGCTGTATCTGGGTGAAGAAAAAGCTTCCTCATGGAATTGTTCTGCTTGAGAAAGCATTGTGCCGTAATGTTCAAAACGGGTGAGATCATTAACACTCAATTCGTTAATGACCTATGGCGGGCTTAAACTTGGTGGAGTTTGAGCGCCACACAAGCGAAAAATTGATCCGCTGCGCCTCTAAAGGAATCAGCCCATGACACTAGGGAAGGGTGGAAGTTAGAACTAGTGGTTATGGCAGTAAAGTTAAAATCCGAAACATTAGGAATGAGAACAAAATGAGAATTTTATGATGGCTGATTAACATAAATGTTATGAATCAATCTTATGTGAGTTAGAACTAAAAAATAAAAATAAAATTAAAAGTTATAATCAAACATCACATAAGGTATAACTAAAGAACTTTTGAATCATAACTAAAATAATGTCATTACTAACATCACAATGAATTATAACTAACATTCCAATAGGTCATAATCAAATACCAAAAGATCATAACTAGAATACATATGGTACACACCCTAAAGAAAAAAGTGTACCACGGAATTTTCGTACAATATATATCTATAGCTATACTATTATAAGAAAAAACATTATAAACTATTTAAGGTTGAAAGTTCTAGGGACAATTGTTACACAGTGGTGGCAGAAAAAATTAATAATTAATATTTATAATTATTATTTTTTTTTTTTTTCTAACACCCATTGTGGTGTAGTTTCTCCAAAGTTCTAATCCATTTTTCTAAGAATTTTGAATTTTAAATAAAAAAATACATGTGTAATTATTAGAGGTGGGCGCGGATCAGTTGCAGCCATGGAACTTCTAATCCGTCATCTGTTTACCAAATTGGCGGATTGAAGAAAATTAATCTGCATCCGTCCACCAATTCGGCAGATATGGATTGAGCGAATTGACAGATTGGCAGATGGATGCGAATCGGTTTGGCAATTTAAAATTTTATAAATTTTCAACATAATTCAATTTGTGCACTTCCTCAAATATATATATATATATATATATTATAATCAATGACTTAAAAAAGTATTACAATCGCTGCATACCTCATCCAAAAAAAGAAAGTTTGAAACTTATGAATATTACAATCACTATATGGCTCATCCACATATTATAATCATAGCATGTCTCATCTACATAAAGTATTATAATTTTTAAAATATAAAAACAATTCAAACCACCAAAACCATGAATAGAACAGTAGTAGATATTGTAAGCCTCTGTATTGTTACATCTATATATATTTTTGAAAACAAAAACTAACCAGCATATATAATCTTTTTTATTTATTATTTTTAGAGTTAGATTTAAAAACCAAAAAATAAAGATAAATAATACATTTATTATATTCAAGTTGAAAACTCTTTTTCAATTGAAAACACAAATAGAATATCTTAACAAATTAAAAACACAAAGTCTTTCAAATTACTAGGGGTGCTCGCAGTTTAGCAGTTTGATTGCGGCCAAAGGAATCTCAAATGCGCCATCCGTCTAAAATTAGGCGGATTGAAAAAAATCAATCTACAACTGTCCGCTCGTCATCACGCATCCGTCCAAAATGCAGCAGATCGGTTCGGTTCAGCTAGTTTGGGCGGATTAGTATATACGCTGCTTACCCCTAGTAATTATACTATTGATTCTTTCTAATTTATTAATTTTTTCTTTCCATTTCATTAAATATTATAATATAATAATTATGGTAAGTTTTAAAATTTATGTGATTATGGTCTTTCTTAGGGTGAGCATGATTTGGATTGGTTTGGTTTAAGAGTAAATCAAGATGAAACTTCAGGAAATTTGGAACCAAATTAAACCATGAAAATCTTAGAACCAAACCAAACCGAACCAATAAAACACAGTTTGATTCGATTTAGAACCACAATTTTTTTAAAATATTGTCATAATTCATAACATAACCACAAAATATTATTCACAACTTAAAATTTTAGATAATCGTTTATAACTAAATTCTACCACTATATAAGAGCAAAGTTGCAAAAGTAAAAGATTATAACTCATGCATATATATTTGACATTAATAAGATATTTGATGTTAACAAATTATATATATGTAAAAGGTTCGATTTGATTTCAAATTGGATCCATAATTATATTATAACTCATGCATATATATTTGACATTAATAAGATATTTGATGTTAACAAATTATATATATGTAAAAGGTTCGATTTGATTTCAAATTGGATCCATAATTATAAAATCACAGACCGAATCATAGAATATGATTTGCTCATTTTAAAAATCAAGACCGAAAAACCAAATTAAGCCATGCGATTTAATTTGAATCAGATCAATTTGTGTTTTTTTCAAAATTTTTCTCTCAGCCGTAGTCCTGGTGAAGAATCTGAAATAAAATCTACAATAGAAGGTAAGTATACATGTCATGAGCTACTACTTTTTATTATTATTAGTTATAGTGCACTACAAGAAGAAACACTTTTAGTGACATTTCTTTTAGTTATCAAAAGTGTAATTTTCATTGTTAAAAGTATCAACGACGTAAAAAAAGGGTTGCTGAAGTTATGTCACTAAATGATTTGGCGATCAAATAAATTATGATCGCCTTATAAATAAATCGGTGACCAAATATTTTAGTCGCCAAACACTAAAAAAATTTGTCGTCATAAATTAACATTTAGTCGCTAAAAGTAACCTTAAGCGGACGACATGTCAAGTTTTAGCGACATTTAAATGCGTCGTCAAAATATCTTCTAGCGACCAAGCAAATTGGTTGTTGAATGTCAAATCTTTTAGCGACCAATTTAGTTTTTGGTTGTTAAAAATTCATATCCTATTCACATGGACTTTTAGAAACGAAAACAAAGTGTCACCAAAAGTAAATTCACAACTAAAAAATCTGGCACCAAAAATTCATTATATATATATATGTATCTTATAATTTCTTTGTTCAATACATAATTCATAAACTTATAAAAAAAAAAATTCAAACCCAAACTTACTTATCCTGCGCATCATTTCTACACTTACATGCAATTAAAATAAATTAACACATTGTGCAAAACATCCAAAATATAAACTTAATTAAAAAATAGTAGCATATTAAACATAAGCAAAATATCAAATTCAAAACATCCAATATGAGTACAAATCCCTTACAATCCGAAACTTCAAACATGTATGCAATGAATTCCACAAAAACTTCCAAGCTTGCAAATTCATAACAAAATCCTATGATAAAATATATTTAAAAATTCAAAATGTAATCCTTTGATGCTCTCCAAACTATGTTCCATCCATTGCGAATCTATAAAACATATAAAAAAAACTTTTACAATATTAAAATGTTACTAATAAAATGCTTGGTCTCAAAACTATGATATAACAATTAGAGTGTTTCTACTTAAAGTTGCCAAATTTAGCTCGATTTTTATAACCGAAAGTTCAATGGGGGTTTGGTTTGTTTCTAGAAGTTTATATAGACATTAGTGAGATGCTTGTGTTGATTTTTAGTTGGTTTGGTGGCTATTTTATAATCTCAGCCCCAAACAAGCTATTTAAGCCTTAGGTTTTGCAAATTTTTTAACATTCTAATAGGAATTCCAATTGGGGTGCATTTTGCTTTTACAAGGGCAGCCACCAAGTTGCTAGCATTTTGCTAGCACAACACCAAGTTGGTAAGGCACCAACTATCAAACAAACCAGGGAATAGAACCACAAAAAAACCAGAAAACAGCAAACAAATCCCACTTAAAGGGCAGCCACCAAACATTCCATCAGATGTATGCCAGACAACCTGCAAACCATCCAGTAGCATCAGTAGCTAACCCTTAACCAATCAAAACTAGCTGCAGCAGCCAAGGATTAGCTCTGCCATTACCCTACCCTTCCACCTAAGCAAACTCTAATATGCCTCAAATTATAAATAAGATCATGAATTGTAAAATAAGATTCCTTAGTGCTTATTGACTTCATCCATAAAGCCACTCTAATTTTGATTAATTCACACAGCTCATCTATAGTGCATGGCTTTTGCTAATTTGCTTTTAATTTCTTAACCGAAATTCCAATTGAGATGTTGTTTGCTTCTAATTTTATATATACTTGAGTGATAAATATCTTTGTTATAACTGTGTTAGTTGTGGAAGTTAGAATCTTGAATTTGTTATAGTTAGTTACTTGTAACCATTTCTATATAAATATATTTATAATCATTCAATCAAAATCCAAAGAGAAGACTCAACACAGGTAGTAGCAGCAGCACGGTAGCAGCTATCATCAGAGTAATGCCACCAACAGGGGATTGTATTACCTTCACTAATTTCCAAACCGAAAGTCCAATTGCTTCCCAAATAGACCATTTAACCCTTAAGTTTTGCAAATTTCCTTGTAATTTCCTAACCGAGAGGCCAATTTGGTGTTTGTTAGTTTCTAAAAGTTTATTTAGACGTGAGTGACGTACTCGTGTTGATGTTTGATTGATTTTCTCTTGAATCAATAAGATCAAACATGTACAGCTAGGCATAAAAACAAACTACTGGAAAATATCTTAATATTTCGTGTAAATGAACCCTTGGTACTGCAGGAAGTTCACACATCATAATCAGTCACTGTACTAGCCACCGCAGCCAATCTTCATGTACAGAACCATAGCCCATGAAGGTTTCAAACTCTACTATGGTTAATATAGTTCCCCACACTGCAGTTTTTCCCTTGCCCTATGGGAGCCCACAAATCATAACCGTTCTATAGAGTCAATAAAGGCCTGAATCAAAGAGGTCTCAATTTACTTATAACAAACACAATCAACACAAAGATTGAACTTATTAGTGAAACTCATTGAACATCAAAGAATATAACCACGGTGGATCAGGAAAGAAGAAGAATGAAAAAAGGAAAAGCAAACAACTTACTTGTAGCTATCAGAACAGCTATGATTGCAGATATTGTTGCAGTGGAAATAACAAACACAACTATTGATAACACCCCAATGAAAATTGCCATCACACAGGCACAGAAAATAGCCAAGAAGCCCCCTGCCGCAGCTAGAGACACGAGAAGAGAAATTATAATGGCATTGACGATTGGAGAAATTATAATGGCATTGACGATTGCTGCCAAAAAGAAAAGCATAAAGACTAGCAGCCCTGTCAAGGCTAGAAGCCCAATAGTTCCAACTTGAAGCAATTTTAGAAAGTAATTCATAAGAAATATAGAAACAACAATTAAAAAAAAAGTTCATTTGAATTAGTCAAGAACCGTATCAAGATTAAAATCCAACAAAACTAGTCGTTTAATTACCTTGAGTAAAACTCTAAAACAAAAAAAAACAAAATGTTAACGAAGAAGCAAATGTAGCTAGGCCAAATACTAGTATCTTGCATCATCAAACGCTATACTGCAAAAAGCAATCTAATAATGCTGAAGAAAAATGGTTGAAGAGAAAGCAAAAAATACACTGTTAAGACAAAATAATGATTACAACAAAGGAAATACCAAAAGGGTGTTCTCCCTTCATATTAGTACTAGTTGTGAGGCATCATGCTTTGCACGATAACCTGTGCCGTTGCTCATGCAGTTTTTAGAATGAGATTGAATGTATCACATAATGGAGACAATGGGGAAATCCTTAACAAACCACCATCTACAAGGTAAAATGCATAGAAAATAATTTTAAGGTGAAATATGTTCTAATTAATATCAAGAGACTATTAAAGTTAAACTGGAGCTGATTGTTCATCAATCTGTTTATAATTCAAACACTAAAGAAATAAACCGCCCGAGCGCTTGCCAATGAACACTAAATATATGCTCTGACGAAATGAGTCACTCCATCTTCACATAAGTAGGTAGTACCACCTACAAATTAATAAAATAACATTCCAACCAAATAATAACATATCAGCTCATATTATTAAATCATGTCTTATTTGATATACAATGGAGCAGAGAAGAGGTGAGCAGCAAGGTGGGTGGATTCCGGTGGTAAGACAAAGAGGAAGACCTGAAGCAAGGATCAATGGGCCAAGAAAAGGTTTGTTTACAGTTTTTGTGGACAATATACCCAACTCCATGGATCCGAAAGGGTTCTACACGCTATTAATGAAGTTTGGCATTGTCAAAGATGTTTACATCCCTCAGAAGAGAAGAAAGGTGAAAAACAAGAGGTTTGGATTTGTTAGATTCGACTGACCAGTGGCCACATACATGGCAATCCAGAGAGCAAATGGATTGTGGGTGGATGATAAAGCATTGGAAGTGAAGAATGCTGAGATCAGTAAAGAAGAAGATGAAAAAAGCATTGTTCATCAAAACCAGGTGAATGATGCAACTGGTCGAAGGTTCGAAATTGCAGGTGGCAAAGATAACAGGTCCCAGGTCAGGGATCACATATCTTTTGCAGAAGTAGTCAATGCAATGGCATACCAATACAGGGCAAGTACAACAATTAAGGTCATAGAAGTGTGAAATGGTGGCTCTATGAGAACTCTTTGAGTGGGAAAGATTGGAGATGTTGAGATTAGTGTCTATCATCTCATCAGGTTCCACATTCATTTGGGAAGGGATTGGTCACCCAAAATGGGCAGCTACATCATCAGGTATTTTCTCTGTAGCTTCTCTTTACAAATCTTGATCAGTTGGTGTTGGGAATCATCTCAGTCCCAGTAAATTGCTTTGGAATAATATTTTATGTACCCCCAAAGTTCAGTTCTTTGGTTGGCTTGCCTGGAAGCAAAAGGATAAAGCTTCTGTGTTCTTAAAGAGAATTGGTGTTCTTAATGGTGATACACCCACTCTATGTTGCTTTTGTACTCTGTTAGTGGTTTCATATACAATCTCAACCAGATTAGGGCATGTTTAGGTAGTGGTTGAGTGAGTTCTTTTGCTGCTGTGTTTTGCTGCTATGTTTGGGTGTTTTTTGTGTAGCTATCTTGGTGCCAACCTAACTAGAATTACGATGGTCTACTATGATGCTTTTTGCTCTTACCTTGCTTTATTGATGTAAATTCTTATGTGACTCATGTTTGAATTTAAAAATAAAGTTTCCCTTTCTTTTCTGATAATAATAATAAATAAAAAACAAATCCATGTCTTCTTTGAATAAAAAATGATATATCAATAAAAGGGAAAAAAAATATAAGAAATAGGTGACGAATAGAGAGTATGTAAATAAAGGGGTTTACTGCTCTAAAATACTGCATTTTATAGAGTAACACTAACACTCAAAGGAGGAAATGAAATGGAAAGAAAATAAAATAAAATGCAGGAAAACTTGAAAATTTTCCAAGGCTTTTATATCCAAGACTTAACAAAACAAAGAAAATTTAAATTCCTGACATAAGAGTAAACAGATTACCAAATGTAAAGTATATATAGCATCAATTATGAATTCAATGGTAAATGTAAACCCATAAAATGAAACTCTAATTTTCATCTGTCCTGCACATCGAACATCCTCAATCATACTTTGTTTAAAAAGAAAAATATACACAAAAATATAAAAATACACACAAACCAAAAGGATTCAGATCCTTTGTACCAGTAGTGTGTCCCATCGTCTGTCCCGTTATTCTATGATTGGCATTCTTCTTATGCCGCCACGGCGTTTATCACTAAAAACTAAAGTTTAATCACTCCATTTATCATTCTATTACTTTCAATGGTTTCTATTGTGTATGAGATTATGTATATTACTTTTAGATTTGCTCTTGGATTCCTCAATTTTTGAAGAAACATTCTGCTACCCTCGATCGAATACTACAAAGAAAATATATATTTGCCAAAGAAAGATAATAAATTTGTCATAGCTACAGATGATGAATATTCGTCATAACTGGTCTGGTTTTTTCTCTTCTTTGTGACCATCAACTATTGTGATGACTGATTAGATCTCAGTTTCTATCAACCACAATGATGGTTGATTAGAACGTCTTTCTTTTATATTTGGTTTATCTCCATTGTTCAAACTTTCTAATGACAAATAAATTTTGAATTCTTGATTCGTTCTGAAATTTGGATCTCATATTTTTTTGGCAAAACAACAGGTTTTCCATGTTGGTTCCCACCGACATATGGCCTATAACTATAACAAAATGTAGAACAATTTTTTATCAGGAATGTAACCACCAGTTCATATGAAAAGAGAAGAAATTTCTAGATCCAACATCTTATAGATGTGCTATTACTGAATAGGGATGACCATGATGGGTCCAGAGGGTAACAGGGGTTTTGGGGTTGAGACCATAATAGCAATGGCATAAATTACAATGGTGCTGGGGAATGGGAAGATGCAGATTTGGCTGTCCGCTATGGCTGCAATAGTTTATGATGGAAATGAAACCGAGTTGACTCAACGAGAAATCTAGTATATAATTCATGAATCTTTAGGTTAGAGGAGATAAATGAGGTGAGCTTAACGGGGTGATATTCTCTCAGTACACACAATTACTTAGTAAATAACATAATAATTTTAAGTGTTTGAAAATATTTTAGTTCACATCTTAACTTTTCATTACTAACCCTAAGATAACATAACACGTGTGAATACACACCATAACCCACATCCAAATATCTTCATTTTCAAAAAACCAGAGACCTCCATCTTCAGAACACCATAGATTTCCATCGCCAACGTTGAAGATCTCCATCACTGGCAGAGGGTTTCGTTCGACCAATGCATTCTCATCGTTTCATATCTCCATCGTCACCGTCTTGTTGGCTTGCCAATGCATTGTCGATGTTTCAATCTTCATTTTCACTGTTATCTTGTTGTTGTTTCGCCGGTGCATTGTCAGTGTTGAAAATTTGTCATTCTTATCTCTGATTCACACATTTAATTCTCATCTTATAATATGTTTTTTCCTATCTTCTTTTGATTTGGTTACCGATTCAACTTTCATAGCAATTTCTATTTTCAGTTTGACTCAACTCTGGTTGTCTGAACATAATATCATCGTACAAAAAATAAAATTGAACAAATTGAATGTGTTCAAAATATTTATGTTCAACAAAATAAATACATTCATACTTTATATGCTCAATGATTTCGAGTCGTTCAGACTTATTATGTTGAACATATATTAAATTTGATATGTTATTTGTTTTGTTTGTTTTGTTTGTTTTTTATTTTTATTTTTTTGTAAAGGTTGAATACATTGACCTTTTGTTAAAAAGAAAATATGATATACCAAAAATAAAATAAATTATGGAATTGAATTAAATTTGAGAAATAAATTTTTTAAGGAATTAAAATGTTCAATTTTTTATGTATGAACATTTATAATTTGATCAACATTAATAATTTGAATGAAATTGCTTTGTTCAAATAAAAATAATCGAACATTGTGTGAAGTCATCTTCTCAACGATTATATGAACGAGATAAACAAAATACCAAAAAGCTTATTGTCGCATTGTTCAAAATCAACAATCTCAGTACTATTCATGTGTGCAAATCTTCAAAATCAATTTATTTTAATGTTCTTAAAACCCTAAATTTTCAAAATTGATTTCAATGTTCCTAAACCCTAAATCTTCAAAACCAATCTATTTTAGATGTTTTATTTTGGATATTTATATGTCTATAGGTGGTATGGTGTATAAAGAGTGTTTTCTGTTTTTGTATATGAAATCTTTGAATGGGGAGAATACACTTCCATATTGTCCTTAATGGTCTTTTCATTTGAGGATATTATTGGAATATAAATTTAAACTGTTAATGGAATGCATTGAGAGAATCAGTGATGTTTGAATAGAATTTCACTTTTTTTTGTTTTTAGTCAAAATTTTTAACATTTTAACATTTTTTTTTTTTTAATGTTTTAAAGATATACCCAACCTAGATACACTTAAAAAATATAATATCTATGTTTTTTTTTTTTTTTAATTCATCAAATACAAAAAAAATATATAAAATTTTAGTATATTTTTTGTATTCTTTTATATTTATTGAATTTTTAAAAATATTTTTCACAAATATTTTATTTTTTCACAAATATTTTATTTTTTAGATGTATCTAAGTTACGTGCATTTAGAAACTAAAAAAAATCGGTGCTCAGACAAAAAAGTCCAAATTTAAATTTTTTCGATCTAGAGGTTCACGCGCTTTTTCATTATGTCCATAAGGACAAGATTTGCAAAACGACTAAAAACACCCCTTTCAATACATAGACGCATAGAAACAAGGAATCCATCTATTTAACCTTCTTTTTTTTTTTTTTAATCTGTTTAAGTTGTGACACAAATACATATATATAGAAGCTTATCCGTTTAATTGCTCTAGAGAGAGAATAGAGTTTCTTTCTCTATTTTCCTTTCTTCTGTCTATTTGTCTCTCTCTCTCTCTCTCTCTCTCTCTCTTGGCCGCACCCCCTCCTCCTTCTCCCGTACCACCTCTACCACTAAACACCATCAAAGCCCTAGTCACTAAGGCCATACCATCTTATGCCTCTTCCAGAGCTGACGATGAGGACAACCAAGCCCTAGCTAGTATTGAGAGTAACCTCGTCACTGGAGGTTTCCGCTGTCAAATCGAATTTTCTGGCATCACTAGTGGCGAGAGTAGTGAAACGATCCTTTGTCGTCTTCAAAGTCTTAAAGAGCTACGGCGGTGAACGGCGATGAGGCTTAAGACCATCTCCAACGGTGAATTAGATTTATTATCAGATTTAAATTTTGATGAAAAATGGTACTTTCATCTCTCTAATGGTTTCACCAAAATGATATCAAATTGAGAATGGGGCAAAACTTTAATCAAATTGAGGAACTGGGTCAGGTTTCACCAAAACATTGTGTGTTTATGTCGGTGGTGGGTCCTACAGGACAACTGGCCAGACATCTGGCTGGTTGTCCCCACCGGTCGACCGGTTTATTAAAAAAATGCACAGCTGCTTCTGTTTCACCTGGGAAACTGCTACTACATAGGTTCAAAGAGAAATTTTTGAATTTTTTCGTACAGACAAAGAATTAAAGAGAAAAAAACATGGTAAATGATAGATTCCTTGCTTTCCCCCCTCTATATCTAACTACAAATACTAGCCCTAGACAAAACCTATCAAAGAAATGACTTCACAGATCACAAGCTCAAAATGGTTCTTCTTAAAATCCCCAATTCTGAAAATTTCTTAAAACCCCCAAAACTACAAAGACTCACCAAACAAACAACTGGGTAGTCCAAGAGTTCAATGAAACCTCCATTTCTTTTACAGAGTGAAATGATCAGTGTCCAGAGTGGAATGATCAGTGTCCATATGTATGGTTTGCATAGAAAGAAAAGAACCACATGGCCAAAGTTAAGAGAGAGACCACATGGCCAAAGTTAAGAGAGAGAGAGAGAGAGAGAGAGAGAGAGAGAGAGAATGATGGTTTATGTGGGTTGTGCTTCTAACTTTACCACAATGTGTGTGTGGGGGGGGGTGCTTTAATTCTTAATGGAGGGAAAAAGAAATGGGCAACAGAAATGGAGGGAAAAAGCAAGTTACAATGCAACTGTTGAAGCACCTCGTATCAGATTGAGGAAATCGCCTTTTTTTTCCTCGAATTTGATAAAAAAATGGTTCACCGTTGGAGATGCTCTAATGATGTATATTCATCAGATTTGAAGTCTGGTTGGGGAGAGAGGGTTTGGATTTAACGGCAGCACACGACGACAGTCTCCTCATCTCTCCAAAATGCTCTTTGTCATCCTCTACTATCTTCATGACTCAAACTCCGCCGTCTTCGCTATTCGATATGGGACCTTCACGGTGTGTACATACATATGCATATTAATACACATGCATATTAATACACACATATGTTGATATGAAATGATATTTACAGATCCACTCTTCCAACCGCCTTATCGCCATCTGTCGTCGTAGATTTATGGAGTATAGTTTAGATGATGATCTGTGATGATGATGATGATGTTCATGATGTTGTTGATGATCTGTAGTAGATCTAGATCAGTGGTAAATTTAGATTTGTGGTAAATTTGATGTTAATCTATGATGATGATGATTATATTGTTGATGATCTCAAACTGATCTGTGTGTATTTTTTTTTTTTTTTTTGTATAATCTAAGTTGAGCTTGAAGATTTTTTGATTTGTGATGATGATGATGATGATGATGATGTTGTTGTTGACTTTTTTTTTATTTTTTTTGATTTTATGTAACTTTCTAATTATGATCTGTGTTAGATTTGTGTTCTTCTTGCTGCGTTTGTGTGTGTGTGTGTTGTGGGTGTTGTGATGGATCTGGTATTGTGGATGTTCTTGGTTTCAACAAATCTTGAGTGTATATATATCTGTAAGTATGTGTATGTATGAGACAGATCTGGAAAAAAAAATTGATGTTGATGATGATGATTGCAACAGATACACAAAAAAGTTGACACAAATTTTCAACAGATAGAAAAAAAAAAAAATTGAATAGATAGATAGAATTTAGCGAAAAATTGAACATATAAATAGAATTTAAGGGAAAAAAATGAACAGATAGTCAAATTTTTTGAATAGATAAATAGAATTTAGGGGAAAATTTTGAATAAATAAATATAAAATTGAACAGATAAATAGAATTAAGAGAAAAAAATGAATATATGGTCAAAAAATTTGAACAGATAATCAACAAAAAATCAAACAGATAAAAAAGTAAAGAGGTAAAAT
This sequence comes from Camellia granthamiana, assembly GCA_036172215.1. Classification (NCBI taxonomy): domain Eukaryota; kingdom Viridiplantae; phylum Streptophyta; class Magnoliopsida; order Ericales; family Theaceae; genus Camellia; species Camellia granthamiana. The sequence continues at coordinate 118,164,675 of CM069906.1, forward strand.
TAAAAACAAAATGTCTTCTAAAACTTTTCACCAAATTATTTCACAAAGAGTAAATTTTTTATTAATAAAAAATATTCACTAAATCTAATGCTTTATACGTTCTTTAGATTGAATTTATCACTAATTTTATTTAAAATTAAGAAAACTTAATAAAAATAAAAAAATACAGAAAACTAAAATTCAATTTTTAAAAATCGATGAAAACCCAGCACAGTCTAGTCATAATTTTCTTTTCTAAGTTTGGAAAAAACAGGCGGATGAAAATTTTATTGAAAGAAAAAAAACAAAACCACTGAATCGAAAAAAAAAAAATTACAAGAAAAAACATATAAATTGAAATTTCCAAAAATCACATTGTAGACTTTTAACCAAAAATAGCAAAATTGATTTAACCCATGTTTTACTCGCACATTAGAGATTCTACACAAATCTAATGAATGAAAATGAATCAAAGACAGAACAAACCAAGAAACATTAATATAAATAGAGATGTATTAGAGATTCTACACAAATTTAATGAATGAAAATGAATCAAAGACAGAACAAACCCAGAAACATTAATATAAAAATAGATGTATGATCAAAAGTATATAAATAGGGATCTATGCATGATGAGTATGGGTGTAAAGCGAAGGATTGAGGCTCAGATCTGCTTTGATATCAGGCTGAGAACTGTGTCTTACTCCGCCATGGCTGCAACAACAGTTGCCTAGTGAGAGAGAAAAAACCAGATCTAGCCTCTCTCTCTTGGTCACTGACCATCCGGGTTGCCCCGCCATGAAACGGATCCGAATCTCAACGCCTGATTTGAAAACCCAGAAGAGAAAATTTATCATCACAGCCTCTTTAACACTTCGTTTGGGAAGTAGCTTTGATGAAGGTTTGTTGTTTATGGTGCAAAAGGGTCGGTTCTAAACCAGCGTTAATATCCTCTAGAGTGAAAAGGGTGGAGTAAACCAACCCAACACTCTCTGTGTCTTTCTCTCTCACACACACATACATAGATAGATAGATGCAATGATCAGATTCAGAGATCAGAAAAAAAACACACACACACACCCAAATCCAAGACCACCAAATAACTTCTCCCCCCAAAAAGGGTTGTTGATTTTTGGAGATAGAAGAAATGAAATCATGGGCTTCCTTTTCCTGTATTATACAGATTACAGAGAGGGGCAACCACCCTCAGAAACTTCCCATCTCTCTCTATGAAGAAGCCTCAATTCATTCTCTTGGTTTCAATCCACTGGCTTCTTTGCGTCTGATGCCCTTTATTTTTATTTTTATTTTGTTAAATTACAGATACACTTAAAGTTGCTTAAAGTATAAATTAATCTATGTGATTTGAAAAATTATAAATATTAATTTTGTTAAAATTTTTGATTTAATAGAATTAATTAAAAAAATAAAATTTATAATTACTTTTTCATATAATAATAAAATTACCTAAATTGTTAATTGAAATTTGTTTATAACATTATTAAAAATTATTAATTAATTTAATGATTTATTAATAAAATAGATGATTTGTTATAAAATTAGAAATCTCAAAGAATGTAATGCAATTTTCAAAACTATAATAAATAATTTATATTTTAATCAAACCTTAAAAGTATATTTATAATTTATTTTTTTTTTTCAATAATACATATATATATATCTGTATCTGTATTGTGATCATAATATAATGTATGTTAAATATTTATAATTATGTACAATGTAATATTTAATTTTAATATATTTTATAAATATAATATGTACAATATAATATATAAATCTTTTAAAAATATAATACTTATTAATTTTTTATGAAATAAAAAAATATATATTATGAAATTATAAAACATCATCAAAGAATTCTAACTAAACAACAAAATAAAAATTTTAATTTTCTATATTTTTAAAAATAACATAATTATACACCAAAACCTTCAAACGGTGTATCAAATAAAAGCAAACTGGAATGTAAATAATAAATACAAACAAACCAAATACTCATAGAACATTACAATCAAAGAAGATTGGTGTGGTTAGATAATCACTTAAAAAGTTATATTTGTTCTCAATAAATGTGATAAAGTAACCCGCAAATACATACATATATATATATATAAAACAATTGAAGGCTCCTAGACAATTATAGAATTTACATAAAAAAAATAAACAATTACTTGATGTGCTCCCAAATTCAAATTCTAAAAGATTGCCAAAGACAATAATGGTAAAGCAATTGCGCCGTTTAGGCCAAGTTTGGTTTGGGGACTGATTATTTTAGTCAAAAAGTCAAAAAGTCAACTAAAACTAGTCACATCACCTCTCTACTTTTCTGCACATCTTTTCGTAAAAAGTCAAAAAGTTACTAAAATAGTCTGTTCCCAAACGAGGCCTAAATAATACAAAAAGTCAAAAAGTCACTATCCTATTTAAGTCACATCATCTTATTTAAATCACATCACCTCTCTAACACATCACATCAAACCCAACCCAAATCCAATTCATATAAACCAATAAGTCAAAAAGTACACTTTTTTAGAACATCCCAAACCAACCCTTAATTTCTATAAATTGCAATAGGTGTCACACCATTGGCTAAAATTCATAAAACCCATATATATACAAATCCATACTCTTGAAACACTTAGGGTGCGTTTGTTTGGACGGACTGGATAAGGGGGGATTGTAATCCATCGGACTATTAGTCCTGCGATACATTATCCCGAAACTATTTGGTTGGACTAAATTTATATCCTATGTTTGTTTAATCATGGGATTAGAAGTCTGAATTGGACTATTCTATTGAATCCCATGTTTGTTTGGGATATTATGGAAAATGATAAATGTTCAAAAGACTATTTTATCCTTATAATTTATAATTTTTATTTAATATATAATTTTAAATTTATAATCTATAATTTATAATTTAACAACACTAAAAAATTTTTATTTATAAGGCCATAATTTTTAATTTATTATTTTCAATTAAATTAAATTTATAATTTATATTTTTACTAGTGGATGCCCGTACTTGAAGGCACGGTGTAAATAATGTTGATATCACATACTTTATAAAAATTAATTAAAATAAATCAATTCAAAATGATAACAATTTCACTGCCACAGAAATCAACTGTAATAAATTAATTCAAAATGACAACAATTTCATTGCAATATAAAACTTTACACATAAGTCGAAATAGCAAATAGCAAATTACAATTTTGGCAAACTTCATAATTAAAGTTTAAATAGCAAATTTATAATATAAAAATGTTGTGTACAACATAAACAAAGATATTTACGCCAAAATAACACATGTACAGTGAATTAAAATGAGGCAACCTTCAGTAAAAGAATATGTCTAAATTAGTATTATAACTGAGTGAACATTTTGGTACAAAAGAGTAACCATCCTAGCTTTAAAAAAAATAAAAAATAAAAAAGAAGAAAAATTAATCATCCAATTTAGAATGAAAGAGCCAACCATTAACACGCATAGAAAAACAACACAATCCCAACATTTGTCAGGTGGATTAGTCACCTGCAACAAAATATCTTTGAAAAACAAATAAACCAATAACAATGAATTAACAGGAATTAAACATATGATCAAGCACCTTTCAATTTAGTTCACAAGTCTCTTGATTAGTGTATATCATAACTTGTGAGTTCACCTATTGCTGCTTAATGAATATGAATTGCTAAGTATAACTCTTCTTTCTTTTCCTTTTCCAATTGAACATGAATAATTTAACAATTTAGATAATACATGAAAACAAATGAAAATAAATAATTACATCTAATTTGGAATCCCATTACAGGTAGGCTCATGACAAAAAGCTTTGTCCAATTAATTATTATATAACAATTTACTCAAAATTCTCATTATCACTGTTTTTCTTCAATATACTCATCACAGCAAAAGAATGCGTAATGAAAAACCCAATAAAAAAATTTAAATACAAAGATGTTATCTTCTGCAATATCATGGACAATTGCCACTTTTATACACCTGAAATTTGAAGGAAAAAACAAATTTAAAAGTCAAAGTCAAAATATATCACTCTAATTGAGTCCCAAGGATTCACACACACACACACACACGCACACACACACACAAAAAAAAAAAAAAAAACAATTTATGTTAGTGATGAGAAGAGATCGAACAATTTGTGTAATAAAGTTTTATATTTAGGTAGTGCCTAATGAAACGATTAGAAGGCTTTTTTAAATTCAACAATTAGAAGACTTAACCATAAAGTGAAAATTACCACCACCTCAATAAGATAAAAAACTGGAATGATTGATGAGATCGTACTTGAGTGCTCAAAGTTGTGATCTAAAACATTCCCTAAAAAAAACTTGAATGTGGTTTTTTTTTTTTTTTTTTAATAAACTTGGAGTGTCATAGGCACAGGTGGTTCTTTTACGATGAAGTGTTGTTCTTTTACGATGAAATCATGAAACTATCATATTTATACCCAAAAGACAATATAAGTTGATTTTCCTATTGCTCAACACTATCAATTTAACTGAATTGAATCAATCTGACAAAGACATGAGTTATTACACATTGGTCTCCTATACATTTTGTTAGTTTCTTTAGACCAAGAATCCAACCATCTAATTCAAGGAATCAATCAAAACCACACACAAAATAATATAAAATTCTAAATCTGCCAATATCAATAATATAAAATTTAAGCTAAAGATGCACTGTTTTATATCAACATCAATAACCTGCCAATCAATAATACCAAGAACAAAAAGAGATTAGATTCCACAATAAACATAGTTAAATAATTACACTATGAAAAAAATAGAATTTTAGAGTAGACTAACAAATAGAAGGCTTCTCTGTTAAACCAACTGATAATGATGAAATTATAAACAACCAATTAGAGAATTCTATGTAAATAAGAAGACTTTTGTTAATGAGATTAATCAAAGATTGAAACGCCACCGACCTGTAGTGAAGAAATAACTCATTTAATAGTGCTATAAATAGATTGGGTTTAAATAACAATGGGCTGTACAATGACTATTTGATTACTTAATTGTGCCATAAGTTAAGTACAATGGGCTATTTCTTTCTCACTATAATTCTAATTTTTAACAATCAAATAAAAACATAAGATCACAGAACATTACTTTTCATGTTAAAAAAGGAAACCTAATTCACACATTTATCAAAATCACTCAAATCATTTATCAAAACAGTAATCAGGTGACTTCAATCTCATTTATGCTTTATTTGGTTCACTGGAATGAGATGAGATGAAATGAAATGGTTATTCCTTACACTTCAAGCTGATAAGTTAGTTTGGTCTGCCACAAAATCAGGTGACTTCCCAAGATTGCCACTATGGAATAAATATATTATACATATGTGTATATGTACATAACCTGATTAGAATAATACATATTGTAAATTTAAGTAATAATAAAAAAGTCCCATCAAGAATAAATATTGTAAATTTAAACAAAAGTCCCATCAAGAATAAAAAATAGAGCTTCCTTGGCCAGGGGAAAAGAATAAAAGACATGAAAGAGAATGTGCTCAAACTTCACCATTCAAAAATCCACGCATAACACAATCCGAGTGAAACATAACACGTTAGGGAAAGATAACCTGTTTGTGGGTAAATGTTAGCACCAATTTACATAACCTGTTTGTGGGTAAATGTCATAACACAATCCTAGTGCATAATTAACACCAATTCAAAAATCCTAAGGAAATAGAATGTTAGCACCAATTCAAAAATCCATGCATAACACCTGTTTGTGGGTAAATTTTAGCAACAATTTACAAAACTCATCCATGTCATAATGGGTATAATTAACCACTAATCAGGGAAAGATCCATGTAAGAATGATTTTGATAGTCAAATTAAACAAAATAGTATAGCAATTTATGTGTGTTACTGAGATAATAAACATAAAAATAATATTTCTAATTAGCCCCCAATAATGACACATCAATGCTAATTGCAGGTATTTCTACAGAGGCCTATTAAATGCGCAGATATGGAAAAATCTGAGCATTTAAAATCTTTAGGTTCTTTTTCTTAAGGCCCAAGGCACTAAATATTGGCCAGGGAAAAAGAATAAAAGACATGAAAGAGAATGTGCTCAGACTTCACCATTCAACAATCCACAAATGGTGATCTAACCAAAAACGTGATCTAATCAAAAATCCACAAATGAAACCAGATCAATAGTAGAAAATGCTAGAAAAGTTATGATGAAATTCAGTCAATGGTGGCAAGTATTCCAAAACCAAATTTCAATCATCACCACAACATCTCACACCTTCAATTCAACTTAAAAAAATAACAATTTTCTATTTTGAATTCCACACAAACTGAATCCAAAACCAAACCAATATAAAAATTAAAAATTAAAAAGCAAATTGAGATTTAGTTGAGAGAATGAGGAAGTGAATCAACAACTATTAACAATTCTATTGAAGCTCTATTCAAAATCACTTAATAACAAAGGTTACATGCAAAAACAAAATTAAATGTCCCAAATGAGCAATACTCAACAAAACAGCCCAATCCACAAAAAATTTTAGTTCAAACTTCCCAATTTCATTTGATTATTCAAGTAAAAATGATAAAATTTACAATGAAATCATGAAACTGTCCTATTTATACCCAAAAGACAGTATACATTCATTTTACTATTACCTAATACTATTAATTTAACTGAATTGAATCAATCTGACAAAGACATGAGCTATTGCACTTTGTTTTCCTATGCATTTTGTTAGTTTCTTTAGACCAAGAATCAAACCATATAATTCAAGCAATCAATTAAAACCACACACATATACAGATGCCAAACTAATAATATAAAATTTAAGCTAAAGATGTACTGTTTTATGTCAATATCAATAACCTACCAATCAATAATACTAAGAACAAATAGAGATTAGATTCCACAATGAACATAGTTAAAATAGAATTTGCAAATCAAATTGAAAGCAGGCTAACAAATAGAAGGCTTCTCTGTTAAACCAACTAATAATGATGAAATTCTAAACAACCAATTAGAGGATTCTATGTAAATAAGAAGACTTTTGTTAATGAGATTAATAAAAAATTGAACTGGATGGTATTACAAATCCAAATAATTAAGTTATGAAATTCAAAACCAATTAACTGGAAAAAAAAATTTCAAATATTAATCATTAACACAACTTCTATAAGTAAATAAAAACTTGAAATTAAGTCATGAATTTGAATTTGAATTTGAATTTGAATTTGAATAAAAACTTGAAATTAGTCATTAATCATGAATTTGAAATCTTAGTAAATAAAAACTCCAACTCAACTTCTATAAGTATAAAACAAATTAAGTCATGAATTTACCTTTTATATCTATAACTCATGCCTCAACTTGAAATTGCTTCCGTTGGTAAAGTTTTGAATTCTATGGAAATTGAATACATTTGTACCAATTAAAAAAACCAAAATTGTATTTAGATATAACTGAGATAGGGGGTAGGAGTGAGTGGGAATCATTCCATTATGAATCTTCAGCCTAAAACAAAATCCAAACACACGTGGGCTCAACTGGTGGTGTATGATGCGATTACAAATGTACATTAAATATTTGGGGGGGGGGAAACAAAGGTGAGAAAGGTTCAAATGAAAACCTTTTTGTACAATAATGCAATAACAACATACTAAAAACCCCCAAAATCCCGTACTAATATACCAATAAAAGCACGAAACAACAGCCCATTCACATGAAAAATATATCTAAAAATCTAAGTTTGGGTGCTCACCACAAAAAAGTTATTGAACCCATTAATCTTGAGAGAGAGAGAGAGAGAGAGAGAGAGAGAGAGAGAGAGAGAATATCACCACAAATCAACTATGTGGAGCATGTGTTGGTCTTCAAAATCAAAGAATCATGGAAGTCAAAAATGATTGAAATCAACTTCCAAACTGCCCACAAGGATGCAAGTTTCTCAGAATGTTATTATTACCTTTATCAGTCAAATCATTAGAATGTTATTATTATTATTATTATTATTTTGCTAAATACATTAGAATGTTATTATTACCTTTATTATTACCTTGATCACCACTCTTAAAAGGATGCACATCACATTAATAAAGTTTGTTTATTTGTCAAAAAAAGAAAAAAAGAAAAAAAAGAAAAGGATGCACATCATAAGATAGTTATGAATTTTTATGATGAAGATTGCCAATGTTTGTGGTGTATGTTAAAGTCAATTTGTGTGTGTGTAAATTCCATTGAAACATTTTATCAAACACTTAATAAGTAAGGAAGATAGAATGGTTATCGAACATTTTAGTAACAACCAAACGATAGTAATGGCACAACAAACATTCAATAGAGTAAATCAATACAATAGTCCCACAAATTCCTACTAAATCAAAGTAAATGGGTTTCGTGGAACCCAACCAACTCTTCATATATGTGTGTATATATATACATAGATAATATATATGTATAAGAAAAAACACAAAACCTATAAAAGTATACCCAAAATCCTACATGCATATAGAAAATTAAGGAAAAACAATACTCACAATTTGATTTTGGGAATCGTTCTTTCTCTATTCCACTAATGATCAATTGATGGTCTCTATGGCTTCAAAGAAAAAAAACAAAAAAAAAATTGTAATTAATATATATACACACAATAATCTATTAAAAAAGAGATGAGAGTATTACTTTTACTTTGCAGAACAGAGCACCCAACAAACTCATAGTTTATTTGCACTATATATATTTTTTTAATGCATTCTCTTGGCTAAATATTGATTTATCACGTATTGATTTCTCATATATTAGGAGAAATTAATAATGTCCACTCTTAAAAGGATGCACATCATATTAATAAAGTTTGTTTATTTGTCCAAAAAAAAAAAAAGAATAATATATAATTTGAAAACCAACAATTCTAGAATTTTGCTAACAATTCTATGCCGTATAGAATCTGAAAGGTATAGAATTTAGAAAACCAACAATTCTATACCAACATCATTGTAGCTTAAGCCTAAACTTAGAAAACCCACAAATTCCTACTAAATCAAAGTAAGAAAAATAAAAATAAACAATACTCAAAAACCCAACCAACACTTCATATATGTGTGTATATATTATCTGTATAGGTAAAAATCTTCATATATGTGTGTAAACAAAAACCCATAAAAGTGCACCCAAAATTAAAGAAAAACAATACTCACAGAAAAAAAAAAAAAAAAAGAAAAAAATTAGTAAAAATCTGTAATCAATATATAAAAAGTGCAACCAACTCTTCAATTGATGATCTCTGTGGCTTCAAAGAAAAAAAACAAAGGGATGAAAACATAGACTAAAATAAAGTATCCCTTTCTTTCTCAATATATATTTTTTTTTCAGTTTATAATTAACCCCATAAACTGCACCAAATAGAGCAGCTTGTACCCTAGCATTTATATAATCAAAATCAATAATCAAAATCAATAATCCCATCAAAATCAATATAATCAAAATCAAAATCAATAATTACAAAATCAATTAGAAACTTTATAAATATTAATAATTAAAATTGTCAATTTTTTCATGAATATTATTATTTCTTATTTTTTTATTTTTTTCTAAATTCCACTACAGTGCAATTACCCCCAAATTAATACTTCTCCATATATTACTACACATTACTCAAAAATGAAGTTTGAAACTTAAATATAGATAATAAAAGCTTTCAATGTAGATTAGTGACAAAACAGAAATTACATAAACATTCACATTGGGTTTTTGGGTTTTTAAACTTAAGCAAAATAGAGAACTTTTCGGTGCAACTAATTGTAAAGCTATTCCATGGAAATCATGTTTGGAAGAATATGCATTTTCAAAACTCAATAGGTAGTTTAGCAAAACTGCTATCCCATTCATAACACCAGTTGTAACAAATTAATGCTTCTGAAACCCAATGAGCTCCAAAATCAAATCTATTCATATTAAACTCTAAATTAGAAAGTTTCATGAAAATTCATATAATCAAAATCAATAATCCCATCACTGAAAAAGAAACACCACCTAGTATTTCAACATATTTCTGGTTTGAACATAAAAGAGATTCAATCATCGGGTAAAATAACTCATCAGAATCATACTAAATCGGACACACTTCATCATATCATACACCACAACATCAGCATTTCTGGCTCCAGTCATTCAACTGACCTTTTTGAATGATGCCATTCTCGTTCAAGTATTCAAGTATTCAACAAACTCTTCAATATATATACACAAATGGATGATCTCTGTGGCTTTAATATATATACACACAAAGAAAACAAAGGGATGGTATGTAAAGCGCCAAAAAAATTTGGAGATTAACAAATACAGTGAACCTCACCGATTTGTTGCCGCAATGACGCCGATTTGGACCTACCGATCTAGCAAGGCTAGCACCCAACAAACTCTCCATCTGCGAAGTCGCCGATCTGCTCTTGAATGAGAGAGAGAGAGAGAGAGAGAGAGAGAGAGAGAGAGAGAGATCGATGGAAGGGAAAAAGAGACCTGCTCTTGAATGAGATCTCCTCTTGAATCAAAACAAAGAAACTCTTCTCTTGAACACCGTAGGATTGAATCACCATTGTAAATCCACCATTGAAATATAATGTCTCTTGGACATTTCTCAGCTATTGGATTGATTCAATCTAACGGTTCACATTTTGACACAGGGACAACAGTCCCATCAAAATTCAAAAACCACTCCCCCTTATTATATAGATTTAATATATAATTTTAAATTAACGACAATAACAAAATAATTTTATTTAATATATAAATTAAATTTTCAACAACACCAAAAAAATTTAATTTATAAGGCCATAATTTATAATTATTTTTAAATAAATTTAATTTATAATTTATATTTTTTATTTAATATATAATTTTAAATTAACAACAATAAAAAAATAATTTTATTTAATATGTAAATTTAATTTTTTAAAACACTAAAAAAAATTAATTTATAAGGCCATAATTTTTAATTTATTATTTTTAATAAAATTTAATTTATAATTTATAATTTAAATTTTTTATTTAATATATAATTTTAAAATAACAACACTAAAAAAATAATTTGTAAATGTTCAAAATACTATTTTACCTTTTTCTAATTGTTTACTAAGTAATAGCATGGAGGGTAAAATGGACATTTCACAAAATAATCCCATGGGATACTAATCCCATGGTTTCTATCCCAACTGAATTTACACACACAAAAAAAAACAAACAAAAGCTTAAAAAAATGAAATGGGAAAAAACCCCAAAGTGTTAGGTTTGCAGACAGTTGTGGTAGTTGCAAAACTGTTCAAAGAAGCCCGTGCAAGTACGAACCAATAAAACATTTTTTGCTTCAAATTTTAAAAAAAAATTAGAATATGAAATTAAGCAAACAAACAAACCAATTTTATTGAAAACATAATTTTTTTTAACACACAAAAACAAAATTAAGAACACTGATTTGAATTGAATTTATACATAAAAACAAACAAAAGCTTAAAAAAGTTAAACAGGGAAAAATCCCCAAACTTTTTAAGTCTTAAGTGTAAGTCTAAAAAATTACACACATTTTCTACTTCACAATTAAAAAAAAAAATTGAATATAAAATTACCGCACAAAATTTTTTTTTTTTAAATACAAATCCAAAACACATAGAATACTGAATTTGAAACACACAAACTGAAATAAAAAGCAAACCAAATTTAAAAAAAAAAAAACAAACAAACAAAAGCTTAAAAAAATGAAACAGAAAAAAACCCCAAACTATTTAAGTTAAGTCTAAACAATTGCTTCGCAATTAATATTTTTTTTTGAATAAATAAAAATATAGAAGCACACAAAATAGAAAATTATAAACCCATAACACTTAGAACACTTCCAGTCAAAAAGATTTTATTGAAAACATACCCCCAAAAAAAAAAAAAAAAAAATTTAAACACACACATACAAAATTAGTCAACCAAACAAACCAATTAAGAACACTGATTTTTGAAAAAAAAATAAAATAAATAAAAACAAACACACACATAAAAAAAAAATCAAGTAAACAAATAAACCAACTTTTAAAAATTGAATTCATACACACAAACAAACAAAAGCATAAAAAAAGTTAAACATGAAAAAATTTCAAACTTTTTAAGTCTAAGTTTAAAAAATTGCACACATTTTCCGCTTCGTTATTTTTGTGTAAAAAAAAAATTAAATATAAAAATACATAAGCACACTAAATTTAAAAAAAAAAATACAAATCCAAAACATATAGAATATTGATTTTTTTAAATAAAAAAAAAATACACAAAAGTAAACAAACAAACCATTTTAAAAAAAAAAAAAAAACACAAACAAAAAAATTTTAGACACACACACACAAATTTTTTTTTTTTAAAAACAAAAAAACAAAACACACACGCACACAAAATTTTGTTTAACTCAAAAGTATTAAGGTTGTGTTTTGGATCATAGTTAGATACCATTTATTCTTTTTTTGGGGTTAATATAAATAAATATATTTTTTTGATTTTTTACGAAAATATGTGCAATGTAGTAGAGTGGTAATATGACTCAAATAAGAGATGATGTAACCTAAATAAGATAAAAAGATGTGCTAAAGTAGTGTATGCCAAACAAGAAAAGTCAAAAAATCATTAAAATAAAAAAGTTAAAAAGCCAACTAAGAATCTATATAAAAGTCAAAGATTTCTTTTTCTTTATATTTTTTACACTTTTTCGTAAAAATTAAAAAAATAATCATGAATATACTATTTTTTTTTTTTTTATCTCACATTTTAGTGAAAAAGTTCAAAAATTACAAAAATAACATATTCTCAAACAAGTTCTAAATTCATGATTCAAACAAATCTATAATCTAAATAGAGTTCAACAATATATATATATATTGATAATCGGATATCCGGACTAACTGATTTTAAGAATGAGTGATTGCACTTCTTCGACTCTTATTGTCCAACCTGAGAGCGGACAACTAATGCGTTCTACTTATTGAGCAGGGTTCTATGGTCTATCTGTGACCCCTGTATGTGGGATAGATGCATTAAAAAATGATAAATTTTAACAGATGGTGCCGCTACACTTGGGGAAAAATTTATCAAAAAAGTTATGGACTTAGATTTACCCATCGAGAATTTTCTAGGTAGGTGATTTTGTGGTAGAGATTAATTTATGTAGTATGAGATCCATACGAGGTCCATGTGATGTAGAGACCCTAATTTTTGAAAGTCCATTAAATCCCTAACCTTGAGTTCATTTCAATAAAACCCTTGAATTTTCGCTTAATTGCGTTTTAAACCCTAGAATGGGGAAGCATCACCGATTCATTCGAGTAAACCCTAATCGATCCTATAGATTAATAATCACCTTTAAAACCATATTATTAATTATTAGACCCTATCATTATATATTAATCACTCTAAAATCTTAATTCCCGGTAATGCCGTTTTTGCTCGGTTTTTCGCCTTTGTTTGCGCTTTAATTTAACATGACCTGAATTTATTATTTTAACTATTTTCTAATGTTAGTATATTAATAACATATATCAAGATTTCATAAATTTAGATTTGGTCCCCATATACTTCTATTTTATTTCATTCCAACCCTTAATTGTAATATTTTATTAATTAATGTACTTGTGCCTATTGGATTATGTTTATAAATACAAATATCTTATATATATATATAATTCTTGAAGCCCAAGTTGTTGACCATGTGATGGATGAAAGGGCTTTGATGGCAACTTTGACAAATTGCACCTATGAAACTTGGCCCCCAAGAAACTTCCAAATCCTTTCTCTATATATATTCACACTTCTTCCCCCTCATGTTACACATTTTTAGCCATGCACTAGGGGAGTGAGAGAGAGTGATCTTGGAAAAAAAAAAGAGAGAGAGAGAGAGGAAGAGAGAGAGAGAGAAGAGAAAAAGAAAAAGAAGAATTTTGTTAAGTCATGTACAACAAAGGTAAACATACATCACCTCTTCTCTCAAGTTCTCTTACCACTTGTTTTTCCCCTCCTAATACATGCTATTTGTATATATTTGTTGTAGTCTAGGCGTACACTCTTGTATAAATGGGCATTAATCAAGAAATGGTGTGCTTCTCTTTCTTTCTTAAATTTCCAATAGCAAATCTTTTCCCTCTCTTGAATTTATTTTCCTATCAAAACTCCATAAACTCAAAATCTATTTTTATGGTCTAATATTTGGTATGTCTAGAGTATGTGGTAATTTTGGTAGGTCCTAAGGATGTATTTTTACAACCTAAACAATTTTTCTAAGTTTATTACTCACAGAACCAGAAAAACAGTCAATTTCTCTATTTTTAGAAAATTCCAGAAAAATAATCTTGAGCCCAATTTTATGTCAAAATATTAATCTTGGTGTTATATTTTCAACTAAAATTTGTTTGAACTCAAGAGAGTGAGGGGTTCGAGAGAAAAATCGATTTGCGTAACGGTCAACAAATCTGGACAGATCTTGGTAATTATGAATTATTTTAAAATCTAAAATACTTATCCTACTTTCGTAAATTGAGTTTGAAACTAGACTTGTTTATCTACTAACTCACAAGAGGCTAGGTACTTAGGGCCAATAAAAGTATTTTTTTCATAATTATTTTCAAACTGGTTCAAATCTGGAAATCTGGAAGTTTGTGTTAATATGCTCTTATTTGGTATGCAACTCTTATATTCTATGTGTCTTGAATGTTTTAGTCTCGATATGTAATCTATGATAAATTGTGAATTTGCTTTACCATGAATAAATTACTTGTTGTTTAGTTTGGAATCGTAATTATACTGACCATGTTTTGCTATAACTGAGAACATAACGCACTTAATAAAAAGGGAAATCAAATGAGATGGTAATGGGTTGCGATCATTGTATTAAATTTTATGAGATAATGAATGATGGATTCAAGAGAAGATATAGTGGAATGTGTTCCATTTTTGTGAAGTCTTACGCAAGTGTGTTTTCGAACCCTAACATGGCACATGAGGTATTCTGGCTGCTTAACGGAAATAAGAGGCATAAGGGTGACAGTGAGGGTCTCACACAGGGAGAGTATCCCTAGAAGCCCGTTTCCTTGGGGCAGACCGTAATGTGACCACTTGGGTATGTAACCTAGGTGCGTGGGCATCATTGGAAATTGTGCGGCAAGCGACGCACTAGTGGTTATGCAGTAAGCGACGCATTAGTATTGTATTAACCAAGGGGGAGTCAGAATTGCCTGTGGCCAAAGTTAGTGGTTGGATAGGAACGACATTCAGCGGGGAGTTGCCTAAAACTAACTAAAATTGACTATTATTCATGAGAACTGAAATTTAATTATAAGTTCTGCTTAATTATTGCTTTCGATGTATGTTATGATCGTGCCGTTATATTACTTGTGCATTTGGAATGGGAAAATGGTCGGGGTATGTGTGTTTACTGGGCATTTCAAGCTCATGGTGTTTTATGCCAGGTGAAGGCGAGTTTTACACCGAGAACGGAACTCCTAAAAGCTTTGCGGAACCATGGCTGCCTTAGAGATTAGATTTTATATTTCTTGTATTTTGAATAATCTTTTTGTATCAAGGAACTGATCTATATTTAAAGACTTGAAGAATTTTATCTGTAACTAATATTTTCTTTTAGTGTAATTAC
This sequence comes from Camellia granthamiana, assembly GCA_036172215.1. Lineage (NCBI taxonomy): Eukaryota > Viridiplantae > Streptophyta > Magnoliopsida > Ericales > Theaceae > Camellia > Camellia granthamiana. The sequence continues at coordinate 118,180,370 of CM069906.1, forward strand.
CTGTATTTTGTGCTTAAAAATGGTGTGTGTCCGCTGGTTAAACCCCGGTGTATCGTTTGTATTATATTATCAAAATTTGGGGCGTCACATGTGAAGTGTAATGGAGATTAATTTCTGGGTAATTTCTGAATTAGTAAGGGTAAATTTGTAGTATTACTCAAAATTTATTAGTAGTTAGTCCAACAGTATAATTTCAATAGTTCATGTAGAGGGTGTAAATTTGGCCCGGGCCTGGGCTCGGGCCAGCCCACGTCAGGCTGCGCGGGCTCTTGCCAAAATTTGGGCTGGCTAGGCTTGCCGACGAGTTAGAAAATTAGGCCCAAACCTAGGAAGTATTTGTGACAGTTGAGTTTTTCAGACTGCTCGAGCGGTAATTTGGCGCTCGAGCAATGATCTTCAGCTTCCAGTAGTTAGTTGTGTTGCAGGCGGGACCGTTTGAGCGATGGAGTTGTCGCATGAGCGTAGAATTTATGCTCCTAGTATTTTCATTATAGCTCTACAAAACTTCTGGGAGTTCTTTTTTTTCACTCGAGCGATCGCTTCGAAATTGTGTTGTTTGCTCGAGCATAAGAAATTACGCTCGAGCAGTCTGTTCGGGATTAGCTAGTATAAAAGTCACTTTTTGCTCATTTTCTCTCATTTTTCTCTCTTTTCTCTCCCTCCTCTCTTCATGTCAGAAAACCCTAACCACAAAACTTTTGATTTTTCACCTCATTGCACCAAGGATCTACCTTAGATCATGAAAGATTAGTGAAGGAAGAGTGATGATCTTTTTCTTGACCGATTGGATTGCAATTTCGCCAAAGTTTTTGCTTGGGTCTTCGTTGTTTGCTCACCTTCTTGAGGTAGGGAGTTCTTTTAACTCAATCATCTATGATTTAGTTTGATTTTGACATTTTGTGGGAAGTTTGGGTTGATTTGAGTTTTTAAATCTTTTATTGAAAATATGTTTATATTTAAAATTGGAGTTTTCACTCAAATCTTTGAAATATTTAAAAAGTTTTGGTACTTTGATGGTTAATACTTGATGATATGAGGATTTAGCACGGGAAATGAGGAAAACCCTTAGAATTGGGATTTTAAAATTAAAAGAGGGTTTGAGTTAAGCGGTACCTTATGTTTGAAATTAAAGTGATTCTTTTGTTGATAAGTCTGTTGGACAATTTTATTGTCTATGAGGGTATTATTGGTGATTTAAATAAGTCAAATTGTGTGAATACTTAGAATTGTAAATGGATGTAAGGTTATGTTTTGCATGGGTTGATGGTTGGTGAAGAGTAGAACGTGGAGTCTTGAAAAAGAGAATAATTCCTTAGATTTTATTTGTTGAATTGTTATTAGAATTTTGTGCTATTAAAAAAAAAGGAATTTTGGAATAAAGAGGATGGTTTGGGATTTCATGCATTGCATTGCATTTCCATGGTGTTGGATTAAATATTGGAATTATTTAAAGGTGTGTATGTGATTTCAGAACGCGTTGTGTGTATTGAGGTGCCCACTTGCGCTTCCGTACTCATTGGCGATAAATATATGAGGGGGAAATGTTGAAAAGATTGACGGGTGTTCAATTGCCGCTCCGTGTTTATAGGTCGGTAAATGTGGGGGTATTAATAAATGTAATAGATGTCCAATTGTCCTTCTGTGCTTGTAGGTCCGTAAATGTAGAGGAGTTTTAAAAAATGTAAAGGTGCTCAATTGCCCTTCCGTGTTTGTTGGTCGGTAAATGTAGGGGATATTTCGAGATACTTCTTGGGATCTTATAAAAGATGTTCTTGAGAAGAATTAAGGCCCAGGTGTTAAGCCAATAGTGGGTTTAAAGTTTGCACTGAGCATTAAATGCTGTTAAGGTTACAAGAATTATACATTATAATGTGTTGTATGAATATAACCAACTTGAGCACTTGTATGTATGTATAAATTTATTTATTTATTTATTTATAATGAGTTAAGTTTACTTCTCACTTGGCGTCATTACTCACTCTCTTTTTATGGACTGGATACTCTTTTTATGGACTGGATATCTTTAAACTCCAGGTGATGAAGATGAACTATGAATTTGTTGAAAGTGAAAAGAGCTCAACATGGAGTACTAAAGCTTTTGATGCTGTTTGTCTGCAACTTTTGAATTGTTTGTTGAGTTAGGACTTTATGTGTTGAAATCAAGGTCCTTGGCCTTGAGCAGTGTAAGCCCTTATGACAAATTGGATGTATCAAAGTTTTCTTATATGTTTTCCAGTGTTTGTAAATTATTGTAAAAAATTTGAAGAGAAATCTCAAATAATATGACAGATTTTGAGTTACACCATTATTTATTTTTTTTTATTGTTCAAATGAGTGTCCAGAAATTGGATTATTATAATGAATTGGTAATTTATGTCGTGGTATGATTTTCGGGGTGCAACAATATTCGAACATTGGACGGGCCAAGCCGACGGGCCTAGGCCTGGGCTCAACATTTTTTTTTCCTTCTATTTTTTCTATTAAAATTTTCTTTTTTCACCAAAAATGGGATTGGACCTCGGGTGGGCCGGGCCAAGTGGGCCCAACTTTAAAATGATAGTCCAGAGTCCTAGGTCAGGCCCATTTCGAGCCACTAATAGACTTCAAGGCCCATTTCGAGCCACTAATAGACTTCAAGCTGTTTACGGACCATGGGCCATTTTTATCCTTACATAGTGAAGCCATTGAAATTAATCAAATTTAATTCTCCACCAAATCACTTTAATTGAATATTCGAAATACTTTGTATGCCTAAATTTTCCAAATCTCTAATTGAAATTTGTAGATCGACATTATTGCTACCTTAACAATAGGGACATGTTCGTGTGCAAAGAAAAGAGGATTGAGGCTCAGATCTACTTTGATATCAGGCTGAGAACAGAGTCTTTACACCGCCATGGCTGCAACAACGGTTGCCCAGTGAGAGAGAGAACCAGATCGAGTCTCTCTCTCTCTCTCTCTCTGTGGCCTTCCGGGTTGCCCCGTCATGAAACGGATCCGAATCTCAACGCCTGATTTGAACCCAGAAAAATTTATCATCACAGCCTCTTAGAAAAACAGAGTAGTAGTAGTAGTAGTAGTAGTAGTAGTATGTGTATGTATGAGTGAGTGATACTAAACAAACAATGGATGCAATGATCAGATATCAGAAACATACACACACACCCAAAGGGTTGTTGATTTTTGGAGATAGAAATGAAATCATAGGCTTCTTGTTTTTTTGTATACAGAGAGGGGCAACCACCCTCAGGGACATCCCATCTCTCTGTGAAGAAGAAGCCTCAATTCATTATTCTCTGGGTTTCGATCCCTATTTTGCAATCCCAAAGGCCATTATTTGTAGGGTCTTGGTTTTATCTTTATTTTGGAGAAAGTACAACCCAAAAAAGAAATCTCTAAAGTTTCATTTTTATGACAAAATAAATTTTGATTTTTTAATTTTATTAATTTAAATTTTTTTATTTATTTTCAATGTAAAAATTTACTTATTTAATAATTCAAATATTTTTTTTAATGAAAATAGACATATGGTTTAAATTACAAAATCAAATTAAAAAATAGTTAATTGGTAAAAAATCCAATTTAAAGACGGGATAAAACATTAGATGAAAGGAAAAATCTTCTTTTAGTGATAAAGACATTTGTTGGTCAAAAGGACATTATCTGTTGGAATTTTTATTTTAACTTATTTGTTAATTTTTTTTTATTTGTCAATTTTTTGAACCTATCTGTTCAATTTTGTATTTTTTTGTTGAAATTCACCAAACTTATTTTTTCCTATTTGTTAAAATTCACCAAACTTATTTTCTCTATCTATTGAAATTTACCAAATATATTTTTCCTATGTGTTGAAATTCAACAAGATTATTTCTCCTATCTATTCAATTTTTTTATTTTATCTATTCAAGTTCTCTCTCTCTCTCTTACACACACACAAACACATATATGTATATATATAGAGGTATTATATGTTGAAATCAAACCCATTTTCTTCTATCTTATTTATCTTTCTCTCTCTATCGTTTCTCACACACAAACACATATATGTATATATATAGAGGTATTATCTGTTGAAATCAAACCCATTTTCTTCTATCTTATTCATCTTTCTCCCTCTATCATTTATCTTTCCTCTCTCTTATTATTTTCTTCAATCAGCTTCAAGTCTCTCTTTTTTCTATCTTCTCCCTAGAGGCGACTCATTCTCTCTATCTTGTTTTTGTATTTTGGGGTAAAAGAAGCATTCACAATTCTAACGGAAATTTTGGATTTACTTACTAAATCATAAATGCTTCTGTGGAATTTTTCCAAAGCACCAAATAAACTCTGAAGGACTTTCTTTGATTCCAAACAGTGCAATTACAACAAACGAAAGTGAAAAAAAAAAAAAAATTTGATCCGACAAACAGAGTGTTTCTCTTTAAAGAGAGAGAGAAAGAGAGAGAGAGAGAGAAAGAGAGAGAGATGTTACAGACTCAATGAGATCTTGAAGTTATTAGGCATGAGTGTGAGGGGATCAATGCCCTTATGGAGCACATTATCCTATATATGGAGACCGTTCGCCTCAATCTAATGCTTCACCTAGTCTATATCCTTTGAATTCAGCGAGATCCGCTCTTTGAACCTCCTAGACCTTTCGACAGCAACACTGGTTACGACGGTGATGCCAGTTGTGAGAGTAGGTCAAGAAAAAGTGAATGGAGAAGAGAGAATAGATAGAAGGAAAAAGAAGAATAATATCGCCACCGCTATCGTCAAGAGCACCAGAACGAGCATCGTCATCACTACACCCTCCGCTGCCGACGATGATCGGTGTAAAGCTACACGAAAAAAAAAAAAGTAACTAGTGTTTTGCGTTACACACACTTAGCAAAACAAAAGTGGAGGCAATCGGTGGTGTTAGGGCTCGAAAAGAAAGAAGAGAGAGAAGAGATTGGTGAGAAGAGGATGAGAGAGAGAGAGAGAGAGAGAGAGAATTTGGGAAAATGGGATTGAACAGATAGTCATTTTGTATGGGACTATCCTTGTGGACTTAAAAATGTCCTTGACTTAGTAATTTAGCGCATGGAGCTTTAGACGTAAGATATTCAAAATTTGATTTATGAACCGAGATTAAAAAGTTAAGATTTAAATTGAAAATATTAAAAATTAAAAATTTATTTTTTCCGTGGGTAAATTACACTCATCTCCCCTAAGGTTTTTGACAAATACAGAGACCTCCCTTGTGGTTTGAATAATTACAGAAACCTCCCCTACTTTAACTGACATTGTCAAGATTTCTCTATTTTTTAACCTTTGTTAACACAACTAACAGAACTTGCTGATGTCATCCAAGATAAATCCAAAAATACCAATAATGCCCTCAGGGCTATTGAACTCAACTATATATATCAAGCACAACACACAGCTCCACAGTGCACACAACTTAGAAAGTCCAAGCCAAGAGAAAAACCAAAAAAATAGCCAAAAGTGAAAGGAAAGAGGCATCAAATAAAGCTCCACAACTAAGAACAACACAAGTATGTTACCATTCACTTTAAGTATTTTAAAAAAATTGACATTAAGCACAACCAACAATTCCCATTAAAAAAATGAAATCAAAACCAAGTCCAACACAAATAAAGCACAACCATAGTCCTGAATTGCTTACAAGCATAGTCTAGAATAAAACATAACCATAGTCCAACCAGTCCACAAATAATGCACAACAACAGTCTAGAATTGGTTGCAAATAATGTAATATATGTTCTAAAAACGCCTTATAACTCTCACATTTCATGAAATTTAGGATCGTGTGGATATGTCATCATTAAGTATTGGAGGAAGAGTGATGAAGTATAGGAGTAAGATATGCTATTGTGGGAGCAAAGCAGCAATTAAAGTCACTGAATTAGAGAAAAACAGAGGCAAATTGTATTATTTATGACCACATGGGAAATGCTCTTTTGGGACTGGCGCAAACCAATAAACTCATCTATTGAAGGAGAAATGATGATGGAAGACAGTCAAGCTACTGTTAACAGACACACTTTACCCTGTGAAGAAGATACTACTACAATGAATTTAATGAACCAAATAGGGGCTATGCAATCAAGGACGCAAGTACTTGAAGCAAAGATGGGGTTTATGAAGATTGTAATGATCATGAATGTTGTGCTATGTTTGATTTACTTAATGGTGCTTTGAAAATGTAATGGGAATTGGTAAGAGTTTCAAGCTTTTGTAATGTTTTGTAGAAATGTGTTGTAATGAACCTTATGTGATCATCAATATATCAATATGATGTAGCTAGTTAACTATTATGTAAACACCATAATAAGAAGAAAAAATTGTAACTTCATGCAATGTAAAAAATTAGAAGAAACAATGAAAAAAAAAAAAAAAAAAAACCACTGTTGGTTTCATACAATGTAAAAAATAAGAAGAAAAAAATTGTAACTTCACAACTAACTAACCAACTAAGATGATCTTGTGTAACCTATGTTACACACTGAATAGGCATTTGGGAGGTCTCTCTTGGAATATCCTAAATTGCAAATCAAAGTAAGCTAATAAATATGCATGAGTATCATAAAAAAGTAATGGAAAGACTAAACAAGTGAGAATAACTTTCATGTGCATGTTTGTCCTTGGCCTTGGCCTTGTCTTTCCTGGTTGAACTTCCTCTCCCACTTGTTGAAGTTTTTGCTCTAGTTGAATGTCCCCTCCCAATTGAATTGCCTCTTCTAATGGAAGTACCCCTTGTAGTTGAAGTGCCTTTCACAGAACCTCTACCCCTTTCCACAAGTGTGCCATTGTCCTTACCAACACTTATGCCATTGCCACTAGCTCTACCCTTTATTGGACCTCTTTGCCAGGTTCTGTTATTGTGACCAAATTGCATGCACCATTTACATCTCAAAGTACTAGACCTCTTACTTTGATTTGTTCCTGCTGGAGGCTCATGAGCAACCCTCTTTCCAAGAAAATTAAGAAGAAAACTGTTTTTTACAATAAATTAACAAAACCAAATCCCCAATTTCATAACAAACATAAATAAAAGTTTTTACAATACAATCATAATTGCATAAAATCAAAAACCATAACAAACAGAAGACAATATATATATGCACAACATTAAAATAAATAAATAAATAAAATATTGTACTTGGCCGGTTGACTGGCCGGACATCCCTACGGACGATCGGTCACCCAACATCTCCCAGCCCAAACTACTCATCTATTCGTCAAGGCGTACAAATCCGAAAGGGACTACAAATCCGAAAGGGACTACAAATCCAGAGTTCTAAAACCAAAACAAACATGAGCTAGGCTCATTGTTCATCACTAACACTCTAGAGTGGACCACTACTCTAGAAAACAAATAGGGACGAAGTATAAAAGAATTGGACTGCTACTCCAGAAAACAAACAGGGACGAAGTATAAAAGGTTTGAATTCTTACCTGGAAGCCCTAAAAACAACTTCTCACTGATCAATCTCTTTCACATTTTGCACTAGTAACGATGATTGAACCAAAATCTCAAGCTTCTTTGTCGTTTGTTCACACCGATCGGTCTTCTTCAAAGATTTCTCTCTCTCTCTCTCTCTCTCTCTCTCTCCTTTCTCCCACAAATTCGATCGAAATCAGAATAGGTAGTAAATTAGGGATTTATGGTACAAAGGGTATTATCGTCTTTTTGTGCTCCAAAGCAAGAGTAATAAGGTCATTTAGTATATGTAAGTAACGTTGTTTGTGCCAATTTGATGGAATGGAAGAATCTTGACAATGTTAGTTAAAGTAGGAGAGATTTGTGTAATTATTCAAACTATAGGAGAAACCCTATTTGTCAAAAACATCAGGGGAAGTGAGTGTAATTTTCCCTTTTTCGTTTATTATTCTTCTTTGTTAACCTTTTTTTCACATGCCTAGGTAGTGGTAGTATACGGTAAGTGATATACGCTTTGTTTAGGAAGAGTTTTTTTTTTTTGGCTAAAATAATGAATAAAGACAAAAAAAAGGAGAGATTAAAATAGTTAATAAGATATTATACCTTACATATCAATCAATCACTTTTTTTCTCATAACTATTTATTCAACTATAAAAATCCACAAATCATCCCAAATAAAACTTTTTTTTTTTTAATTTCATAAAATAGTTAAAAGGCCAAAAACTAACTAAAATAGTGAGAAAACTAAGGATATTCAAGTCATTTAAGGTCTTGTTTGGCATGATCTAAAAAAGTCAAAAATTCATTATCCTATTTAAGTCATTTCATCTTATTTAAGTCACATCACCTCTCCAACACATCACTTCAAACCCAACTCATACCCAACCCATATTTCATAAAAAGTCAAAAAGTGTACTTATTTAGATCATCCCAAACCACTCCTAAATAATCAGAATTGAAATTGCATGGAAAAATTATAAATGAGTGTGACAATCTTAAAATAGTTATACTATTGGTGAATATCTTTTTCCGATACAAATCTAACACAAAAAATATTTGTACCAAATATAAAAAATACTTGCATTATACACGCAAGACATTCGACCTATCATAAAAATAACATTATTTTTTTACTATCCAACTTAAATGAAATTTCCCCAAATTAAATTTGTTCACACATTTTTAGAGTGTGTAAACAATTCCCAAATTCTAATTGGTCCAAAATAATAGCTTTCATAGCATTTAAAAAAAAAAAAAAAAAATTGGAACATTCTATGATGAATCATAATTATAGGAAGCCTATTTGGTTAATTTCCTACCTTAATTGGGGGGGGGGGGGGGATGTAAGGGTATAAAGTGTATTTTATTTTTAAAAAAGTAGAGTGTAGATAAAATAATTTTAAAATAATGAAAGTGCAAGTGGTTCATCATAAATATATGTAATAAAAACTTGAACTATCATTATTTTAAAATTATTTTTTTCTACATTCCACTGTTTTTATAGTCCCCAAAAAAATTCCGACTTGTAAAACAAAAATTGATTCAAGCTTATAGTTCAAATTCCTACTCAAATTTGATAAAGAAAAACTTGAAAAAATTGTGAATCAATTGTAACACTAAATTACAAAGTCATGAAAAAATTTATAATTTCAATTATTAAAATTGATAAACATTATTAATGATTTAAAATTTATTTTAAAAATATCCACTAAATTATAATTTTCAAAAAACTTATACCAAGAACATTAAGGGCCAGTTTTGATAACGTTTACGTTTTCAGTTTATATTTACAAAAATTTTATAAACTGATTTTTGTTTATTTTTAGAAAAACATAAACTACAAACGCGTTTGGTAATTGACAAAATGTTTAAAAAAATTTAAAAATATAAAAAACAGTGAGAAATGGCAAGTGGTGGCAAGTGGCGGCGAAAGACGGTAGTGGAAAGTGGTAACGGTGGGTGGCGGGTAGCGGGTGGTGGTGGGTGGTGGCGGGTGGGTGGTGGTGGTGGTGGTTGGTGGGTGACGGGTGGCGGGTGGGTAGCGAGTGGGTGGTGGTGGTGGTAGTGGTGGTGGTGGCGACGGGTGGTGGTAGCAGGTGGGTGGCGGATGGCGGGTGGTGGTGGGTAGTGGTGGGCGGGGCGGGCGAGTGGGTGGTGGTGGTGGCGGGTAGGCGGCGGATGGTGGTGGTGGGTGGATGGGTGGGTGACGGTAGGCAGATGGTGGGTGGTAGCGAGTGGGTGGTGGTGGTGGTGGTGGTGGTGGCGGGTGATGGGTGGCGGATGGCGGGTGGTGGTGGGTGGTAGCGAGTGGGTGGGGTGACGATGGCGGGTGGTGGGTGGTAGCGAATGGGTGGTGGTGGTGGTGGTGGTGGTGGTGGCAAGTGGGTGGCGGATGGCGGGTGGTGGTGGGGTAGGTGGCGGGGTGGTGGTGGTGGTGGTGGTGGTGGTGGTGGTGGTGGTGGGTGGGTGGGTGGGTGACGGTGACGGGTGGTAGCGAGTAGGTAGTGGTGGTAATGGGTGATGGATGGTGGTGGTAGGTGGGTGGTGGGTGGTGGATGATGGTGGCAGGTGAGTGGGCGGGTGGGTGGTGGGTGATGGTGATGGTGATGGTGGTGGTGATGGTGGGTGGTGGTGGCTGGTGGTGGCTGGTGGTGGTGGGTGGCAGGTGGCTGGTTAGTAGTTGGGTGGCGGGTGGTGGATGGTGGTGGCAGGGTGGGTGGTGAGTGGTGGTGGCAGGTGGGTGGTGAGTGGTGGTGACGAGTGGGTGGTGGGTGGTGGGTGGTGGTGGTGGTGGTGGCGATGGATGGGTGGTGGTGGCAAGTGGGTTGCAGGTGGGTGGTGGGTTGTGGGTGGGTGGTGGTGGTGGGTGGCAGGGTGGCTGGTAGTAGTGGGTGGCTGGTGGTGGCGGGTGGTGGTGGCAGGTGGGTGGTGAGTGGTGGTGGCGGGTAGGTAGCGGGGTGGTGGTGATGAGTGGGTGGTGGGTGGTGGTGGTACTGGCGGCGATGGATGGGTGGTGGTGGCAAGTGGGTGGTGAGTGGTAGTGGCAGGTGGTGGTAGGGGCTGGTGGTGGCGGAAGACGATGGTGGAAAATGGTGGCAGGTGGTGGCTAGTGTTGGGTGATAAAAAAAAAAAAAAACTCAAAACTCAAAACGAAAACACATTTTTTGAGTTTACATTTTTTGGCGAAATTTATAAACTCAGACCACTGATTTATAAATCAAAAATTTACCAAACAAGTTTTTATTTGAGTTTTTTTTAATTTTTGTAAATATAAACAGAAAACTAAAAACGTAAGTGTTACCAAACGGCACCTAAGCATCCAAAAAATACCAAAAAATAAACTAGCTTAATAAGATTTCATTTGGGATGCACAATTTTAGTCTAATTTTTTAACTATTTAACTATTTTAACTTGGCTTAGAAAGTTATAACTAGGATGATTGAATTTTTATTTTTTATTTTTTTTTAGTTGATAATAATTATGGGAGAAAAAATAAAATAATTATATTTTTTTTGATTAAATAATTATATTATGAATGTGACATTTTATCTTATTAATGAAATAATCTATTTTACCTTTATTACGTAAATAACTTTATATGCCAAATGACCTCACACAAAGTCCTATTTTTTAAAAAAATTTTACAATTTTTTTTATTTTTTACAAATAGACGTATAAACAAATAAAAAGGATAATGATAATAACTTGTAGTGATTTATATAAATACACATAAAAAAATAGAAAATAACATAATTTGTGGTGACTTTTAATTAAAATTAGGGTAAATTACATTAACACCCCTTGAAATTTGGTCTAATTATTATCCACCATCTGATATTTTGGAAATTACATTCCCACCTTCGTGATTAATAATCTCATTTCACAAACTTCCTTACTTATATAAAAGGTAATAACTCCTAGTAGAAAAAGAGAAAATTACATTAAAAAAATAAATTAAAGAAAATGAGAAAAAAAGAGAAAGTAAAGCAAAACAAAAAAAGAGAGAGTACATGAGTTCAATGTCTTTATTCCGTATTTTATTCCGTATAAATAATTACAATAATAGGAGGTTAGTGTAATTTTCCAAACATCAAGAAATGATATGTATTAAACCTAAACCTCAGGAGATGTAAGTATAATTTACCCTCAAAATTATCAGTCAAATATCCCTCACACGCGTAACTTGATTTTCAAAATAACCTAAGATTTCCAATCCACATTATTGTTACCTTCTTTGTAATCAAGGAATGTTTCCTAAAAATAAAATGGAAAAAATAAAAAATAAAAACTTTTGACAAAGTGATAATCTAAACAACGTATTGGCACAATGACCTCCCTCAATTTTATGCAGAACTCAAGAAATTGTTTTAATCCAAACGCCATGTTTTCTTCACATATTCAAGTAAATCAAAAACAGAACAACATAAAAGCATAAATATATATAAAGATCTATGTATGCATGTGAGGGTAAAAAAGAGGATTGAGGCTCAGATCTGCTTTGACATCAGGTTGAGAACGCTGTTGACTTCGCCATGGCTGCAACCAACAGTTGCCTGATGAGAGAGAGAGAACCAGATCCAACCTGTCTCTCTCTCATTCACTGGCCTTC